>OY856415.1:448658275-449193275 GCA_963693085.1 Alisma plantago-aquatica
TCCTGAATGGATTTTAGACATGTTTTGAGGCATGATGGAAATATAGTCTCTTCATGGATGGAAATGGACTGGTACACCATGATGTTGTGATAAGGAATATAGTTATTACATTTTATATCATCTAGAGTTGTTAAATACCAATGCTTTGTAGAAACAATTTAGAGTTTGTATGGAAAACATGGTTTATGCCGCCTAAATTCACCTAATTGGCTTAATTAATCAAGTGAAACCCTAATCATGTAATGGCATGTCCCATAGAACTATTCTAGTGTCAGAACTTGTTGGATAGGAAAATGAGTATTCCAGAAGGAAAACTCAGAGTCGTATATGAAATGAGACCATATCCTTGTCATCGCGGTCCTAATGTTATGCAGAACGATCAAGGTTTTATATCAGATGAATGAATATGGATATCGTGATGTGATTGAGGACACATGTGGTTGTACCTCAGATAATAGGGTTGAATACCTTATTTTCTAGTCGCATGGCCTGTATACCAAGGGTAGACTAGGTTGTTTTTAGCTTGACTTATATGTCACTGCGGTAGACTCACACTGGCCTAGGGGGAGAGATCTTAGGATTCCAGCTCTTCTAGATCATGTACGAAACATATTGTGACTTTGCAGTGGTCAGTTGGAAGTCTAGTGGTGCACCTCAAACTCCCACAGGCTTAATAAAAGATGTAATTCGTCCTTGTAGCATGTCTATTAGGATTATTTAGCTATTCACATTGGATGATAACTCTTTCTTTGTCTCTTTTAATATTAAGATGATGGATAATGTGGTAAGAGAACTCAATTGTGCTTATGGTGATATCTATATGTGATCCTTTGTTAATTATGTTAATCTGTTAACACTACAATTAAGACTCTAATCGTGACTATTCTTAATGAAGCCTTTATATATGGCATTTTGATTCTGTCATATTATCTATTAATATGTTTACTTCCACAATCTACTATAATAAAATAAACGTGGTTGAGAGTTATATCTCTCATTGGGACATGGGTCTCACCTCAGGGATCACCACATCTTTTTAGGTGGTCGTCAACAACACCAAGAGACTCATGGCAGCAAGGAGGAGCTATTTTGGATAACCATAAAAGAAGGTTGTTTAGTTGTATAGTGTGTCCTAGAGTCATCCATGTACACTCAGGTCCTGGCGAGAAAGTTTTGTTTATAAAGTTTCACGGACTTGAGTTTTGGTAGAATTTTGATGCTTGTACATGTTGTATCTGTGGGTAACATCTTCTGTATATATATGTCGTGGCAGAGGCCACAAAGTACTTATAAAAGATACCTAGTTTGGTATGTGAAATTATGCAAGATGTTAGGCCTTTATATAAATGTTCTTGAACATGTTGAGGAGTTTTTACTCAGTTTTAATTATGCCCCTCTTTAGTGATGTGATTAATTATTAATTGGTCGTGCTTATATTTTGAGTAATCTCGTTTAGTGTGGCGGGTTGCCACATTTGGTGGGAACATGGCTTAGGGTTTGTTGAGTCTACAGGGACAGTAGGACTTAGGACTAAGATGATAACTAAGTGATGAACATGATACAAACATGATGTGTACTGCGTGAACTCAATAGTTGGATGCCATTGCCAAGTATTCAATTATTGAAGAAAGGTAAGTGAGGAACTCTTAGATTGACATCTTTCTTATTACTCTAATCAAGTATTTTGTTGGAAAGAATCTAATGATCATAATAAATAAGATATCATGACGAACATGTCTTAATTTACCCTAAAGAAAGATGAAAATCATATCTTAACTTATCAAAACCTGAGCATTTGGTGATTAAAGGAAAAATATATAAAACCATGAATTTTAAATATGAATGTAAATAAGCTAAAAAGGAGTTCTTAAAATTGTGATTCTAGAAAATCATGAAGTAAAAGAGAAATAAATCTATGCTAATAGAATGATTTAAGGTGTAAAATTCATATAAGAAGAGGATAACTCCAATGATAAGTGTGATATGAGATAATAAATGAGAATAATGACATATGAACACAATGAAACCTAAGTTAATATCAAACCAATCTATGTGTATAAGAAGGTGTTGAGGTAAAAAAATTTAATTACATATAAAAGAGATTAAATGAATATGACCTGTATTAGATAAAAAGAAGTTGAAATATGATGAGCTACCCCTTGCTAGGTGAATAAGAAACATGATAACATGATAGGATACGCACAAGAATGATATATAGTCAACAATAAAGAGAGATGAAGTAGGATAATAATTTTAATTCCTAAGAAGATAGCTAGGAATCCAAATGAAAAAGAATCATACATAAAAGGGTTGTAACTTGCAAGTTACTGGTGGAACCGATAACCCCTCGCTATAAATCTCTTTGGATGGTATTCTTGTGTTACGGGATGGTGTGTCCCTCTTGCGCTCTTTCTTTCCCAAGGTTCAACATTCAAGTGGAATATGTGCCACTTGGTATGTGTCGATTCAGCGTAATCCTAGGGGTGGATATCTTAGTAAAGCACATGGTTGTTTCGGACTATAATTCCAAGAGTGTGACAGTTTGTGATGGGAATGCATTTTGGGCTTTCCAAGGAGATAGGAAGATTCTTCCTACATGTTGTGTGGTTATGATGGTGGAGAAGATAATGAGACAAGGGTGTGAGGTCTTCTTAATACATGTAGTAGAGGTAATGATTCCTAGTATCTAGGGTGTACCAGTGGCATGTGGGTTTGAATATGTTTTCCAGATGAGTTTCCATATGTTCCACCTTCCCTAGAGAGAGTTTGGTTTTGAGATTCTCCAATGTTGTTTGAGAAGAAGAAGGATGTTTCTATGATGCTATGCATGGATTAGTGACAGTTGAACAAGATCACAATGGATAATAAATATCTCTTGTCAAGGATAGATGATTGGTTGATCAGTTAAAGAAGTGCTACCGTGTTCCTCAAGATAGACCTGAGGTCGATATAATCATCAGTTGACAATCAAGGTGAATCATATACCTAAGGCAACATTTAGGGCAAGGTATGGTCATGTGAGTTCATGGTTTTGGATCTTGGATGGGCTCTAGAGTGGGTGAATAGATCTAAATTCATTTTAAAAAAAATCATTAGACCTTCAAGATATTTCTAATATAATATGGGAAATATGAACTTTGATAAACATACATAGCAAGGGAGAGATATTGAATGAGATCAACAACAAGCTATGTAGAGTGGCTCCAATCGCCAAACTAGGAGAAAAATAGTCCACTACCTAGAGAGGCCAAGTCCTAGGATTTTGCAACCATTGTATACTTATATTCCATTATAAGACATTCAACATATGACCTTCCTCTTTTGGGCCAAGGATACCCATCCTTTCCTTTGAGAAGAAGGGAGCCAACAACCTACAGAAGGACTTACCTATCCATGACCATGATTCTTTAACCTCTACAAGGACTTACCCACCTTGCAACGAGTCTTCTGCCTTCACCAAGCACTACTCTTGCATAAGTCTTCCACCTTGAAGGAATTACCTACTCTTCATGGATCTTCCACCTTTGACTTCACCTTGACCAAGGAGAAGCTTTCACCAAGGGACTCCTTCCCCTCTTCTTCTTCACCTATGTTAGACAAGAGAAAGAACCTTCATCTTCATGATAGAAAGAGAGATTGGGAGATGAAGGAAGCGAGAGCCTCACAAGATATACATGTAAGACTAGCTGTCTTACCAATATCCTACTCACTCTAATGGATGTAGCAAGTGATTAAGCTTAGAGAGTAGAAGGAGGATTTCAACTATAATATAGGGACCTTCAAGTGCTTGGATAACCATGGGATGGAGCCCAAGGGATCCTATTTATAGTTGAGGATGTCTACTAGCCAGTGGGAACACTTAGGAATGAATTCTAGCCATTTTGGGTGTTGCAACAGATATATTTTTGAGTTTTGCAACATTCCAACGGCTAGAAATATTTTTTTACACATTCTGGACAGTGCAGCCAGTCGAGTTTCCATAAAGATAACTCGGTTGATTGCACTATTTGAAAAACTTATTTTGAAGTGTCGGTCGAGTTTGAGCTGGTGGAAACTCGATCGATGGCTTAAAATCAGATTGCCTTTGCAGGGTATCAGTCAAGTTTATCCTGGGGTAAACTCAACCGAACCCAGACATTTGTCAAGACCTATCCTAGGGATCGGTCGAGTTTCTAAGACGGAAACTCAACTGAATAGACAGCCTGTGATGCATTTTGGAAAATGTCATTAAAGTGTGTAAATGTTCGAATTAAATACTACTAGTTTTTGTAAGCTTAATTACAAGTCATACAATCATTACAAGTGATTTACAATATGATTCTAAAAGAGATACATCATATTCCACAAAAGTGCACCTGCATTGATTTTGACTTGTCTTTTCTCCAAGTTAGTATGTGCAAATTAGGGCACTTGGACTGTGTCTATACCTAATCTGAAATCACTCAAGTAGTAGAATTATACACAAATAAGTGGAATGGTTAGTCATCATCAAAATAAGGGTTTAGTCAATTTAGACCTTGATTCAACATTGCCCTTGAGTCAACACATGGTAGTTTCATTTGGGATAACCCATGCATCGGGAACGTTTATGGACTCGTTGAATAGGGTGTGTAGACTATATCTTTATTAGTTGTGGAAGTGTTTGTAACATTTCAATGAACCCCAAACATTGTTAGCAACATGAACATCACATTTTCCAAGCATTGAAATTGTTGAGGCAGCACTAGTTGTATGCTAAGATCAGTAAGTATGAGCTTTGATTGACCGAGATGTCTTCTCTGAGTCATGTTATATCCATGAAGGGTGTTGGTACATGCCCAAAGAAGGTGGAGTCAGTGATGGAATAAGAGAAGCCCAAGATATCTATTGAGATTCAAAGCTTCCTAGGATTAACATAACACTACTTGAGTTGTTGAAGGAGAAGTGACAAATGTTCTAGTGTTAGTGTTTCCAAGGAAAAGGGAAAGGCTATGTTGTTTTCTGTGATGTTTTAAAGGATGGCTTGTGGTGCGTGTTGATGCATGACAAGAATGTGGTTTCTTTTATTTCACTACAACTTTAAAGACACAAGGAGAACTATCCAACCCATGATCTAGAGTTAGCCATTGTAGTTCTAGCCCTTAAGATTTAGAGACATTATTAAAAGCAAGAGATAAACATGAGATAAAGGTGGATGGATCTAATCGAGGACTATGATTGTATGACAGACTATCATCCTAGGACAAAGGATATGGTAGTTGATGCACTAAACAAGAAGTCATATTTTGGACATGCTAGTGTCGCTTCGACAGATGGATGTATAGTTGGAAGTATCTATGTCAGTAGTATTGTTGACATCACTAAAAGTCAAGCCAACATTTCTACAACAAGTCAGGCTTCCATGAGTTAGATGATGAGACAATGTGTTTCCACAACCAGACAATGGTTTCATATGTTGATCATCTAAGTAAGTTAGTATATGAGGATGTGCATTCCTTCAATGTATACAATGTATCTAGTAGTACCATATGTATCACAATCAGAAGAATCTACAATGGAATCTAGGTATGAAACATGTTACAACAAAGGTTGGGGCCAAGTGTCCAGTTGTCAAGAAGTTAAGAAGAAATATCAGAAGCCTTCTGGGACACAGTTGAAGGTCAACACATCCTTCCAATTGTAGACATATGGTCAGACATAAAGGACCACTCAAATGATTAGATAATCTTTTGAGAACTTATGTTCTATTGTTCTTGGAAGATAAAGGATGTCCACCTAAGTTTGATCAAGTTTTCTTACAACAACAGCTACCAAAGAAGCATAGACATGGCACAGTTTAAAGTTGTATATGGTAGGTGATAAAGACACTTCTTTGTTGGTATCAAGTAGATAAGTATCAGCTTTTGGGTGTTGTCTTAGTACAACATACTACAGAGAAGGTCATGGAGATTTAACAACATTTGAAAGTAGCTCAAGATAGGCTAAAAATCACACATTGATAACCATCGTAAACCTCTAGAGTTACAAGATGTAGTTACTAGAGAAGTTGCATAAGTTTCACAATATTTTCTATGTTCCGTGTTGAGGAAGTGTCACCTTGATACAGGTTAGATGATACAATCAATGGAGGTTCAGTTAGAAGGAGGATGTTTCTAATGTGGAGGCTTTTGTGTTGACCCTAAACAAATGTATATAGAAGTTGAGGAAGAAGGACTTAACCTTGGTGAAGGTGTAATGGCATCATCATGGGTTAGAAGAAACCATGTGGAGGTTAGAGGATAAGACGCATAGGAAGTACCCGTCCTTATTTTCTTTGGATTTCGAGGGTGAAATTCTTTTTAGGGGTTTATGGTTGTAAGACCCCTAACCTGGCTTAAGCTTAAACATGTTTGACTAAGTTAATTGGGTGCTTAATACCTTAATAAGATCCTAACTTATGATTTGATATCATGCTACAAATCTACGTTTCACGTTTGGTCCAATTTGGACATTATTTGTTTATGTTTTGCAATTTATGTGCTTATATGGATTTTTATGCAATTTCCTCATATATCGGGTTTTATCTATATTGTTCACATGTATTATGTGTCTCATAAGTTATAATAACATGTTTTATATAGTTTCACCTATGGGTTCCTAGCATTGAATTGTTTCTCTTTCCCTCTAGGGTTGAGAACTAAGGGTTTCTCACCTAAGTGATGTTTTCTCTAAGTATGTTAGGAATTCTATGGTTTCACAATGTGAGTGGTGATTCGATGGTTTTTCCTTGTGATAAAAGATCCATTGGCCTTTCCTTGATGTCCCTAATCTGATGGTTACCCTAGTTGAAGAACACAAACCGATGGGAGATCAAAATTTACATAATGGCTAAGTAAACCCTAGAATCTGGTGGGTTTTCTGATGATAGATATGCATAATCTGATGGGTTCTCCTACAGTAGTTTTTCAAAATTTCAGTAAGGCCTGAACTAATGTATGGCTTTGAGTAAAGATATGATGGAAGTTCTGACATGCATGGGTAAGATGGATTTTGACTTTTGACACATGGCAAGTCCATTTTTCAACCTTTTGACCACCCTTCTCTCCCCTCTTGGATATATATACTCTCCACCACTCTCACAAATGAACCCTTTACACCCTTATCTTGTTCTTACTTCTAGAGAGATCCTAGACCATCATTTTGTGAAGGAGAAGCTCTTGGAGGCTGAAGCTTGGAGAGATCATGGATGCATGTTGCCCTAGGGTTTGGATCAAGCTTCTCTAAGGGTGTTTGGAGCTTCACAACCTAGTTTCTTTCCCTAACCAAGTAAGATCTTCTTCTCTACTCTAGTTTCCTTATTGTTCTCTTCCTTCTATCCTCATCCTTGGGTGGAACTCTAGAGTTCTTGATGGAAGGTCATGCATGATATTGAAGAGACTCTTTCCTTCTCTCTTTTGCTCTAGATATATCTTATTCTTAAAGAAAGGATCTACCTTGGATCTTTAGAAGTGCAAATCTAGGGTTTTTCTTGAGTCATCTTGTTGTTTTAATGTTCATCTTCATATTGAGGTGATTTATATAATTTCATCCTATTTTTTACTTGCTTTTAACTTTTTCCATATAGATCTTTCCCTAAAACTTGGTATTAAGGAAAGAAATGATCTCATGTGCATTGTTTTACTTACATGCATGGTATATGTGAGTTGCTAAATCACCCATAGATCATATAAACGTTCCTTCTAGTGTGGACATTGACTAACTTGGTTTTGATGGTATGAACAAGGTCTACTTAGTGTAAAGAAGTGGTCTTTACTTAGTGTAGAAATTGTTGGTTTTTCTTGGTGCTGATTTGTTAATGATACTCGGTCCATAAATTTATAGCTTTGCTTTTCCCTTGAAACTATGTTCTAATAAGTATAGGAAATGATAGTATTTCTTAATGAGATGAAAAAATATATCTACTTCGCCTCTAATCGGTGGATTTGACTTAGTGTTGAAATTGATGGTAGTCTCTAAAATTGATGGTTCTACTTGTCTCTGGAACAAGGGTTTTGTTAAGAGAATAGGATATGATGGTTTACCTAGAGTGAGAAATATTAACACTACTTGGTAAATGAGTTAATGGATTAGTAAGTCAATAACCCAATGTTTATGCTAACTAAATGGGTTGATGACCTTGCTATCCATGATCTGATGGCTTTGATTTTGGTTAAGTACCTTGATGTTCCGATGGATTTGATATTGGTCAAATATCTTACTGATTTGATGGATTTGATTTTGATCAGGTACCTTGATGATCTGATGGGTTTGATTTTGGTTAAGTAACTTGATGTTTTGATGGATTTGATTTTGGTCGAGCATCTTGATGATCTGATGGCTTTGATTTTGGTTAAGTACCTTTATGATCCGATGACTTTGATTTTTCACTAAGTACTCCCATGATTCGATGGATTTGCTTTTGACCTAGTACCCTAAACTATTTAGTGGTCTTGCTTTTTACTAAGTTTCCTAATTATCTAATGATTTAAGCTATGCGCGCCAATGAAATTATGGGTTTACTTGATGAATAGAATGATGTTTTCTCTAACATATAATCTAATTTTCCTTGAACCAATGGATGTCCTTTTCTAAGTCAACTAATGAATTGACGGTTATGTTTTTGGATAACTAATGCTAATAAATTGATGGCATCATTTTTGGTTGGGATCATCAATGATTTGATGGTTATTCTTTTAACTAAGTGCTTCAATCATCTGTTGCTTTTGATTTGTCTAAGTATATCAACAATCCAATGGAGTTCGTATGTATAATAATATATGTTTTTGACTAAGTATAAGAATGAACCAATGGTATTTCTATTTGAGTTAAAATAATTGACAGGTTACCTTAGAGTGATAATGAAATGATGAATAACCTCTATGTTAACCTAAGTATGATAATGAAGTGATTGTTTATCTATGTACTTACCTAAGTGTGCTAATGAAATGATGGTTTATCTATGAGTTTGTCTAATTTGACAATGAACTTATGGTTTATCTATGAATGTTGATTTGTGATAACAAATCCAATTTATATTGTTGAGTTGTTCATGTAATGGTTGAGTAGTGGTGGTTATATCTTCCTCTGATGTTGAAATGGTGAATAGACACAATTCATACTAATAAAGGTAACTTTGTTATGTTACTTTTGAGAATGTCATGACTAATCTTAGGATTGATGAACCTTGATGTTGGGTTTAAAGGTAATAAGTGTGTTGATGACATGTTGAACCCTTTTTAGGGTATTGAATAACAATGGTGTAATTGAGGAAGTAATATTGTTTTGGCCTGAATGGCATTGGGAATGTTTTGAACCCTGATGGAAATGTAGTCTCTTCATGGACGGTAATGGAATGGTACCCTATGATGTTGATAAGGAATATGGTTATTACATTTTATATCTTCTGGAGTTGTTATATACCAATGTTTTGAAGAAAATATTTAGGGTTTGTATGAACATTTTGGTTGATGCATCCCGAATTCACCCATTTTGTTTAATTAATTAAGTGAAATCCTAATCATGTAGTTTCATGTGTCGTAGAAGTATTCTAGTGTTAGAACTTGCTAGGTAGGGAAATGAGTATTCCAGAAAGGAAACTCAGAGTTGTATAATGTTGAGTATATGTGGGTGAGGGAGAGTATATATTTGCCATATCGATCCCCATGGTTATGGAGAACGGTCGAGGCTGTATCTTGGATGAACGAATTGTATATCGTGATATGATTGAGGACAGCTATGGTTGTACCTCTATAATAGGATTGAATACTCAAGTTTCTAGTGTCATGACCTGTGTACCAAGGGCAGACTAGGCTATTTGTAGCTTGACTTATATGTTGTTGCGGCAGACTTGTATTGACCGAGGGGAAGAGATCTTAGGATTGCAACCCTCCTAGATCTTGTATGGAACTGATTGCAACTTTACAGTGATCGACTGAAATTTTGAGTGGTATGCCTCAAACTCCTCAGGGATTAATAAAAGATGTAATTTAGTAGTGTAGCAAATCTGTTAGAGTTATTCAATGATTCACATTGGATGATAACCCTTTCTTTATCTCTTTTAGTGTTGAGATTATGAATAATGTGGGAAGAGAAATCAATTGTTCTTATGGTGATAGCTACATTTGATCCTTTGTTAATTTTGTTAATCTTTTAGTCTTGCAATTAAGACTTTGATGATGATTGTTCTTAAGGAAGCATTTATATCTGGCATTTCAATTTTTTCATATCATCTACTATATATATTTAATTCCATTATCTATTGTAAGCAATAAATGTTGTTGCGAGTTATATCTCTCACTGGGACATATTCTCACCTTGTGAGTCGCAATATCTTTCTAGGTGGTCGTCAACAGCACCAACAGAACTGTGTCATCGAGGAAGAGTTGTTGAAGGATGTTTAGTTGTCTAGTGTGTCCTAAAGTCCTCCATGTACACTTTGGTCTGGGTGAGAAAGTTTTGTATATGACATTTCAACGACTTGAGTTTTTGATAGCATTATGATACTTGTACATGTTGTATGTGTGGATAACATCTTCTGTATATATATGTCGTGGTTGGAGCCACAGAGCAATTGTAAAAGACACATGTTTGGTATGTGAATTTATGTAATATGTTGGGCCTTTGTGTAAATGTTCTTGAACATGTTGAAGAGGTTTAACTCATTTTTAATTATGCCCCTCTTTAGTGATGTGATTAATTAGTGATATCTCATTTTGGTTTCGAGTAATCTCATTTAGGATGGTGGGTTGCCACATTTATCCTTCTTCGAAACGTGAACAATATTGTCTAGCCATGTTTGATGTATAACTCATTTGAGGAATCCATCTATAAAATATTAAAACACCTCCTCTTTGATATTAAGGTTCTAGTCATGGGGTAGTACTCTAATTCACGATCGTCAGTTTGGGATGATTGATATTCTATGCACAACAACATCTTCATCTAGCCCATACATATCATCATAAATCCATTCAAAGATGTCGACTTACTGTCATAGCAGGTTAGTGAGGGTATCATTCGTATCTAGGTGAACACATGCCCACTAATCTAGAATCTACTCTATGTTTCCATGCTCAATATTGATGTCTTCTATTTTGTAAGTGACATGGAATGTGGACTTTTAATATAGAGGTAGTGAAGCTCTACTTTGGGTGGTTGACCAAAAATATCCTTCAATATCTCATCTACATATGCTTGTGGACATATAAAGGATGAATCATCTTCGAAAATGAAAATATGTTTTCTTTTTTGTCATTTTATGTTCATTATATGAATTTTACCTAAATATGTTTATATGAGGCATTGATTCAATAAATTTATTATGAGTAGAGGGAGAAATTTATCTACCTTTGCATGGGATCTATTCTCATGGTCCTATGAGTAACATGTTATTGTGTTCTAAAGTGATTTAATCTCCATGTTGTCTTATAGTGGTGTTCTTGTTTCTTTGATAGCATTTGACATCATTAAGACTAAATTCTATTCTCTGAGGGATTTATCATCGGCAAGAGGCAAGGGGTTTATCGAAATTGTGAGACCATGAACCTAGATTAACCATAATCTTCCTCTAATCTTGCTTTATTATCATAACTTTTTGTTTTGGTTAAGTTTTCATACCTACTGATCAAGATATATCTCTAATTTGGTTCAATTTGCACTTTGGTGCCCCTAATTTGAAGTTTCCTTGCAAAATATGGAGTTAATTATAAATCTGACATAGTATGAGGACCTAATAGCAAATTACGTGAGAAGTATCTAAAATTTTCTTATCCTTCATACTTATACTTGTTTCCTCCTTGAAATGAATTGATTAATACATATCTTTAATCTGAATGCAATTCTACCTTAACTGCTTTGATTTGTAATTTCATGTACAATTGTGGCTAATGTGCAATTTCACCCTAATGAAGGACCTAATTGTATGATTGAGTATGTGTTATCTAGTTACATGCTTTACTTCATATACTAGATAATTTTATTAACTTTGGACTCATTTTGAATGGGTATTCCTCCCAGTGTTTCTAACCCTAATCCTAGCTAGCGATTGTTGGTGAGGACCAATGGAACTCTCTACCAAAGAGTCTTAGACCTCTCAAACGATGAAGTCCATGGACTCATAAATCGATGAGAATCCCAAAATCATTAAATGATAAGATCTCTGGGTTTGACAATCGATGAAAAACACTAGACATGGCAACCGACAGAGAGGCAAGCTTAACAACCTATGATGTTTTTGAGTTATTAACTGATGGAGCTTCTGTGTACTCAAAATAATGGAGTTTCTGACCTATTCAAGTGTTATACCGTTGGGTAGGCTTGATCTGAATGATTTCCAAACCAATGAGAATGCTATGAAGATTAATGAAAAGGCTTCTTTACCCAATGAAAGTCCTTCTTTGGCCAATGGTAGCTCTAGACACTAGTTATCGGTAGTTTTGGACTTTTGCACCCACTCTACTATATAAAACCCCTCCCTTTTGACCTTGAGGCTCATTTGACACCCCAAGTTTAGTTCAAAATATAGGGTAATCTGTGGAGGTTGAGGAAAGCTCCTTAAAGGTATATGGTCATGGATGGGAGCTTGCATGTGTTAGCATGTGGACACATCAAAGATCAAGCAACTCCACGATGCTTTCAAGCTTCCCTACCTTATTTCTTACATAAAATGTAAGCTCATCTTTCCTAGTGTCTTCTTCCTTCTATTATTCGCACCTTCCTCCTTGGTCAAAATTTATTATTTTGCATGGTGGTAACTTGCTCATCTAGCTGAGGAACCTTCTTTTCTCCTCTTTTGCTCTTGTTTGCTCTAGATCCACCATGAAGGAGTCATCTTGGAGCTGGAAAGGTGACCTTGAGCGTTGAAAGGAGACTTCTTACATAAAAATGTAAGATCATCTCTCCTACTCTCTTCTTCCTTCTATTTTTCACACCTTCCTCCTTGGTCAAAGTCCATGGTTTTGTATGGTGGTAACTTATTCATCTAGCCAAAGCACCTTCTTTTCTCCTCTTTTTCTCTAGATTCACCATAGAGGAGACATCTTGAGCTGGAGAGGTGATCTTGGGTTTTGAAAGGAAGCTTCTTAGAGGTGTTCTTGTTGTTTCTCACCTCACTCTTCTTCCTTTGGTTGAGCCCCATGGTCTTCAATGGTGGAACTCATACCATCTAGCTAAAGAACCTTCATTTTTCCTCTCTTTGATCTAAGTGAAGTTAGATCTTACTTGGGGCTTTGGTTTTGGGGCTATTTAATAGCTGGTTAGGAACTTCTAGCTTGTTCGTGGATGTCTTGGATGGACCTCATGATCATCACCATGAGAGGCGAGTAATATAGTATATGTTAGCATTCTTTTGCCTACTTGTACATGCAAATCCTTAAACTTACTCTAGAATTGGTTTAGATGCCTAAAGGTTGACTCTTTAAGATTGTTGTCTTGCTATTATATAATGTGGTTTAACATAATTAAGTCGGTTGTGTGTGATCCTACTCCTTACTCCAGTACATCAAATTTTCGTCCTGGTTTTATAGCATATGGATCCTCATTTTGGTTGATGTTCCTTCCAGAGAATGGTCATTGCCTTTGTGAGAATGGAAAGCTATTGAGGAATACAATTTGGTAAAACCCAATACATCAAGATGCATCAGCTATGACTTTGACTGGCATCACGGGTGCAAGTCTCCGACAATCCCGTTCAGTTTGGCCTTACCACCATTGTCAGTGCATACGTTGAAGGACATCCCAAAAGATCCACTATGTGCCTCTAACGATCATCCCCTCTTCCCACCCTAAACAAATTCTAGTGTCATGCACAACTCCATCGGGTCTGAAAGGTGAAACAGTCGAACTCCAATTATCAACTCAGGTGCTCAGCTCCACCCATACCTTAAAACATGTAGCTAGTTTTAATTAAACCATTATTACATTTGGCACTTGCCTATGCCAGATTACTGGTATGGGCAAAAATGGGGTGGAATTTCAGTTTGTTTTTTGCCATGACTACCAACTTACACAGTTATCCGGGCAACAAGACAGTTAAAAGGGTTCGCTTGGGTGGCAGGAAATTGAAAGGACATGCGCTCCGTACTTGGAAGTGGTTTACTATACTTCCACCAATATGACCTCGGCGCAGGGACCAAAATTATACGAGTTTCTATCCAATTTGACGTGCACCCTTCAATAATTCGTGTGAGCACAAAGCCGAAGTGCGGTTAAGGCAGGAATCATGCTGTAAAAGGAGGGAGCTATAACTTCACCCGCTGGAAATATAAAGCACCCCGTACAAGGGTGTCCGGTGTTGCAGTTTAATCTTTTCCCTATGTCCTTCGCCTTCACTCTGGACAGCCCACATTCATATATGCAAGGGAAGAAGGGCAATGGGATGCCTAGGTTGTGTGATTTCCATCTTTAATTAGCATGTTTCTTTGCTTGCACTCTTGAATCCGAACTCATCTTGGTGGAAGTTGAGAAACGTGCACAAAATGGTGGTGATGTAACAATGTTATTAACACCGCAATCCCCACCTACCCCTACAAGAACAACGTAGCGCATTATACACACTGGCATAAACATGTAGGAGACAACAGGGTCCCGCAGCGGCAGCAATAAATTAAGAGAGGTGCACAGTGCTGCCAAAAGAAAAGGTAAAGAGATAACACTTTGCAAGAAATGCCTTGACGTTTGCTTCATAAACTGCAGAGCCATTTATGAAATTATTCTGATGCAATAAGAGGTATCTGAATACTAAGTTATAAGTTGGTAACTTCAAGAAAATCAGCCCAAGTTTAGAAAAGAGCCTAATTCCACTGTACTAGCAAGAAAATATTAACAGAATCAACCAGCAAAGCTAGTCTCCTGATCATTACTGCAGATTGATACTGTCAAATACATATATTTTATCATACAAGCAGCGCCTTTTGAACAACATTTAATCATCATACATCTGCAAAAGTAACCAACTGAACTCATTTCATGATATATTAGTAATATTCAATATATAGCGTCAAATACTAAATACTTCATCAATTTGAGCTATTTCATACAGCAAGTTACCATATCATGTCTGCAAAAGTACATATCGAACGAGGCTTCGCTCCTAATTTTCAACATGTTTTCAACCACATCCATTTAACTGTTTTTGTCATATTTGCTGGAAATATAAAACACAGGTTGTCAGCAAAATCAAACATGAGAACTTAGGAAGCTGTAAAAATGCATAACATTAAAATAATGCAACGAAACACTAAGATATACATGTATGCACCACTTTCAAGTTAGTTTGAGCATGTGCTCATTGCATCAGCCAACAATGTAATCCTTGGGAACCAGGGGTTTCCTTGCTTGGATCAAACAAAGTGGAGCCAACGAGGGTTTCCCTGCTTGAGTTAAAGACACCCTGGTGGTCTAACGGGCAAGATACTGAAGCTTCAAAACATGTCATTCCTCTTCACTGCATGATTAAGAAGGGATCTCCAAAATACCTTCTCATATTGACAATTTAGAACAAAAGATCTAATTAGTTATGTGCTTCCCTGGTTTTGAAGCTGCAAGGTCTAAGGAGGGTACTGCCATACATTATCAACAGCAGCAAGTGAGCCTCAATCCTAACCGTGTTGAGTCAGCTGAGAATCCTTGTCCATTTCGTTCTGTTGTATGTTATATTCTCATCTAAATGTATTTTATCAACATCTCCTGAATAAATTTAGGTCTACCTATTCCTCTTCAACTTTGCTCGGCTCAATAATGCTTACTCTAAACAATATACATTTTCTTTTCAATCCGAATGGAAAGCTTACAGTCACAGGTGTTCCAGTCGCACACTCGCACTCCATTTCATCCACATACTACCATTACTCTGAAAAAAATGCCAAGAATTTTCTCGAAGATGAAAGGATGGCTGGATGTAAAGCCATGGATGCACCAATAAAACCCAGATCAATATCGATTAACAACTAGGGTGATGAACTTGGAAGATTCAACTGATGCAGTTGCCTAGCAGTTAGGCTTAATTTGACATTTAACCCCAGCCAGATGCCTCTTTTATAGCCAGTGTTGTGAGACCTTTCATGGAGAATCCTCCCACTGGACACGAGGCTATTAAGTGGATTTCAAAGCATCTTGCTTATATCTATAAATAAACACAGCTGACCTCTTCCAGTTGTCTTTGCTTTTCAACCAGTTGGTCCCATATGACTTGACTATTTCAGTTGTTTATCTTTTTTATGAAATGACGACTCTAGATTTTTTCTTGGTAATAGTAGATCCAATTCATGATGTCGTGTGTGCTCTTCCAAGTGTGTGTGTTTGCTTTCCAACCGGTTGGTCCTGTGCGCTTAACTATTTGAGTTGTTTATTTATTCTTTTAAGATATGACGAATTGAAGATTTTTTCCTTGGCAATAGTGATGATCTGATTCATGACCCGATCTGAATAAATCTGACTTAAGTCTGATTTACATAAACTACATCGTCAGATTGGCTGAAACTTTGTCCCATAATTTTGATGGAATACATGATTTTTTTGTAATTTTGTTTTTTGAGTTTTTTTCATCATGTTTGGGGTCTGTGTGCTCATTGCTCCAGCTTCTTCGTGTGTTTCAACAATTTGGTAGTGTGCTCAACAATCATGTCAGTCTGTATGTTTCGACCTAGGTTTTGGAAAGCGTGAAGCGGGAAGCGTGCAAATTGACACCCCTGAAGCAGGAAGTGGAAAGCGGGTTTTAAAGCAGACTAAAGCGGGGCGCTTTTTGAAAAAGCGGTCCGCATTGTTTTAAAAAATGTAGAAAAATTTAGTGACCGCCATAATGCTAACATTAAGAATAGTACTCAACAATCAAACATTCTGAATGATATTTCATTTCATCATAATTACTTTCACAGATTAAAAAGGGTCTTAATTACAAAAATATATTGTTACAAGCTAAGAACACTCAAACATCATAAAACCCATAATCCTCGCTCAACAATCAAGTATCATACTAGAACTATGTACTTAATATTGTTTCAACAGTTGGGCTTATAAATTACAATTTAGTAAAAAAAACATTAGTAGGTAGTAGTAGTTAGATAGTAGTACTTTGTACATATATTGTTGACTAAGTAAGGTAGTCTTCAACGTAATATAAATAGATGCATATTTAAACAGTAATAAAGAGAAATACATTACAATATAGTAGAATCAAGATAATTAGATATTACTCAGTAACTCCTAAAGAGCAATAAACTACTAGACTTAGTACATAATAGTCAATATAACAAATTTTATGACCTTATTTTGTTATAGTCTACAAATGGTTGTGCAAAGTTTTTGTACAAGTATACATAATGGTTGACTATTAATCTATCAGTGGTAATAAACAACATTAAACATACATGTAAATATAATACATAGTAAATCGTAAAGAGCAATAAACTACTACACTTAGTACATAATTGACAATATAACAATATTTTACGACATCATTTTGTTACAGTCCACAGATGGTTGTGCAAAAGTTTTGTACAAGTATACATAATATCAGACTATTAGACTATTCGCGGTAATAAACATTAAACATACACGATAATATAGTATACAAACTTGACAGTACAAAGTACCAGTCTAACTGTACAGAGTGTACAAACAGCAGTAACGAAGTAAATATTAAATGCTAATTACTAAACTTTCTCACACCTTTTGAAATACAACATCTGGAGCATCACATCTCCAAAAAGTAGTGCTTCCATTTTTCTATACATTTTGTGGGTGATTGGGCCACTCCAGCAATATTTGCTGTAAAGCGGCCGCTTAAGCGGGGCTGAAAAAGCGGCCTGAAGTGGCAATAAGCGGGCAAAAGTGGCCGCTTCACTCCAAAACGCTTCTAAGCCCGCTTCATCTGAAATTACAACGGGACTTGTGCTTGACCGGTTAAGCAGCCACTTCACCCACTTTTTAATTCATTGGTTTCAACAGTATATATGTGTGTTAATTAAATCCAATATGTTTGTGTCCTTACAGGTCAGAGGGATTTAGTTCGCTATCAATGAAGCCTTTCTTTTAGTAGGTTGTATATTAATAATTGTGTATGCAATATATTACTTACATGAGCCAACAAAAAAATTGTTTTGGACCAGAAAGAGTGCCAACAATGTGCATGTGTACTCATTCGTTCAATCCATTTATTTGCTCCACCAGTTTGTATGTGTCTTAATTAGTCCAATGTGTCTTTGTGCTTGCATGGTGAAGGAAGTCAGCTGGTCCAGCCTATTTGTTTATTTCAACAGCTAATTGGTCCAATCGGTGTGTGGAAGTCGATTAATTGTTAATCGAGCTACTCTCTCTTTGTGGATTGTATATAAATTTTGTTAGCAATGTAGTACTCATCATGCGCCCAAAATCAATTTTGGATTTAGGTTGTGGTAGTTTCAGTAATGAAACGCTAGCTTGTCGCTAATATGTGTTTTCCAGTAGCTACGTTGTGCACTAATTGATCCAGTCAAACTGTGTGTTCAACAGTGTATGTGTGCTAGCCTATCCAGTCTATTTATATGCTTATAGGTTGAAGGGAGTCAACTCTTTATTAATTGAGTTGTTAGGTCTCTTAGTGGGTTGTATATATATCATTATGTACTAATCATGAGCATGATGGAAAAGAATTTTTTAGCACAAGTTGTCCGTCTACCTGCTAACTCATGTTAAGTCCAATCAGACGTGTGTTGTTTTTTTATTCCAAGTGCCTATTTGTGTAATTCAGTCCGTCTACATGTTACTTCACGTAGATGTGTGGGGTATTTTTTGTTAGATCTGCCTATATGTGTGGTTCATCCGCACAAGTTGTCCGTCTACCTGCTAACTCATGTTAAGTCCAATCAGACGTGTGTTATTTTTTTATTCCAAGTGCCTATTTGTGTAATTCAGTCCGTCTACATGTTACTTCACGTAGATGTGTGGGGTATTTTTTGTTAGATCTGCCTATATGTGTGGTTCATCCGGTAATTATTATTTTTTTAAATAAGAAACTTAGTTTGTTGATTTTTTCACAAAAGCGGTGACAATATTCCAGCAATTTACTTTCGCTGATCTTTTTAATTACTTTTCAACAAAATCGATGACCGAGGCTGGTGTCACTTGGTACGAAGAGTTTAGATGGAACAATTTATTTGGATTTTGATTAATTTATGCAATTATTGGATGATGCACTTCATTTCAAAAAAATAGACCTAAGTCATGCAAGAACATGATCCAAAAATAAGATAAAATACTATAAACCATTATAGCTCGGGATTTCCAAAAAAGTACCTCATACATCTTAATAAACACAATCATAAGTGGTGGTTCTCAATAAGAGAAGGAAAAGAAACTCTTTGACGTTTATCCCAACTAGCAAGATATAGGATATAAAACTATTAAGAAAAGCTTGACTCAAGTTTCTAAAAGGAGGGATGGCCATATTGATAACAAAGATGCAAGTAGAATGAAAGCAGGGTAGGGGCTTTGTGTGGAAACAGTAAAGGTCTCTGGTCGTTCCCAAACCAATCATCATCAGGTTCCAAATAAAATGTAAGGCAGATAGAATGGCAACGGGTTGGATATTTTCCGATCCGCATCGGATCTGATCTGACCTGCAGTTGTGCATCCCAAACTGAATCTAAATCCAAAATATCCACAATAAAAGAAACCCCACATCAACTCAATCTACAAAAACCATTGTATCACTTAAGCGATCGAGACCCTCATCCACTCAATTTCAGTCCCTAAGCGGCTGCTTAAGCAGTTTGAAGGAAATCGGGCGCTTTTTCCCCGCTTCACCCGCTTTCTCCTTCTTTTTGCCCGCTTTATTTTTAATATTGTTGTAAGCATGTAACATGAGAATTATATGGTCCAAGTAGTATTGACTATAATATATGAAACATTCTATGATATACCTAGTCCTAATTTAGAATGCAAACTTTGTATGTAAGTTGTAATAATAGGGTATTGCTGTAATGAATCCAAGTAAATATCATATTACTCTATTATACGTCTAATGGATGATTATTTTTAGTGATTTCCTTGCTGCTTTCACTAATTATCGATTGGTACTACATGTTAGTATTGTTAATTTCATAGAAATATATATTTTATTTACACATACGTGTAATTTGTTATTAAAATACATAAGAATTTAGGCATCCACTTTTTTCAAAATCGCCCATTTAATCGCCCGCCTGCCGCTTAATCGGCTGCAAGGTTTCTGTGGGCTCTGATCTCCAAAACCCGAGATAAACACGATTAAATTCAGCGGAAGCGATTCGATTAACAGCGGAATGCTAAAAATCACGAAAAATTAAAACTTTTTGAGATAAGACATTGAAATCATAAAACTTCCTTCATAAAAGGAGGTAAACTGTTTACATCTCTGTTAAATTACTTCTTGAGTAATTATACACAGCATGATACAAAATCTCAAGAGTCAAATCAAAATCTCAGACCATAACTCCAAGGACCTGAGAGTACAGAGACGACATAAGACTGACTATCTAACTACACAACTCAGCAGTCTGAATCTCCACCTGAGATTTACTACTGTTCCTGGTGCTGCTGCTGCTGATTTTGATCACCTGCAGACTGATTCCTTCGTCCTCGACGACCACCTAAAAAGTTGAAATCTACGGGGTGAGACAATTTTAAATAATTGTCCCAGCGAGAGTTATAACTCTCCGCCAGAAGCTTTATTATAGCAATCACTGAACAATATAAACAATAAAAGCTCTTAAGGTAATCAACAGCAGATTATTATCAAGTAGAACAACAATAATTAAGGAATATGAAGAACATGTATACTAAACAGTGTAACCATCAATCATTGTATCTCGTAGTTCAACCTAAGCAGATATGCTACGCGGTTGATTATGTTTTACAAACATTATTATGCCCTGCGGAGATGAGGTATACCGCTCATACTCCAACCGATCACTATTAAGTCGCATCGGTATCATACATAGGTCATCAAAAGAGCCGGATTCTTATGACCACATCTTCCTCAGTCAGTATGAGGATCAACATGCAGGACATCTAGTGTCTCTGCTACTATAGCTTACCAGGGTATTCTGGTACTTCGCTATTAGAGTCACAGTGGCATTCTGTACTCTCTTCGCCATCGAAAGATTTCTTGTTTATCTCTCATCGATGCGGTACAAAAGATTTCCTCGGGAGATTAGTGTTACATCACCCCGGCATAAACACATAGTGAAGGATTGATAGACTAGATACATCTACATCAATTCCTACACTAGGATGTAAGGGCATTCACATCCATATATCCCCACATACTCAAAAGTATGTGATCTAGGAATTCCCTTAGGAAAACCTGTTTCACCATCATTTAACTCCTGACAATGATGGATCTATGATCAGGGCTCTACATGGTATGATTATACTTGATTAGTTAGGTACATTTCAGTATTCTTTTAACATCATACATGTTCTCAAACATTAATCATTAGCATAGCAGCTATGAAAGTAGAATACTAAATGTATCAAGTCTAACTCACATCAATTGTCATTTCTCAATCATCTAATCACAAGTCATTTGACAAGCATGACCTTGATGATATTCATGGCTCTCATAGCCTATCATTCTCATAAGATGCCACTTACTAGGCATCTACATATGACATTATTCATAAAGCTAATAACATGCTTTCAATGAATATGAAATCATAATCCTTACCTGGATATGATCACCATCATGTATAAAAACCTGCATGGTTAATTCAACTGATAATAGGAGGCAGTTCATATCAAGAGTTGTACTCTCATACTCTTGCAAGGGTTAGATTCCCTGATTTTCATCAATTAGGGTTTACTATTCACAATGTATGTCATCACCCTAGAATTAGGGTTTACTATTCACAGTGTATGTCATCACCCTAGAATTAGGGTTTACTATTCACAGTGTATGTCATCACCCTAGAATTAGGGTTTACTATTCACAGTGTATGTCATCACCCTAGAATTAGGGTTTACTATTCACCACATGGTGAATTAACCTCATTACATCACCATGTATGAGAAACATCATCATAAAAGCCCTCAGATAAGATTAAGATTCACCAATTACCATAATTAGGGTTTACATGATCTCTCATAAGTGGATCATACCCTAATCATGCACATTCATGTATATTGAAGGTATTTAACTTGGTTTTCCACCATAAATGGTACTTTCTCTCTCCTCTCACTAGTAGATGGTGATTACACCACTTGGATTAGGTTGGGTTAAGTCCCCTTTGATCTACATAAACCAAATCACCACTATCAAGTGATTAGGGTTTGATTAGAACAAGATATAACACAATTAAACCTCTCAGGGACATTTTGGTAAATTACCGAATGATCATCATCATTGGTCAAATCATTAATCACTTAGTCCCTTAATATCTTAAGTTACCATTATGGTTTAGATTAGATCATCATTGAACCATTTACACCTTCAAGTGATTAAGTATAATCAACCTTGAAAATCTCTAACTGGTAGGGTTTGACCTTCAACCTTCAACCCATTTTGATTCTTAATGACCTTGAACTCGTTTAACCTCAAACGATCTAGAACCTATTTGAGCCTTAAACGAGTGTGAACCCACTTGAGATCTAAACAGGTGTGAACCCAATTGAGTCTAAACGGGTGTGAACCCATTTGAACCTAAACGAGTGTGAACCCGTTTGGGTCCAAACGAGTGTGAACCCGTTTGGGCTCAAACAAGTGTGAACCCGTTTGGGCTCAAACGAGTGTGGACTCGTTTGGACTCAAACAAGTGTGCACTCGTTTGGGCTCAAACGAGTGTGGACTCATTTGGGTCCAAACCTCATGGACATGAAAAGTGACTCAAAGGTTATTAATGAAATGTAATTTCTATGTTGAAGCCCTCATCTGGCCAAAGCCATGCTAACCACTTATAAAATTGGGTCAATAGGATGAGCCTCAATCAATTGGACTCCAATTTAACCTTTAATGGAAAGCCAATTAGGGTTAAGTCTAACTCAATTAGGGTTTCCATTCGGCTAATCACCAATTTTCAACATAGTGAAACAAAGTATAATTGAACCCATCAATTGAACTCCAAATGGGCCCAAACTTGGCCCAAACGGTCTTGAGGTCGTTTGGATGACCTCCAAACGGTCTTGAGACCGTTTGCCCAAAGTTTGACCAAAAATTAAGTTGATTTGACTGGGGTTGAACCCTAATTAGGTCTAAAATCAGCACTTTTATCAATTCTTCAACCTATTGGAATTGCACCTTCAATTGATCAATTTTTCTTAAACCTAGACCTCCAAACGGTCTTGGGGTGTCACTAAACGAGTGTGAGACCGTTTGGGTGAACCCCAAACGGGTTTGAACCCGTTTGGGTCCTTCAACCCAAAATTCAACAAGATCTATATTTAATTCAGCAATTTGTACCCGATTAGGATTAGGATGTTGAAGTGCCTTCAACTCTCAATTGGTTAGGAATTAGACTATGATTCTTGGTAGAAATGAAATTCAATATGTTATGAACAGACCCTCAAACGTTCGTCCCTTGGTCAACCCTATGAAACGATCTTGGGATCGTTTTGATCCAAACGATCTTGCAAGATCGTTTGAGATCAAACGGGTGTGAACCCATTTGACCTTAAACGAGTTGCACTCGTTTGGACCAAAGGATCCAAGGTCGTTTCATAAAGTAACTTAGGAATCAACGCCCATCATCCTTAACCTCTGATCAGGTCGGTTACACCACCGATTTGCTTGCAAAAGAGCAAGGAAGAAGGGAGGTAGAAGGAGAACTAAATACTAAAATTGCAAGAACAAAAGTATGTATAACAAAGCTAGGAGAGAGAATTATAAAACCCGCCTCAAAACGTGGTTCCTAGAGCTTCCAAGCTTCGAGTCTTTAATGGTGGCTTGAGCTCCACAGGTCGGCCAAGGCCAATTCTTCAAGAAAAGGATGGGTATGGCCGGCTAGAACAAGGAATCTATGTGAGAAAACTAAGAATTCAACCTTGTAGAACGATTTCCTCCATGAATCCAAGCTAGAAGGTGGTGTTCTGTTACCTAGAACAGGTTAGTTGTCCCCTTGAGCTCCTGAGCTTTGCTTTGGCCGATTGGGAAAGGTAAGAAGTGAGGGAGTGAAGGAAGACGTTTGCTTTGTTTAGGAAGAAAGGTGCTTATATAGTTTAGGGTAATTTTCACCATAAGGTCCTCAAAAGCATGTAATTCTCATCCAAGTCCCTCCTTATTTCTAATGCACGTTCAAGCTATCAAAACTTAATCAAAGCCCATCAAAACTCAAGATCTAAGGGTAAAGAAAACCAATATGCAAACTAAGGTACATATGTGAAAGGTCTCTTTACTCATACTAGGTGATTTAATCACAAAAAAATGTTCCTTATTATATAATTATTCAAATGAAGTGCACTCTTCATCATTATTAGTCTAAATGATGTCAAGAGTCATAAAAGATGTTCAAGATGGTGTATTTTATAAATTGCACCCCACATTTGGGTAAATTGCACTTTAATCCAAATTTAGGGTTTTTAAGCACAAGGATCATTCCACAAGCTGCATCTTGATGCCCAAGCTTGGGAAATCCATCTTACCTCATCATACTCACTCATATGATGTCTCATCATCAGAGGAACATCTTAACTTGTGAAATTTGCAAGTTAAACCCCTTACCTGGGTAATTTTCACATAGGTCCATGTATTACCAAACAATACTACAATCATTGTTTAAAATAGACAAATATGAAAAAGTATGTTCCTTAGGAACTTAATTACACGCCAAAAGATAATCACAAGGATTTAATTACATATTTAGGCAAAACACCTAGGGTTAGTTCATAACCCAGGTCAGGGATGTTACAGTTTCATTCACACGCTTCCCGCTTTGCACTTTTTAGTACATTGGCAAAAATTCAATTTGATCCGTAAATATATGGCCCGATTCGTGAGCAACCAAATCACGCCCAGAAACCTGATATTTGCTTCAAGCAACAGTTACAACAATTGTATTGAATTGTTGATAATTGAAACCATTTCAAGGAACTCGAGTTGCTTGAAGCCTATAGCAAAACCAACGACATTTTTACTATCATACCAATTATGGACCACTGATTACGCTATTTTTCAGTCCTGCTCCTTCCCCTCGTGATCGCCGCCAACCCTCATGCAAACCTCCTCAACACTGAGTGCAAACTTTACAACATAATTTACCCATCCCTCTCCTTCGTCGTCAACGTCAAACTGACATCCAAAAATGCATACTAAACACCACCACTTCATCCATATCCTATAAATCTATCCCCTACTTTGTCACAGCCGAGTACTCATGCAACAATCTACGCCCTCTTCTAGTGTTGCGACTACCTCACCCCCATTGACTGTCCATCCTGCTTCAAAACATGATGATGCACAACTACTCGTGATCAAGCGCAACTACACGATGAAGAATGGTGTCAATATTAGATACAACATGTGCTTGCTTAGGAACGAGAGTCGGACGTTCTACGGCCAAACCAGAAAGGAGGCAGGGAGCAAGGGAAAGTGCGACCCAATCATCAGTGCTGTCACCGAGTTCAACGAGGTTGAGGCCGAGTTGATGACCAACTCTGTTGCAGCTGTGCCGAGGATGACTGCTTGGTTCTTTGTGGCCGCCTTGGTGGGTGGTAACAAAGTGGTCCATATCCCAAGATTTTAGGAGTCTCAAACTTATTGTCGGACTCCAATTCAGATTCCTTCTTGATATGGCGGATCGTCCCCTTTGTGGCAGCGTAGAAACGAGGGATGCCGGCAGGAAAGAGTACCAAAAGCAAGAAGCAAATCAGGAGTAACTGGAGATGTGGAGAGTTAAGGCTGGGTGAGGACGGGGGCGTCGGGGAGGTAGAGGACGGGATCCGGATTGCACCACTCCTGTTAAATGTGTTTATTTTGTGGGTCAAACAGGTTCCCAGGGAATCTGGGGATTAAAACCATATCATTTTTACAAAAAATTTTATCCGCGGGTAAGCGCCCACGGTAACCAGTCGGTTCGCAAAATCCACTGTTTGCAGTTTGGATCGGTTCAAATCGTACTAGTTTGATGGAGGATGAATATTTTGTCGAGGGCATAGACAATGCTAGTATGCCCAAATCCCACCAAGGAGTTCAAGAAATCAACCAACATAGCAAAAGAAGTCAAATCAACAGAAAAATGGGCACACGATGAATAGGTTATAGAGTCAGTGAGGAAGATGAAAGGAAGAAACTACAAGCTTGAGAATATTTTACAAGTCGATCTACTAGAGTGACAGATCTATGCGGGACACACTAATTATTTTGTAGTAAGAAGATTACTCGCACCAACCACACGGTGTTTTGCATTTGAATCAACAAATAAGGTAGAAGTCGTGTAGGAAACATTCATAGATGGCATTGGAAAACCGACAGTAAACACGATATATCTGGATAATCTAGTAGACATCCTGGATAGAGAATCTTTAGGGCGACGCTGACTTTCGTAAAAAAGCCAGACACATTCATCTTTGGAGTTCATAACATGATGTTGAACATCAAAATTGTGATTGGGGTGTGCATATCGAAATGTCCATGACCTTAAGCGTGACCATGTTTCTATAAAACAAAGGTCCTAAATGACCCATTTGACAAGAAAGTACACTTGGGAGGCCCATGCCTTGACCAGGTCCTCCTCTGGCAAAAACCACAACATAATTTGTTAGTATACAAAATAACACTACAAGCCTGGGCAAATTTAGGAAGTAATCTATGAAGGAAATTGATCATGAACAAATGCTTACAGTCTAATTTCAGACGTTATTAGCAAACAGTATCTGATAGTAATATGTATCTTGTTCATAGTAGTCATAGATATGCATATATCATTGACTTTTACAGAGTAACCGGACAGTTTAAAATCATTAGATGCAAGGGGCACTGTATTCATGAGTGTAGTGCTGGTTGGCAGCATCCCAGATCTCCTCGGTCATAAAACAAAGCTTGTAACTTGACAGCAATTTGCTGTTTCATACTATTCCAAAGCCATGACTTCGACTTGTATGTTGTGTGCTAATTATGATAAAATTGTGACAATAATTGTATATTGTGTGTGTGCTATAATCATGATAAATCCATGACTTGTATATTGTGTGTGCTAGTTATGATATTTTATACTCTTCTCGTCAGGAGGTTCAGATTCCTCGAATTTTACTTTATCACGAGACTTCAGAATGGTAAGACGGGAATCCTCCACAGTAATAGCTTGACCAGTTTGACTTGATGGAATTAATGTTTGAATGGTCGTTATAATCAACATTCAACTGAGCCATAGGTTTAGTCGCCATGTCGAGATAGAGATCAATGTATTGGAAACAAAACAGATGGCACTAGCAATAAGGAAAGTGGCAGGAACAAAAAGACAGCCTTTAGATAGGACACCATGTAGCACAAAATCAATTATGCCCCTAAAAATGCACTCGGCCATGTAAGGGACTTGTGTGCGGGGGATGAAGTTGAATAAATAACATGCAACAAACAAACTTTTCTTCAGATAAAAGCTCAAGGCAGATTATTACAGACTTTAGTTGAGGTGTTATTAACTTATTTTAGCTATTACAATAACAGTAGTTGCAGCACTTACAGCAGGGGTTAAACGTATTTTCCCACTGTATTGAAGCAGAAAATGACTTAGGGAACTAAGAGAGAAGGCCTAAGGTGGCCCTAAGGCATGATTTGTTTGGAGGAAAAGTCCTAGAAAGAGTAGGAGGTAGACCTTGATATTGTCAAACATGGACGCTGCAGGAGAAAGAAAGGGGGGTTTCAATCCCTAATCGGCCACGACTTCTGGAGTTTGCTACAGTTAAGAAATGGCTAAAGGCATGGTAGATAGGGAGGAATGAGGACTTTGGAATAGGTGATGCTACCTCTAGGGCCGATACTGCTACAAAGTTGTACTATATCATCACTTAACAGCAGTCCATAGAGAGATAACCAGGGTTCACAGGATCACGGTTGCTCTGGTACCATGTTAGTGATAAAGGCTTTATTCTCTTCATTACAAAAGTGTGAACCTATACATATATATAGGAGTAGAGAAGCATGGAAACCTTCTTAAATGAGGTGAGACTAATACACCAATAGCCCATTGTATATGAACTTTACATGTACTCCATAAGATGAAATAATTTATACATATTGACAGTCTCTATATATTGAGTGCTTAGAAATGAAGACATGCCGGTCGCTTCAGCCAGAAAAGTGAACTTCAAGCAGATGCTTTGGTCCAATTGCTAAACTAGCCCGTAAAGCATAAATTATGTGACAAGATGTTGAGGCGCTTATAGAGAATGTGATTAGGGAGCTTAAGACTTGTGTTCTCTATAGTCAAGGCATGCCTTAATCTAAGGGGATGGTGGCAGCCATTAACCCATTTGCATGATATGGGACCAATCCCGATATACAAGAAAAGAGTAAGTAACACTTATTCTAACTCTCCCCCTCAAGTTGGTACATATATATCATATATGTCAAGCTTGCTACATAGAAATTTGACCCACCACTCATTAAGAGATATAGTAAGCATATCTACTAAATGATCTTCTGACTGGACTGGAGTGGGCTTGATCATTTTATCTTGTAAATTTTACGAACAAAGTGACAGTCGGCTTCCATACTTCAATCATTCATGGAAACTGGATTGGAAGCAATATGGATATTTAAACTATGCACTGATTTTTCCCGCATGATCTGTTTCTTGCTTTTCTAGGAAACCAAATAACCTTCCAAATTATCATTTGCCCAATCTGCACCTACGAATCCATGAATGCTTCAGTGCACGTGACATGAATATAAAATAAATGTATCAAGTTTTCTCTTAAGATAGTGAAAACCTAAGTAATTGCATCTCATTGCTGGTGCATGATTTACCCATAAATTAGCTAACCACACTCATAGGAAAGAAGATATTTAGGACAAGTAACTGTGAGATAGTTGAGATCCCAACTATGCTCTTGTATCTCTACAGGTCTTCAAGTGGCTCCCCCTCATCCTTATACAGTTTGACTTTTGGAGCCATTAATGACTCTGAGCTTTGCTCCTGGCATGCCAGTTTCTGCAAGAAGTCTTGTGACAAGACGATTCCATCCTTGGATCTTGCTAATTTAATACCTACAAAGTATATAAGGTGACCTAGTTTGCTCTAAAGCAACTGCTTAGTTGTGTAATGCCTAGTTGATCATGTTCAGAGGACCCATGTTGATAAGACAACGCAATCAAGACTATATCATTGTATGATAAATTTCTAAAGAGTTTTCCTTAATTTCCCAAACCATTCTCAGGGTGACTATTTGAGACCCTAGACACATGTTGGGGAGACAGCAGACCATGTGAGACTCTCGCTGAGCAACAAAGCCAAGATTGCTAAAAATCAATCTCCTTAGAAACATAACCATGAAGAAAGGCATTCCAGATCTCCAGGTGATATATGGCCAGCAGAAGTGAATAGCCAAGGAGACGGACAATGTTATATGATGCACAAAAGACCTTGTAATATGTAGATACTACATGTAAATTTGTGAGTTATTGATCTCCTATATATACAAGTCATGAGAGAGACCTGCATTTGGGTCGTCTCTTTCTCCCCAATACATTTGTCTACATGGCATCGGAGCACAAGGTTTGAAAGCCTGATCCTTCTAGGGAACAACTGTCGCAGTCGAGCAGCTGTTGTCCCTTTGTTTCTTCAGCCATCAGAGTTTTACTACAGTGCGTTATTGTAGCACAACGGCCACCAAAGTTGATGTTGCTCATTCTCCAGCGAGTGTTTGTCAAAGGCATCACTTGGGGTGGGTCTCCCTCTACCCCAACGGCCTTGAGAAGCCTTCCTTCTGCTGCTGCTTCCATCAAGGGGCCCCCTTGCATCTCCTTCATTTACCTTCAGCAGCAGTAGCTACTGTTCCTTGCTTTGGCAGTTCTTTTAGGAGGGTGTAAGGGCCCTGTTTCCCGTGATCATTGCTCTAATGCCCCTACCCCTAATTTTCATGTGTGGGGTCTTCCTGTTCATCTGCATCAAGAAAGAGGGTCATAAACCTATTCTTCCTCAAGTGCTCAACCCGTTGTTACTGTAGCAGCGTGTCAAACTGCACAGCATGGTTGATGCCTATTTGTCCTTTCTTTAGGTTTTCTTGCAACATATTGGCTACAATGTCTGCAAATTACGACGATACATTCCGGCAATCTATCTTTACATCCCCAAATCATACCATCGTGAATCATAATCTGAATAAAAGGACAATCTGAATGAAAGGATTACTACTTGTGATGTTGATTATTGCTTAGTCTAGTGTTGCTGTTAATTACTGAGAATTTCTGATTGGTTATTACTGAGGGACTTCTGCGTGGGAACTTCTGTGCTACTAGTGGAGATGTTACACCAGGTCAACTTTACAAGGGATGGATACTTATAGTTTATGCAAATGCGTCCACATCAAATTATCCAGCTCAAAAGGTGGAAAAATCGGCATGTTTTTCTCATCCTTCAAAATGACATCGCCTTCCTGGGTTTTGGATTCAGGTGCCACAAACCACATTATTGGTACACCTCAGCTGATATCCACCCATCCCACCAGAAAGCCTTTGCCCAATGTCGATGTTAGAAAGTATCACAAGTCTATTTAGTTAACAGGTCAATTATTTAATGGGATTAAGTGTCTCAGCCAAGGAAGAAAATGTCTATTTCCGATGCCGTTCAGTGAAAATTTCAACAAATGTGTTCCTGACGTCTCAACTGCGAAATTGATGAATTTAATTATGAAATTTTACCAGAATTATCTACTACTTCAGATCTACTGAAATATGCAATAATATTTCACATTGGATATGTGGATGGTGAGGTCTCCTCATTTGTGAGTAAAGGACCCTGAACTGTTTCGATGGGAATTTTGATGGAGAATTCTGATGTCAATTTTCTTTGGTGAAATCAATAAATTAAGTCATCATAGTTTGCAAGCACCATATATAGACTTAAAGACACAAAACTATGCAAGAAAATATGCTCTAGGCAGTCTATTGTCATGGGTTTCGACAGTGCATTTCGATGTCCGATGGCCATCGGTATGGAAATCATTGCCAAAATTTTAAAAATTTTGCCAAAATTTTAAACTGAGGTCTTGGTCCATACCATATAGCCTACCTTAAGTCCAAAGTTTGTAATGTATCCACCCTTTCTCTTATATATATATATATATATATATATAGAGAGAGAGAGAGAGAGAGAGTCAGGCTAGAATACACTCGAGTGTACAGATCACGCCGTACACCCCAATGGTGTTTGCCTATCTAGACCATGTTTTCTCAAAATCTAATCCATTGATCTTCATGGTTACAATATAAATAGGTCACATACAAAATTTGAACTCATTTGGATGAGTGTAAGTCACTCACCAAGGACAACAAAATCGACGCACAAAAGTAATTTGAAATACATGATTTTTGCCTCCTTTAGATGCACGACCTATAAGTGTCCAAATGAGCTAAAATTTATTATATAGTATGTTCTTATGATAATTAAGAAGATCAACGGTTTCGATTTTTCAAAAAATTATTGCATCTTCAAAAATGACTGAGGTGTACGGTGACCCCGGTACACTCGAGTGTACACTAGCCTGACTCTCTCTCTCTCTCTCTCTCTCTCTATATATATATATATATATATATATATATAGGACAGGAGTGTGCCCATCTAATAATAACACAACACAAATGAGTTTTCCCCTCACACCTTTCAAAATGGTCCCAGAGCACTTAATTAAACTCTAGAGAGAAACAGAGACAGAGAGTCCGCCTGCGGGCAGTCTCCGTCTCTACATGGCTTAGACCGGCCGGCCGCCAGGCATCCTCTTGACCTCGATGGTCGTTTTTCTTCTTCTTTCACATAGATCTTCATCTATCCGTTAGCAGTATCCTTCCCAGCCATCTATGCTTCCCCAAGTCTCTAGACGATGCTAATTCCCGACCAGATTTGTTCGTTGTCTCTTCCTCAAGGTTGTCTCCCCGGTCATCAGCAGGCAATGTTGATCCCAGCCATCATTTACCGTTGTTTGCCCTACAGATCTCCTCCGCCGTCGAAGCAGCAAAGAAAGACAGCAACAGAGGTGCCACCTAGTTCTTCCTTTGATCCTCTTAGTTTTCATATTTGTTTGTAGTTTAGCAAGGGAGTCGCCATCATCCCCTTGCGGCTATTGTCATCCTTGAAGCCTCCACTGATTCCCTAGACGACCTTCCTTGGACGGTGTCAAGGTTTTAAAAAGCGCGAAGCGGGATGCGTGCGGACGGGACCTTGTAGCCGATTAATCGCCAGGCGAGCGATTAAGCAGGCGCTTTTTAGAAAAGCGGATTCCCAATTCCTATAAACTTTTATGCAAAATTACATACATATGTATATAAATATTTATATTTTTGAATTTTTTGTACATATCTAAACATCGTACAAGACAATACAAAACACCCAAATAGTTTATAACACAACTATACAACAATGATTGTATCTATATAATATAGTAAACAACACAAAATAATAAGTGTATATACAAGATGCGATAACAATTTTGTATCACATGTTTACATTGCTAAACAATAAACAATAAACAATAAACCTATCATAGCTAGCTTACAAACGTCTTGTTACATTTACACATCATCAAATATTCATACATTACAACAGTACATTTAATCAAAGTATGCATTCTAAATTAGATAAGAGTTACCTATAATATACTTGGATACACCACAAAGGTACCATATCATTACAACTTACATACAAATTATGCAATCTAAATTAGAACTAGGTATATCATAGAACATTTAATGTATGCTGGTTTAATATATTATAGATAATACTAATCGGGGCATATAATGTACTTAATGTTATATGCTTACAGTAGTTTTTTTTTAAAACAGGCAAAAAGCGGGAAAAAAGCGGGCAAAGAGTGGCCGCATTTCTCAAATCCACTTAAGCGGCGCTTATGGCACATTTTCATCGACCATCACCTTGTGGCGATTAAGCGGCCGCCTAGGACGCTTTTTAAAATATTGGACGGTGTTGATTCCCGTCCAGATTGGTCCTTGGTCTAGCAAGGGGCCATTGTTGCCTCAGATTCTCATGATCCATTGACATAGGTGACGTTGGTAATTGTCGTCACTCCCTAGTGCGTCTTCCCAGGGTTGTATTCTCCTTGACGGTGCCAATTCCCATCCAGTCGTGCATCAGCAGTTGCTGACACGGCATGTTGTTCAGCCAACATGGCGCGTCGCAGTCCAGAAATCTTCCTGACGGCGTAGGTTTTCGCTCAGATCGTAAGTTACACAACGTGTTGACTGAAGCATGTTACATGACTACATGTTATGTCAAATTTCCAACACGACGTGTTGGCGAAAATATGTTTCACGCCTTCGACATTCTACATGGCGTGTCAAATTTCCAACACAGCACATTGTTGAGAGCATGTCAGCTTTGAGCATTATAGTTACACTATGTGTCAGAATCTTCATAGGACGTGTTAAAAGCAATATGTCTCCACCATAGATATGTGTAGATCCCTTGGTAACCAAGTTCCCTTAAGCCTATCAACATTATCATCAGGCCCAACTTTGACTACGAATGGCCATTTGCAAACAATATAGATCTCCAGAGAGGCATTGGACAAGAGACCATCCATATTTGTTTCTTAAAGCGGACATCTCTTCCACTATGGTTGCATTCCATCTTGGAGGGGTTCATTGCCTCTAAAACAAACAAGGGTATGGAATCAGAAGCCACATATGGGAATTCCTAATGTGATGGAGAAGTATTAACATAGGAAATTAAACTAGAAATGGAGCAAAGAGTGCAAGATTGCTAGCATTTCCGCAAGGCAATAGGCCTATAATCGGTGCTTGCATTTACTTCTCCATCCGACAAACAGGAAAGTCTTGAAAGAGTCAGAGTTAGATGAACCTCTAAAGAACATGTAGTTGAAAGTCCCGAATACGTGCATAAACCTTGGTAACGGACTAATGGGAGGACATACCGGTGGTGTGTCAACAACTCCGTGCAAACTAGGAGGTACATAAGACTCGAAGACGATTGGGAGAGGCAAGGACTCCTAAATATCTTCATGTGACACAGAATTTGATCAAAATGATGTATCCTTGAAGAAGGTGACATCCGCAAACATGAGGATGAATGCATAGGATAGGACGGTAATACTTTTACCCCTTTTCACCCTAGAGTTTCCTAAAAAGGCGTAGTAAATGAAATTTTGACCTAATTTGTCCAGACTTGGGTTAAGACAATGAACAAAACACACACAACCAAATACCTCAAATGGAACTTCATACAATGGTTCTATAGGATGAAGGATTTTAAAGAGGGATTTGGTTCCAGAGGACCGAAGAAGGCATGTTGTTGATGAGATGTGTGGTTGTAAGCACCCCCCCATAACTCTTTAGGAACATGCATATGTAGAAGATTGGTACGAGTATTTTCAATTTTGTGGTAATTCTCTCCCTATCTTCATTTTGCTAAGGTGCATGTAGGAAGGTTGATTGGTGAAAAATACCATAGACAGAAGTAAATTGATTGAATTCACAGCTAAAATATTGTATGGGATCAAAATACAAAAGAAGATGACTCTTTTTCCCAAATTGAGTCCTCATTTCCAAACCAAAACTATTGCATATATTTCTGTAACTTTTTATTTTGAATGGTGTTTGATAAGTAAACAACCATCGATAAACCATTTCATTAGAAAGATAGTGCTTAACAAGTAAAATCAATTGACCCTTTTGTAGAGGGTAGATTTTCTATGTATGGTAAGAATATAGAAATAGTGGTAGGTAAGTGTAGATAGAGGTAACATATTAGATCTTATTTAACTAAAAGAGTGTCAGATTACAAATTGGAAGTTCATTCAAATGTAAATATTCTAAACAAAAGAGTAGAATTAAAAGAGAATAGAGAATAACTCGAGTTACCTTTTCTTGTGGATGGAAGGTCTGGTAAATAATGAGGGTAAACTTCCACATAAATTGGGCCAAGACCATTGGTGAATTCCCTATCAACAACATTTGTTCAATCTTCGCAACAATCACTTAGTCGCCCAATGATCTCTTCTTTAAGTAGAAGTTTTTCTTCTCAGGGTCCTTTGCGTGTAAAAAGTGCAGCTTAAAACTTGCCAAAGAACCCGTAATCACCACATGGGGTCATGTTTTCTGCTGGCCCTGCCTCTACCAGTCTATTTCTCGCGGCATTGGACTTCTCCACGGTGAGTGCCCGGCCTGTCAGTCTGCTGTGGACCTTTTTGGTCCCACCCGAATGGTGACTCCAATCAATGTCCACAATAGTGACAACAAGCTACACCACCACGGAATTCGCAGGCGCCCCTCTTGGGTGCCTCCTCAACCGACTGGTAAAACCTGGTGTGTTTATGACATTCTTACCTTCTACTCATTGCCTGATATGAAAAACATACGGAGGTTTATGGAGTCTGAGCCAACAAAAGAGTCTGTAATATATGCAAAAAGGTACTTAGATTCCACCTCTTTCAAGCTAAGAGTAAACATGAGCTCCATGAAACTTTCTTCTCCAAGGCTGAATGAAATGTACGTATCTAACGAGTACAGTGAGAGCCCCAAGCTTGGGAACACAACTGAGGGTGCAGATCTACTCTCTGCTCTACAACAATCCATGGCTCTACATGATGAATTCCAACTTTTTTATAGCAATACGGTGGATGGTTTTTATTCTATCTCTAAGGAATTTGCAGTAACAGCCCTAGACGCAAAAAATAATATGAGTTTGACGACCTCAAAGTTGTTTAAGGAATTATCACGAATTCCTTCCCTCAAATTTATCTTTAGTCCACTACAAACTCCTCCAATTGACAACATCAAACTTGAATCACCAGTAAGCTTAAAGACCGGTGGTTTTCAGTCTAAAAAACCTCAAAACTATAACTCTGTCATTCTCTCTAAGCCTTCTACTGTAGGGTAATCAAAAACTGCTCAACGAAAGCAAAAGCTAATGTTGGCTATTCCTGGTTTTCATACTTCAGCCACAAACAATAATAGTAGCCAAATTGTAAGATCCATATTTGATATTCCAAACTCCAAGAACCTTATGGACACGATAGTTGCGATCAATGTACAAATAAACACAATAGCAAAGATAATATCAGAAGATGAGCATTGCATGGATAAGTTACTTTCTTGTATGGAAGGCAATAGTAGTTCAATTCTCTACAATTTTGATAAGTGTTGCCTAGAAATGCATCTATTAGTGTTAGGATTATTGGATGGCTGGCAATGGAAGAATTGGCAACCCCGAGAAGAAAAACTCCTACATACAGAAGAAATCATTAGGCGACTAAGTGATCACTGCGAAGATTGGACAAATGTTGTTGATAGGGAATTCACAAATGGTCTTGGCCTAATTTATGTGGAAGTTTACCCTCATTATTTTCCAGACCCTCCATCCACAAGAAAAGGTAACTCAAGTTATTCTCTATTCTCTTTCAATTCTACTCTTTAGTTTAGAATATTTTTCTTGTTTATATTTGAATGAACTTCCAATGTGTAATCTGACACTCTTTTGATCAAATAAAATCTTATATGTTACCTTTATCTACACATACTTACCACTATTCCTATATTCTTACCATATGTAGAAAATCTACCCTCTACAAAAGGGTCAATTGATTTTACTTGTTAAGCACTATCTTTCTAATGAAATGGTTAATTGATGGTTGTTTACTTATCAAGCACCATTCAAAATAAAAACTTACAGAAATATATGCAATAGTTTTGGTCTGGAAACGAGGATTCAACTTGGGAAAAAGAGTCATCTTCTTTTGTTCTTCAATATCATACAATATTTTAGTTGTGAATTCAATCAATTTACTTCTGTCTATTGTATTTTTCACCAATCAACCTTCCTATATGCACCTTAGCAAAATGGGGATAGAAGATAAAATTGTCACAAAATTGAAAATATGATACTCAACTGACGACAAAAGAGTCTGTAATATATGCGAAAAGGCATTTAGATCCCACCTCTTTCGAGCTAAGAGCAGAATTGAGCTCCATGGAACTTTCGTCTTCAAGACTGCTGCCAAGGCTGAATGAAATGTACTTATCTAACGAGTACAGTGAGAGTCCCAAGCTTAGGAACATAACTGAGGATGCAGATCGACTCTCTGCTCTACAACAAGCCATGGCTCTACATGATGAATCTCAACTCTTTTATAGCAACGTGGTGGATGGTTTTTATTCGATCTCTAAGGAGTTTGCAGTTACAGCTATAGACGCAAAAAATGATATGAATTAGATGACCTCAAAGTAGCTCAAGGACTTGTCACGAATTCCTTCCCTCAGATTTACCTTTAGTCCACTACAAACTACTTCCTCAATTGACAACATCAAATTTGAATTACCAGTGAGCTTAAAGACTGGTGGTTTTTAGTCTAAAAAACCTCAAAACTATAACTCTGTCATTATCTCTAAGCCTTCTACTGTAGGGTATTTGACAACTGCTCAATGGAAGCAAAAGCTAATGTTGGCTATTCCTGGTTTTCATACTTCAGCCACAAACAATAACAGTAGTCAAATTGTAGGATCCATATTTGATATTCCAAACTCCAAGAATCTTATGGACAAGATAGTTGCGAAGATCAATGTACGGATAAACACAATAGCAAATATAATATCAGAAGATGAGCATTGCACGGATAAGTTACTTTCTTGTATGGAAGGCAATAGTAGTACACTTATCAAAATTGTAGAGAATTGAAAACTATTGCCTTCCATACAAGAAAGTAACTTATCCGTGCAATGCTCATCTTCTGATATTATATTTGCTATTGTGTTTATCCGTACATTGATCTCCACAACTATCTTGTCCATAAGATTCTTGGAGTTTGGAATATCAAATATGGATCCTACAATTTGACTACTGTTATTGTTTGTGGCTGAAGTATGAAAACCAGAAATAGCCAACATTAGCTTTTGCTTCCGTTGAGCAGTTGTCAAATACCCTACAGTAGAAGGCTTAGAGATAATGACAGAGTTATAGTTTTGAGGTTTTTTAGACTGAAAACCACCAGTCTTTAAGCTCACTGGTAATTCAAATTTGATGTTGTCAATTGAGAAAGTAGTTTGTAGTGGACTAAAGGTAAATCTGAGGGAAGGAATTCGTGACAAGTCCTTGAGCTACTTTGAGGTCATCTAATTCATATCATTTTCTACGTCTATAGCTGTAACTGCAAACTCCTTAGAGATCGAATAAAAACCATCCACCACATTGCTATAAAAGAGTTGAGATTCATCATGTAGAGCCATGGCTTGTTGTAGAGCAGAGAGTCGATCTGCATCCTCAGTTGTGTTCCCAAGCTTAGGACTCTCACTGTACTCGTTAGATAAGTACATTTCATTCAGCCTTGGCAGCAGTCTTGAAGACGAAAGTTCCATGGAGCTCAATTCTACTCTTAGCTCGAAAGAGGTGGGATCTAAATGCCTTTTCGCATATATTACAGACTCTTTTGTCGTCAGTTGAGTATCATATTTTCAATTTTGTGGCAATTTTATCTCTATCCCCATTTTGCTAAGGTGCATGTAGGAAGGTTGATTGGTGAAAAATACAATAGACAGAAGTAAATATTTTGAATTCACAACTAAAATATTGTATGAGATTGAAGAACAAAAGAAGATGACTCTTTTTCCCAAGTTGAATCCTCGTTTCCAGACCAAAACTATTGCATATATTTCTGTAAGTTTTTATTTTGAATGGTGCTTGATAAGTAAACAACAATCAATAAACCATTTCATTAGAAAGATAGTGTTTAACAAGTAAAATCAACTGACCCTTTTGTAGAGGGTAGATTTTCTACATATGGTAAGAATATAGGAATAGTGGTAAGTATGTGTAGATAAAGGTAACATATAAGATTTTATTTAATCAAAAGAGTGTCAGATTACACATTGGAAGTTCATTCAAATATAAACAAGAAAAATATTCTAAACTAAAGAGTAGAATTGAAAGAGAATAGAGAATAACTTGAGTTACCTTTTCTTGTGGATGGAGGGTCTGGCAAATAATGAGGGTAAACTTCCACATAAATTGGGCCAAGACCATTGGTGAATTTTCTATCAACAACATTTGTCCAATCTTCGCAGTGATCACTTAGTCGTCTAATGATTTCTTCTGTATGTAGGAGTTTTTCTTCTCGGGGTTGCCGATTCTTCCATTGCCAGCCATCCAATAATCCTAATACTAATAGATGCATTTCTAGGCAACACTTATCAAAATTGTAGAGAATTGAACTACTATTGTCTTCCATACAAAAAAGTAACTTATCCATGCAATGCTCATCTTCTGACATTATCTTTGCTATTGTGTTTATTTGTACATTGATCTCCGCAACTATCGTGTCCATAAGGTTCTTGGAGTTTGGAATATCAAATATGGATCTTACAATTTGGCTACTATTATTGTTTGTGGCTGAAGTATGAAAACCAGGAATAGCCAACATTAGCTTTTGCTTTCGTTGAGCAGTTTTTGATTACCCTACAGTAGAAGGCTTAGAGAGAATGACAGATTTATAGTTTTGAGATTTTTTAGACTGAAAACCACCGGTCTTTAAGCTCACTGGTGATTTAAGTTTGATGTTGTCAATTGGAGGAGTTTGTAGTGGACTAAAGGTAAATTTGAGGGAAGGAATTCATGACAATTCCTTAAACAACTTTGAGGTCGTCAAACTCATATTATTTTCTGCGTCTAGGCCTGTTACTGTAAATTCCTTAGAGATAGAATAAAAACCATCCACCGTATTGCTATAAAAAAGTTGAAAATCATCATGTAGAGTCATGGATTGTTGTAGAGCGGAGAGTAGATCTGCACCCTCAGTTGTGTTCCCAAGCTTGGGGCTCTCACTATACTCGTTAGATACATACATTTCATTCAGTCTTGGAGAAGAAAGTTTCATGGAGCTCATGTTTGCTCTTAGCTCGAAAGAGTTGGAATCTAAATACCTTTTTGCATATATTACAGACTCTTTTGTTGGCTCAGACTCCATAAAGTTCCGTATGTTTTTCATATTAGGCAATGAGTAGAAGGTAAGAGTGTCTTAAAACACACTTAGTTTTACCCATCGGTTGAGGAGGCACCCAAGAGGGGCGCCTGCGAATTCCATAGTGGTGTAGCTTGTTGTCACTATTGTGGACATTGATTGAAGTCACCATTCGGGTGGGACCAAAAAGGTCCACAACAGATTGACAGGTCGGGCACTCACCGCGGAGAAGTCCAATGCCGCAAGAAATAGACACGTAGAGGCAGGGCCAGCAGAAAACATACCGCATGTGGTGATTACGGGTTCTTTGGCAAGTTTTAAGCTGCACTTTTTACACGCAAAGGACGAGGAGGGGGAAGAAGGATTCTTGCTGTTAGAGGCAAATCCTTCAGACGTCCTTCGGCGTGATAAACCATCCAATACCTTGCCCCGAGTATTTGTTGCCATCGTGGTGTAATAATGGGAGGAGATGGAATTGGAGCGATCGCCACACATCGGTCCTTCAATGTAGCGATGGCTAACATTCTGCCGGTGATATGTAGTTGTTGCCTTCAGACGGATGACAAGATTGAGGGCTGCTTTCCGTCTCCGCCAATCCGCCACGCCAAACAGTGCCGCCATTGCCCTCTGGGGAGTAACAGGAAGTTGTTGATTCTGTCATCCACCGCAAGCTACTGCATTTTAGGTTCTTATTCCAACTTGGGGCGAAAAAACATCAATTGGAGTGGGGATTTTCCGGTCGGACCGGTGAACCATGTCCGACGACGACGAGTGGGGATTTTCCGGTCGGACCGGTGAACCATGTCCGACGACGACAGCCATAGTTTTTTTTTTTATTTAGGTTTGCTATGCAGACCCGTTTTGGAACCCGAAACCAAACTTGAAGGGATCTTCACCACATGTTACCATAGCATAACAAATAAAATAATTTATTTTATTTGTTATGTTATGGTAACATGTGGTGCAGATCACTTCGGGTCTGGTTTTGGGTTTAAAAATGGTGTCCACCTAGCATTATTCTTTTTTTTTCTAGGATTTCACCAGGATGAATTCTTTAATTTTTTTAAAATTTGAGTTGTTATCCACTTGAATCACATAAATTTAAGATATTTATATATATAAATGAAGAAAATATACTTTTATGCTTTTAAATGACTTCAATATTTTTTTGTCTATTTAATAAATTTTGTTGCATTGAAAAACAGGTTGTATATGTTTAAGATAAGAAATTTTAATCAAAATAATTTAGATTCCAACCCGAATCAAACACGACTCTGAATTTTGACATTCCTACCTAAAACGTCAGACTACAGCCTGATAACCGTCCAACATCCGACTTCAATGGTTGTTAAACTAGTTTTTTGTAACAACTAGCAAAGTGTGTGTGCTAAGCACGTGCGTTGCTATTAATATATTTCTTAAATAACATCTAATAAAAATCTAAAACTACCAATTATTGTCACCAATTTTACCAAAAAGAAATATAAAATTTTGTTAAAAAAATGCTCACAATGAGTTGTCACTCTTAAAATCACTTTAAATAAGAAAAAGGTGCATATCACCTGAATCAAGGTGTTTAAACATCATCTACCACCTACCACTATCATTGTTTTAATAAAAAAGTGAACATAAATTTTTTTACTAATGCAAGCTATTCGAATAGAAGTGGTCAAAGTATTTATAAATACTTTTTAGAAAATAGTAGAATCAAGTTGTTCAAATACACATTGACAAAAAGTAGAAGCAGATTTCACTAACTAATTTGCTTGAATAACACCAGCAACAACATCTGACCTCTCTTTTATAAAAAGAGAATGGGAAAAAGTCATTCGAACCATGTTGTTGGAGTATCAATGTTCATTATCATTGTTCTCTTTTGTGCGGGTCGCAATTGGTAAAAAATAAAAGACAAAAGTGCAGTGTAAACTCACATTGACCAATTCATAATTACAAAAAGGAATAAAATAATTGCAACCAACTCCCTCTATGGGATTTCTTATACATTGTGGATGAGTCTCCTCACATAAAATATCATTTAAAAAAAAAGACAAAAATACAGCGCACACTCACAGGGACCAAATAGAGAAAATTACAACCAACTCCTCTATGAGTTTTCTTATATAGTATCGATTGAGTCTCCTTACATTATTTAAAAAAAAAAGACAAAAGTGCAGTGTGCACTCATGGGGACCAATTTGTAATTATAAAATATAAAGGAGAAAGTTTCAACCAACCTCTTTTGAGGGCATTCTTATATATAGTATAGATGAGTCTCCTCACATAATATATCCTTTAAAAAATAAAAGACAGAAGTGCAGTGTGCACTAACAGGGTCCAATTCATAAATACAAAAAGTAATGGAAAAAATTGCAACCAGCGCCCTCTCTCGGCCTTTTGATACAATATTGATGAGTCTCCTCACCTAATATATCATTTAAAAAATAAAGACAAAAGTGCAGTGTGCACTCAGCGGGGCAAATTTGTAATTTAGAATATATATGAGTCTCCTCACATAAATATAATTTAAAACATAAAAGACAAAAGTGGAGTGTGCACTCACAGTGACAAAATCATAATTAAAAAAATAATAGAAAAAATCGCATGCAACAGTTCCTTGTGAAGGAGATGGGAAAGGAGCAAAACCTCATAAAAGAGCCGATGAGAGACACTCTCCTTCCGCCGTAAGGCCAGACGAATCGTGTTGGTACCAGTCTGGTGCCTCCATTCACATCAACGCCGCCTTGTCCGGAGGTTGTTCCCGACGAAAACATGGTCCAAATTACAGACAATTGAAGCCTGAATCTAACTGCACAATAGAACCACAAATCAGGTAGCTATCGAATAATGGAGAAAATTGCAACCAATCCACTGTGTGGGCTTTCTTATACAATATTGATTATTCTCCTCGCATAATAAATCATTTAAAAAATAAAAGATAGAAGTGCAGTGTGTACTCGTAGGGACCAATTCTTAATTATAAATAATAATGAAGAAAATTGCAACGGGCTTTTTTTATAGTATAGGTGAGTTTCCTCACATAATAAATAATTCAAAAGTAAAAGTCAAAAGTGTAGTGTACACTCATAGGAACCAATTCATAATTACAAAAAATAATGTAGAAAAATGTAACCAGCCCCCTCTACGGGCTTTCTTATACATTATCGATGAGTCTCCTCGCATAATATATCATTTAAAAAATAATAGACAAAAGTGTAATTTACACTCAGAGGGACCAATTGCTAATAATAAAAAATAATAGAGAAAATTGCAACCAGCCCCCTCCACGGGCTTTCTTATACAGTATCAGTGAATCTGCTCACATAATATATCATTTAAAAAATAAAAGACAAAAGTGCAATGTGCACTCACCTGGGCCAATTTGTAATTCTAACAAATAATGGAGAAAATTGCAACCATCCTCCTTAGTGGGCTTTCTTATATAATATAGATGAGTCTCCTCTCATAATATATCATTTAAAAAATAAAAGAAAAAAAATGCAATGTGCACTCACAGGGACCAATTTGTAATTACAAAAAATAATGAAAAAACTTGCAACCAACCTCTTCTACGGGCTTTCATATATATATAGATGAGTCTCCTCACATAATATATATCATTTACAAAATAAAAGACAGAAGTGCAATGTGCACACACAGGGACCAATTCGTATTACAAAAAAATGGAGAAAATTACATCTAACCCCATCTGCTGGCTTAATTATATAGTATAGATGAGTCTCCAGACATAATATAGCGTTAAAAAAATATAAGACAAAAGTACAGTACGCACTCACAAGGACCAATTTATATTACAAAAAAATATAAAAAATATTGCAGCCCGCCCCCTCTACGGACTCTCATATATAGTATAGATACAGTATGCACTCATAGGGACCAATTTGTATTACAAAAAATTATGAAAAATATTACAACTCACCCCCTCTACGTACTCTCATATATAGTATAGATATAGTATGCACTCAGAGGGACCAATTTGTATTAAAAAAATTATGAAAAATATTGCAACCCACCCCCTCTACAGACTCTCATATATAGTATAGATATAGTATGCACTCACAGGGACCAATTTGTATTAAAAAAATTATAAAAAATATTGCAACCCGCCCCCTCTACAGACTCTCATATATAGTATATATTAATGAATTTAGAAGAATTAATAGAGAGACAAAGTAAGCGACACATCCAAAAAAATCTGAGCGTGCTAGTAAAAAAAGTAACCAAAGAACATAAAAAGAAGCAGACAGATACACTGTTAGGAATAGCAAGTATGTAACCCACTATTCTTTATTTGGTATAGAAGATATAACAGATGAACACACCTGGAAACAAATTATTTCCAAAACATGGTATCGTGAAGCTAACACATAGAGTGGTACAAATAGCACATAGTTGGGTACCTTTCAGCTGAGATCTAGTACTTAGTTCGTAATCATTACAAAGCATCTTCCCTCCAAGGCTATATAGCTAATTAGCTATTATATTTGTTGTGATAGTAGTAGGAGGTGGAATTTATAATTTGATAGGAAAAGGTGATTGAAAGACATTTGTAACGTGACGGCTGCATGAAATACAATCTTTTACCACCGCCAAAGCATGTAACCGGGCAAGTCTATCCAAACTAAGCTACTAAAAGCAAGTTGCACTTATTTATATGGTTATATATATAAGATAAATGCAAAAAGTAAGTTTTCAGCTGAGTGAGAAAAGCAACCGACGCCAAGCAGATAAATATATATAGATAGACAAATAGGAAAAGCAGTTTCTTAGACAGCTGCCAAAAGATACAAATTACGAAATAAGAAGCTCCCAGGCAGACACAGAAAGCAGCCTGCTTACAGCTACAAAGAGCAAGCATGTCACCTGACTAAATAAATAAATAAAAGAGACAAAATGTCAATTAGCATGGATATACGCTCCTTACTTGGATTTCTGAAAATTAAAAATCAAAAAATGAAGCACACATGTATAAGTCGAAAGCTGGTCACATAATAAATAGCACACATCACCTCCTTTCAAACAAACCATTTTGTTAATGGTTAGATTTTACTTAATTAAATGGTGAATGCCCATTTCCTTCAATTGGCGGGTCTTACATAGGAATGCACGTCATGAGGATGGAGTTGGTAGGACCAGTGACTGACATGATTACGTGATTACTTGAGTCCGGCAGTGAGAGAATGCAGCAACAGATTATTTTACTATTTGCTGTCCAGTCAGCTGAGCGCAAGAAATGCATCGCACACAGAGTCAAATAAGTGGCAGAGACTTGCGCCTCGCATCCTCGCACGGTGGATTCCACAGAAACATAGAGCATGGTTGCACTTCTTTTGTAGTAATCTATATTATAACTTCACCGCCATTAAGCACTGGCTGTCATCGTGTACTGGCCGGAGGACACGTAGGTATAGAGCACAGCGCAGCTTGGTGGAGCAGCCAGACACATAGCCCCTGTTTGGCACAGGACTGGATCCGGATTTTGACTTGTCTTTAGTGCCAACCCCACCAAACAATCAACAGATTAGGACTGATCTGTGTTTGGTTGCAAATCTTGATCTCCTCCCGTTTTGGGATAACAGAATCTCTTAATCCGGGCTACGTCAGTCCCGCCAGAGGCGGGATTTCATTTCTCGATCCGGATTTACCATCTTTCCTCCAGTGACCCCTCCCGTGACCCCGACTCAGTCTCTCCTTCCTGCTCCCCTCTTCCCCTCTCTCCTCCCGGACTCCCCTCTCCCTCTCCTTCTAAACCTAGCCGCCACAAAGGAGAAGCAGTCACAGCAAGCAGAGGACGACGTTCGTTCGTCCGCACTGGCCGAGATGTCGACGATGCGGCCCCATGTGCTAGATGTCAGTGTCGCCCCCAAATTATGACCTGAAACAACTAGGGAACTCGTGTCGACGGCGTGCGGCAGCCGTGTATGAGGGATCGACTACGGCGGTTCGTGAGCGGCAGTAGGAACCACCACTGGGACTGCGAGTTCGTGATTCAGAGCAGGGGCAGATGGGGAGATTGTGGTTGAGCCCGTGATTCGGAGCAGGAGTAGGGGCAGATGAGCATGTCCCAGCGAGGTGTGTCCACGCAGCAGCCACAAAAGGGGGGCAGCTCCGACGCCCGGGGCACCTGCAATGACGACGATTCCAACCACGATCCACCGACATGGCCCCTCAAGGCTCCTTCTTCACCGACCATGGAGGGTTAGCGGAAGCGGAGGTTAGAGTTGAAGCCGTACAGGGGTGGCTTCAGTGGTGGTGCTGCCAGCCCCGGTCGCATATCTACGGTAATATCGGAAAACTTGATAGTCCATGGTCATGATACAATTTGGCTGCGTTAATGGAAAATCGAATGGCAAGTACCAAGTTGACCGGAATCAGATCTTGTTTCCAGTGACTTGCCCAAATGACCTATTATTTTCTCTATAAAACCGAAGAATCATGAGCACTTTTATACTGCTAACATATATAATGATGCCACATATATTTCACACGTGAAGTTCTTATTGGATGCAATGTGAAATCTGCTAAAATTACAGTCTATTTCGACTAGTAGAATTGGCAGGTTTATTTTGATTGTATCATTGTTACTTTTAATATTCATGCCAGACATGAATATATGTATTAATTTGATATATTAAATCTCACTACTGCAGGACAATTTTGATTTTTTTTTCACCTTCCAATAAAAGTAGATTATAAGTACACAATTTATTTCTATACCTCATGTGACAATACTACTTATATTAAAATTTGTTCACTCTAATTAACTCTAAAATTTGACTATTTCTTCCTCCCCTTCCCAATTTATATTATTTGTCATGGCTTACAGTTATAATTGTACCATACCTTATGGCCTCCTCCTTTGCACATTCCCTGCAAGCTTTTATGAATAAGACCATCAAGATGAAATCGGCAACAAGGATAGTCAGAATGTAAACCATGTATATATAAACTTAACTCCCCCCAAGTTACACACACACTAACCAGATTTTGTTTTTCTTAAAACAATTGTGAAAAGTGAATTGTTATCAGATGTGGTGGATACAAGAGTTATTATTGTATATGGGCTCAGAGAAAGGTGGAGAAAATTCCAAGGTTTGGGAAATAGCTGAATAAAGTTGGACTATCCATTTATGGAGGACCAAATTCAGTGAATGATTGGAAAGATTATGAGTGAGATGATATAAAACCAATAGACTTGTTTTACATTAATTGTATGACACATTTTGATATGCTTTGCATCGTGTTTATATTAGGAATTTGAAAAGCCGATGAGCCTTTCAAGTGTGTCAAAGGCACACATTGATTATCAAGAATTTTACTATTTAGGGTATAATTTCTATTGATAAATTTTGTTTATTTCCTATATTTAACATATAAAATTACAAGATGTTAATTTTGTTCGTTGCTTGTTGTGAATGCTAGAAATCTACTTAGTTAAGATTGAGACGTAGATCTGTTGGATGTCCATGGAATCACGTAGATATGTTATGAACAAAATATATTAGGAGCGTTGAATATGTTCAACATTATAAATATACCACATGAATATGCCATTCAAGGCAACAATAATGTTTAATTAATTTTGAATCAACACGTAAAAATGAGCATACTCATATCTTATTTTCACTTTTCTAAATATAAAAAATAACACCCATAAAATACAAATAAATATATTTATTTATTTATGTTGAACTTATATTCAAGTGGAATCACAAATGCACATTCTGTGTACTCGTTCAAACAGTTCTTCAAGAACATGACAGAATAAGCAGATCCTGACCCGTTTGCCAAATAGAATCAGACTGGTAGCCAAACAGATTCAGACTGAATGCAAACTCAAATCAGACCAGCTGACCAGAATCAGACTGCGTTGTCAAACAACATCAGACTGCATCCTGACTACCCCAACCCCGGAATCCAGACTAACCCCGACTAACCCAGTCCAGATTCTAGAATCCTAGTCCTATGCCAAACGCAAGCATAGGTTTTGAAAAAAAGCGGCTAAAGCTGCCCAACAAGTTAGTTTGCAAACGGAAAATCAAGCAGTCAGGCATGTAGGTACGAAAAGCACACTGACTGACTCGACACCTTCTCTTATTTATAGGGTAGTAGACTAGATAACAATCATCAACGTAATATTTGAATGTAAAATAGTATTCAATATGATTCTGTTTATTATTATGTTGTGATATTTTTCCTTTAAAATTATACCATAACAGCTAATACGGCACAATAGGAACAAAAGATGACGAATGTTTTCTAAAAACTTATAATATATATATATGTAATGTACATATTAGTACACGTACCTATACAAAATTTGTATGCAACACACAATGAAGCACATAATGACACTTGTCAAAATTGACTAGTACATGATCGTTATTGGGTTGTTATTCATTTTATTTTAGGTTTGGGCCATGTGAATGTGTCACGATCTATTTCATTTTTCTGGTTGGACATATGTGTGTTTTCCTTTGCTTGTAAAAATATTGGACATGGTCCCGCCGCCCATAAGATGGAACTAGAAAATGGGGTGTTCAATGTGTTTATCTCAGTAAAAATAGTAACATCTAATAAATATAATAGTGTATATAATTTGATAATTGTTGTAAAAAGTTGTGTTACAGATGTGTAGTGTGTGCCCTAGTATATATTTATTGAAAGAACAAATACATGTAGAATAATAAAACAATAGAAAAATGGAACTTCAGGATAGTCTGTCTGTCGCTATGTCGATACTACACTACCACTGACATACATGTCGGTAGTATTGAGATATGCATTCTTCAGTATATCAACACTCCCTCACAAGTTGAAGAGTACACATCATGTATGTCCAACTTGTTGCAAAAATTTTAAAATATGGCTGGATGCAATGGCTTTGTGAGAACATCAACGAGTTGATCTCCAGATTTTACGTGAGGAGTCATAATCTTCTCATTCTTGATATGATCTCTGATAAAGTGACAATCAACTTCTATATGCTTGGTGCATTCATGAAAGATTGGCAATATAAATTGCAGCTTGATTATCACAACTGAGCTCTATGGGAGACAACACAAGAATCTTTAATTCAGAAAGTACATATTGAACCCACTGCAACTCACAAAAAGCATGAGTCATTGCCTAGTATTCTGCCTCAGTGCTAGATCTTGCCACAACATTCTGTTTTTTGCTTTTACCATGTAATATGATGATTTTCTAGAAAAGTACAATATCCAGAAGTAGACCTCCTTTCATTCAGATTACCAACCCAATTTGCATCTGTATAGCCACTAAGGGTCAGAGTAGAAATAGGAGTCCTAGGTCTATAGTAGGTTATTACCTTCCCAGGTGCACCTTTTAGATATCTGATAATACGCAAAACTATTGTCCAATGTGACTGTGTGGTAAGCTCATATGCTGACTCAACACTCCTACAACAAAAGAAATGTCAGGACGAGTAACTGTTAAATTTTTCATTTTACCAACAATTTTCTGATAGTATATTGGATCTGGATAATCAATATCATGAGTCGTCTCTTCACATGATAATCCATGGGAGTAGACACTATCTTGAACTCACACATACTTGTGTCATGAAGTAAATCCAATACATATTTCCTTTGAGATAATTTAGTACTTGCATGAGATCTAAGTACTACAATACCCAAAAAAAACCTCAGTTTACCCAGATCCTTTGTGTGACATTGCCTCTGCAAGCCTTTTTTCACATGAGATATTCCTGTAGCATCACTCCCAGTGATAACTATATCATCAAAATATATTGCAATAATAACAGATCCAGCAGAAGAACTAGAATAGAAGAAGGAGTGATCAGTCACAAAACGAGAAAAGCCCAGCTGTAATACAACCTCATTGTATTTGTTAAACCAAGCTCTAGGAGATTGAATCAACCCATAGATATCTTTCTTCAATCTACACACCTTTTGACATTCTCCCTGAGCAACAAAACTAGGAAGTTGCTCCATATACACCTCTTCATGTAGATAACTATGAAGAAAGGCATTCTTGACATCAAGTTGAAATAAATGCCAATCAAAATTAGTAGCCAAAGAGATAATAATCCAAACTGAATTCATACGAGTCAAGGAGAAAAGGTCTCAAAGAAATCAACCCCATCTGTTTGACTATATTCATTTGCTACCAGTCAATATTTTAATCTCTCAACTGAGCCATCTGTATTATGTTTTACAATAAACACCCATCTGCATCCTATAACATTTTATCGAAAGGTAAGTCAGTAAGTTCCCAAGTGTTGTTTTATAAAAGAGAAGACATTTCCAGTTGCATTGCCTGCTTCCAACCATTATCCTTCATAGCATTAAGATGATTTCTTAGAATGACCTCAAAGTCAATCCCAAGAGAAAAGGAACATGTCTGCTTAGACAATCTTGACAAACAACACACACATGCAATAGGATGTCAAACAACACAAGAATGAGTACCTTTGCGGACAACAATGGGAACATTAAGATCAGATGGTTCTTTAGGATTCTCTTGAGTAGAGGAAGATGGGGAAGACTCAAAGACTGGAGGCACTACCTCCTCTGGATCATGTCTGTCTCATCTAATGTAAACATGTGAAAATTGTTGAATCATAGTATCATCTGCTAATAGATCTTCCTGAACTATAGTATAGTCAGGGATGATAAGTGGTGCTCTCTCACTTTGATGTAGTGGTAGCACTCTCTCACTGATATTTGATAGTGGCACTCTCTCACTCTCACACAATTGCTCCCCCTTACTAGGAACACTACATAAATAAGGAGTAGACTCATGAAAAGTTACATTCCTAGACACACACACACACACAACGGAGATTGAGATAGTAAAATTTGTACCCCTTGCTGGTATTGGAGTATGCAAGAAAAAGTGTCCTAATTGACCTAGGAGATAATTTATTAGCCTTAGGATCAAAATTATGGACATGGGAGGTACAACCAAACACCCTAAGGAGAACAAGAAGGGTTTGATCATTAGGAAGTAGGATAGAAAAAGGATTATGTCCCTAAAGCACCAATGAGGGATGCCTCTTAATAAGAAAGCAGGCAGTAAGTAAAGCATCAGACCAAAATCTTTTAGGAACATTGGATTGAAACATGATTGTCCTGGAAATATCAAGAATATGACGATTTTTCCTCTCTACTACCCCCTTTTCATTAAGGAGTGTGAGGACATGACGTGAGATGTATCATCACAATAGAACTACAAAAATCAGCCATAGAACTTTGAACATATTTCAAGGTATTATTAGATTGAAGAATTTTAACATCACAGTCAAATTGGACTTTTATTTCTTGATGAAAATGCTTTGACAATGGATAACACAAATTCTGGACTTTTCAACAAATAAATCCAAGCATGCGAGAAAAATCATCCACAAAAGAAATAAAATAGGTAAAGTCATTATAGTTGTTGTCTTTTACAGGACCCCAAACATCACTGTAGAATAACTCAAAGAGATAAGAAGTCGATTTATTGACTCGACTGGGATAAGACATTCTATGATGTTTCCCCAATTGAAAGGACTGACACTCTAAAGAAGACACATGTGATAACTGAGGTTCCAAGTTTCTCAAACTATCCAGAGAAGGATGTCAATATCTGTAGTATCACAGTAAGGGAGAACTGCTCAAAAGGATAGCCAGAGCAGGAGTAGATACTTGGCGAGACATACTTTCACCATGGAATAGGTACAGATTACCTTTTTAGCCCCCCACCAATCGTCCTCATACTCTTGAGATCTTGTAATACAAAGTAAGAAGGTCCAAATGTTACCGAGCATTTTAGAGTATCAATCAATTTTATAACTGAAAGAAGATTGAATGGAAATGCAGGCACATAAGTACAAATTTAAGGTCAACCCTAGGAGTTAGAGAAACAGATTCACTAGCTAACATTCTCCTCACTGAACCATCTTCTATAGTCACAGATTGGTGAGGAATATGTGAGTCAATGGAATGAAGTAGTCTCTTCATACTAGTCATATGTTGTGAAGCTCTAGAGTCAACCACCCTGGAAGAATTTGAATCAAAATCCAGTAAAGAGGTAGCCCAATTACCTATAACAGAGGCTAAGTGTGCTGAAGAAGAAGAAGAAGAAGATTCAAATTGTAAGGACCCTACTTTCGTTTTGGGCTTATCCTGTTTTCTTTGCCTAAACCTGGTGTTTAGATGCTTGCTAATCACCTCTAGTGGTGATTAGGATTTGTTTGTAATTTGTTGGGAGTTGGAGGTGCTACTTGCAAATAACCCAATTTTAGGGTTGATGAGCAAGTTTTTCACCTTGAGAGATGTTTTTCTCTCTCCTTACTTCCTCTAGAGTTGAGAGGAATGGTTAGGCTCATTGCTTGAGTTACCTTGGGCTTGGTTAAGCCTTGTTGGGCCTTGTTTTGCCTTGTTTGGGCCATGCCTTGCCTTGATGGACCTTGTATCGGGCAAGAGTGTGTTGTGGTGCTTTATATCGGCCTTGAGCGTGTCGGCCATGAGTTGTGCTGGGCAAGGAGTGTGTTGGCCATGGGTGTATCGGCCTTTGACCTTCCTTTGACCTTAGCTTTGTTTGTGTTACCCCTCTTGTGGACACTTGTTGCTTATTGCTTGCATGTGGCAGATGCCTTGGACAAGTGGATATGGCGAGATATGGAGGTGGCATTGCCCATGGACAAGTGTCCCTAGGTGGGCGACACCTTGCCTTGTTTTCTCGTTCACCCTATTCTATATATGCCTCTCCTTTTTCTTACTTAGGATCCCTTTAGTTGGTATTGCTTCCTTTCCTTCCTTGGTGGGCGACACATCTCCCTTGCAAGTTGGTGGCCGATCCTCCTCCTTCTCCTTGGAGTCTTCTTCTTCCTCTAGTGGTGGCCAAACCCTAGAGTGCCTTGTTCTTCTTCTCATGGTGAGCATCTCCCCCTCTTTCCTTAGCACCTTCCTCTCCTTCTTGCTTGTTCTTCGGCCATGGTGGTTATGAGCTTTGCTTTTCCTCTTAAGGTGGCCGAAGGTGATGCTTGGATCTTGGAAGCTTGGTGCTAGGAGTTTGGAGCTTGCTTAAGGCGGGTTACATAACTCCTAACCCTAGCTATACTACTTCCTTTTCTTGTTGCATGTTATGTTTCATCTTGATCGGCCATGTATCTTGTTGGATATGCTTCTTGCTTAGTTTGTACTTTTGATCTTGTTGCTATAGTGGATATGTTGTAGATGTGTTCTTTACCATGGTGGTCGAACCATATGTTTTGAGTTTCTTGGGAAAAACTCCTTTCTCTCCATTTGGTCTTGAGAAGTGAGTTTGGGCTCGAGTGGTATAGGCAACACTCTTCTCACTTGGTTGTTGAGAGGTGAGTCTATACTCTAGTTGCTTGGGCAATACTCTTCTCTCACCATGGATTTGAGAGGTGGGCCTTGGGTGGATGTTGACCTAATAGAGGTTGGGATCTTGGCCGATATGGAGATGATCTATCATGTTGCCTGAAATATGTGATGGAGGTTGTGCAAAACCCCTCTCTCTTGATTGTTGAGAGGTGAGCCAACTCTCTCTTGATCTATTAGGGTTTGATGATGGTGATCTTGAGGTTGATGATGACCAAGCCGTGATGGACCTTGTGCTTTCTGCGATACACCTTTTTGGTGATGTTGCCCGACACCCCTTGTCTAGGGTTTTGATCTTGGCCAACATGATGAGTTGAGGTCTGTTGGCTTTGTGCCCGATAAGACCACCATGACCTTGTTGTTGAGCTTGGGAGATATGCCTTGACCGAGATGGTTTTGGGAGTGTTGAATCCTAGATGTCCCCTTGGATGATAGGATGCTCAGTAGTTGCCTTTGCCTTATGCCTTGGGTGACACAGGTTGGTAGGGTTGGTGCCCGATACAGTGATGGATGGTGCAACCCTAGTAGTTGCCTTTGTGGTGACCGATATGGTGTGCTTGATCTTGTTGGGCGATAGGCCTCCTGTTGGTGCCTTTGTATCGCTTGTTGATGTGTGCTTGTTGGGCGATATAGGGCTGAGCTTGGGCGCCATGCTGCTGGCCGATACAAGCTTGGACGATATGGTGGTTGGTTGCCCGATAGAACCCTAACCCTAGTTGGCCGATAGGGCCTTAGCCGATACATATCTAGCTTAGAGTGCACGACATGTCCTCTGGACTCAGCTACACGATACACCTCCTGACCCCAACTGCACAATGCTCTCATGTTCCCTTGGTTGCACGACACACCTTTAGTCTTGTTGCCCGGTACACCCCGGTGCTTGGGGTTGGCTGTTAGTATGGCTAAGTGCCTTGGCCGATAGAGGGTTGTTACCCTGCCCGATACCACCTGTGGTGAGGGACGCGCTACCTGTCACACTTTTAGTGAGGGTAGCTGGTACCTTTAGTGAGGGTTATGCCTAACCTGGAAACCCTAGCTAGTGATCTGTTATCTTGTAATCACATCTTTGATAATAATGAGTTATGGATGATGGGTTGTGAACCAGTGCTATGCTTGATGCTTAAAGATGATGCTAGACCAGATAACAAGATGCTTGTTTATGTTTATAAGATAAACATAAGTGGGTTCTCATGGCTTGATAATAATAATGTAATTTGTTTACAAGATACAGCTGTATGCTTATGAATGATTGTTCCAAGCACGTGCATTTGTAACCCCGATAACATGACAATCAGTAAGAACTGTATATGGTGATTTAAGTTATCTCTCTTGATGTGCATACTAACCTTGCAGGTGAATCAGATGAATTCATAGCCAGGTAAGAGCTATGAGGTATATGTGTTTGAATAACACTGCATCATGATAACCCATTTTTATGAGATAACATGCATCACCAGTATGATGAGATAGGTCCACAGACCTGATAATGGCAGAATGCCTAGTTGAGGTGTTATCCTCCGATGATGAGATAAGGGATTGTTATCCCATGTGATGATGTAAGATGATGATGATGCCTTGAGAGGCAATGGCTTTATGTGATGAGGGATTGAGATCCCATGACAAAGCGGTGATGACAGTAATAATGTAACTCAATGTTATGTATGTTTTACAACTTGGTTGCCTCAACAATCCACTTAAAATATACTAATTGATTATAGTGGAACATATCATGTAGTTTTCCCTGGACATAGATCCATCATCGTCAGTAGCTGGTGATGGTGAAACGGGTTCTCCTGCAGGTTAACCTGGAAGCGCATATTATTGAATATGTGTAGTTTCTCCTAGCTGAAAATGAGGACTAGAGTGAAACTTTGGTTGTAGACTCCAGAGCGGAGATTCAGGTCCACGACTCAATATGTTAGAGCATGGTGAATAGGCCCATGGCTTAGGATATGTGATAAGAGCATGAATGCGTTCTTGGCTCAGAGCATGGTGAACATGCCCGTGGCTCAGTTTCACTAGCGTCGATACCTGTACCAAGGTGGGATAGGCAGAGGGTAGCCTGGCCCTGTGGCTGAGGCCACTTAAGCATGAGAGTGTGGTCCTGCTTGTTTAGCACTCGTGCATTGACCACGAGGAGAAGAGGTCGTGGAGTCTGGCTCTTCCATTAACCTTGTACGGCACCGGTTCTGGGCTTCGCAGCCGATGGTTGGATTTGAGCGGTACAGCTCACTTCCTCAGGGCATAATAATATGTAATCCAACCGAATAGTGTTTCTTGTTTAAGGCAAAACACGAGACATTGGTTGAGGCCTTGCTTGTGTAGGTGATCTTGTTATACCTTGCAGTTACTTATACGTTCCTTATGCTTTGTGATAAGATCTTATAAGTTTTATCTTGTCAATCATGTTCCATAAAGAAAATCAGGTTAAATGCCTCCTGGATATCTTGGTAAGTTGGATAATACAATAAGTCTTTCTCAGTATGCTGCTCATATAATCTACATATATCCATTATCTGCTTTATTTGCTTTAGCCTTCCTGGAGTTTTATAGTTTCGGCGGGGAGTTATGTTTCTTGCTGGGACTGGGTGTCTCACCCCGTTGGTTTACAACCTTTTTAGGTGATCATGCCAGATATGGTGGTGGTCCCGAGGTTGCGGCCGAGCAACAGGAAGAGCAGTAGGAGGTAAGAGATGGACATGCTGCTGTTTTGGTGGTTTTGTAGTAGAGTCCTAGAGTCATCCTTGTACTCTCAGGTCCTCAAAGGTGTTTTGATGATGTTTCACGATATATAGTTGTTGTAGCTTTGCTTATCCTACTGTTGGCCTGATGTGGCCTGTTATGTATGTATGAACATGTGATGAACTTATCATAAAAAAACATGTGATGAACTCATGTGCTGGCTAGACAGCTGGTTTCTGTAAGCCGTGGACATATATCAAGGCCTATAAATATTTAATATAACATGTTTTTTTGCAGGATCTGGATGTAATAGTTCTCTTTACCTACTTTCCACAATCGATTTTAATTAACCCATGTTTTTGGTAATATGTGGTTTATGGTAGTTCTGCATGTTTTCACGTGTCACCTCATTGTCAGTGTGATAGCGGGGTGTCACAATTGAGTCGGTATCAGAGCTCTAGGTTCGCTGAGTCTGTAGGGATCTAGGACTAGGTTTGTGTTTGTTCTTGTGAGTTTTCCAAATTTTCTTACAATAATATTTTGCCCTCAGCAGAAGATAAAGCTTAAAGTGTTGGGTTTTATGGGAGGCAGAGAGGCAGCGGAAACAAAAAAAAATTCTCCCAAAACCCAGAACAAGGGGAATCACGTCAACGTCTATATAATAGGAATGAAGGTTTGTGGATGCATACCTTGTCCCGAGGCTCGCTCAGTGACAGTACCTCGCGCCTTGCACGGTCTTCACCTCTGGTCTTGGACGGTGTCTGTGCAGCTCCTGGTTACACTGGACTGAAGACTCCTGGTCTCACCGGGACTGTCGGGATTGACAGTCGTCCTCCGAGCGGCAGAGGTCTCCCGCCTCTGTAGTCGTCCACACAGACTGCCTGGAACTCCGATCTCCTTGTCCCATAAGGAATCGGAAGGAGTCGCACCCTCCTGTTAGCGTACTAGTCACCGACACACTCTCCTGCCACCAGTCGCTTTTTGCAGTTGTCTTTCCCTTGTTGTGCCTCCCTTATCGGGTAGCACTTGCTCGGGCTATCTCAGTTACCAAAACCAGAGAGAACGACAACTTTACAGAGCAACTGGTTGCACTGAGTTGTACCTTGAGAAGCCCCCAATACCCCTATATATAGGAGGGTCATGGGACAGGGTTCTCTGTCCCGGGCAATGCGGGACTAAAGCAGGAGTAGAAGGGTTCGAGATTTCCACAAAATCTGACAAACTGCGGCAGCTGAACCGATCGTTTCAACCCTGAAACGATCGTCTGGACCCTCCAGCCGATCGTTTGGTCACACCAGCCGATCGTTTGGATCCATGAGCCGATCGGTTGGACACTCCAGTCGATCAGTTCATGATCCTGGTTCAACTCAAATTGACATTCCTATTTTGTTTCCTTGTTCCAATCGAATTGGATAAGCGAAACGAAAAATAATTTCTCACCAATCTTATTTTCCCAACTCGCTCGGTTGCACCAGTTGAGCCGATCGGTTCAACCCTTAAACCGATCATTTCACTCTGGTCATGAGCCGATCGACTCACCAGTTGAGCCGATCGGTTCACCAAGCTCAGTCGATTGGTTCATCTCATGAGCCGATCGGTTGGGAGTGCAGACTGTGCATAATTAGTCAATTGCAGTTCCAATCAATCCGATACTCTAATCAATCAGTCCAACACCTTGAACACTATGATATTGAGCTATCAATTTATTAAGTGTTTAATTGAACTACTAAACTCCTTTAGTAATCAATCTAAACATCATTTGTGGACAAACTCCTATTCCAGGTTAAATCCTATGTGTGTGACCCTGCATGTCCATTTCACGTTGGCAGTGAAAGTCCATAACACTTATGACTTCACAAGCAAAGAGCGGTGCCTAGTCACACATCAGTGCTACCCAAGTGAAATAGAAAGTTGGAGAACAACTTTCAATCCTACAATCCGCGAATGGTGTTACAGTGAATGTATAATTCCTTTGTCACTGATATCCTGAATGAACTCGAGGCATGGAACAGTCATCCTGTCAACGTTCATTCATTTCCTTGATCTCAGAGTAGACTGGGTGAGATGTGTGTGACATCAATATCACATATTGATTCACACGTGCATGCACATGCCTTTCTCAATCCTACTCATCAAGTGGCCAAGGACATCAAACTCCCTCAGGAGGGACAAATCCCATATCTATCACTCACCCCTCAAAAGCCCCATGTGTCAAAGACACCCAATCACCACCTTTATAACAACCCATGTTTCAAGACTGCTTTTATGATGTCAAAGTGTACCCAACGACATGTGTTGAGTGTAGTGATTTCAGGTCTAAGAATCACACTCACCACCATCACTATGAGAGATGACTGTGACTACCATGTCAAGGTTCCATGTGTCACTCTCATGGTGGGTCTGTGCGGTACCTTGTTATCTAACAAGTACCTATGTGCTTGGTTTGATATCTCTATATCATGACTAATGAGATTCTGTCATCAACCAACACACAATCTAGTCTTTAGTGTTATTGATGTCTATGGTTATTTCCACAATAACAACCGACTAGGGACTTAACAAGAATGTATACTCTTAACATCTGTATGATCTCATCGTTTAGGTCCTGAACCTAAAAGCATACGTCATTGAGTAAGACTATTCTTTAGACATATATCATGTTACACCATCATCTCAGAAACAATTTAAACATATAGATTGGAAATTGCCTTTATTATTATTCAAATAATTTACATAGTATCCCATTACAATCATCATATGACTTGCTCTATGGACATACCTACCAACATAAAGATGTCTAGAAACCATGAAGAACATGCTGTCGAGAGCAGCGAGGCTGCATCAGTTGATGGAGCTAGAGTGCAGGCACATGAAGATCAGGTGCCTAAGATCCCCCAACTTGACCCAACCATTCTTGAAAACCCTGCCCACTAGCAGCTTATGGGACAGATGATGTCTACGTTGAATCTCATGGTGGAAAGATTGTCAGTGCCTCCACCGAGAGTATAGGCTCCCCATGGTGAAACATTGGGTATTGGGAAGACCTTTGAATGACTTCACCGCATCAGAGCTTCAGATTATGCTGGAATAGCTGATCCAGCAGATGAAGATCTGTGGCTGATAGGTCTTGAGAAGGTCTTCCAGATCCTTGACATCCCCGAAGCAGAAAAAGTAAAGCACTCTATCTACCTTATGAAAGGTAGTGTTGGCCACTAGTGGGCCATCGAGGAGGAGAAGTGACCCGGTGATGTGATCAGTTGGGAGGTTTTCTGGCGAGAGTTCGTCAACAGATACTTTCTGAAGACATATCTGGATGAGAAGATCAATCAGTTTGAGCATTTGTGCCAAGGAACGATGAACATCACCGAGTATGAAGCCAAGTTTATGGACTTGCTGAGGTTTTTTCCTCACATGGTGGCGATAGATGATGAGCGGATCAGACGGTTTGAGAAGGGTCTAAGCGCTGAGTTGACAACACCTACTGCTGCTTTGGAGAGCCAAGAGAGGTTTTCCACGTTTGTGGAATATGTTCAGAGGATAGAACGGTCGGTCAGTGAGAAGAGAGAGTCCATGACCCAGAAGAAGCCTGCTCAGTTCCAGAGGCAGAGGTCTGAAGGCTTCAAGAAGCCAAGGTTCTCAGTACCTTCCATGATGAGAGGTTCCAGTGCGCCATCACAGTGGTCCCCGAGCAAAGGAAGAGGTTATGGTTCTTCACCATCGAAGGCACATAGTACAGCTTCAGTGGTAGTGACAGGGCCATATAGTCCACAACAGAGAGACCAGTCATGTCATCTTTGTGGACAGATCAGGCATTGGAGGTCAAATTGCCCAAAGAGAGATGTTGAAGTGACACAACAACCAAGGCAGAATCAGCAAGGGTCAGATAGACAATAGTTTAGTGGTAACAGAGGGAGAGGACGCGATCAAGCGTCTCAAGTGAGATCGTCTGCTTAAGGAATCATAGGACGTGGATGACAACAAGCAACGACTCGATTCTATGCTATGAGTCAGCAGGAGGCGATAGTCAACCCGCGAGTGGTGGCAGGTCAGATGGAGTTATTTCATTCTGATTTGTCTTCTTATTGCTTTATATCTGTTCTGGTTGACCCAGGTGCTACACACTCTTTTATAGCACGTATTATGCTTGATAGCAGTCTTTTACTTGTTTGTTGTAAGAAGGATAGCTTGTTGTTAGAAACCCCTCTTGATGGTTCCTCGATGCTTCGAGAGGAGTGTCCATTTTGTGTCTTATCTTTTTCGGGATGCAGTATACAAGTGGATCTTATACCACTTGATATGCATGGATTTGATGTGATCCTTGGTATGGATACCTTAGAGAAGTATAAGGTTGTGTTGGACTGTGGTTCCAGGCAAGCAGTGTTTGATGACGGTGGTGAGAAATGGATCTTCCAAGGAGATAGGAAAATTCTTCCGACATGTTTGGTGTCATCTATGGTGGTAGAGAAGTTGATGCGGTAAGGTTGTAATGTGTTCTTAGCTCACATTGTGGATACCAAGGCAAAAGGTCCTAGCATTGAGGAGGTGCATGTTGTCTGAGAGTTTGCAGATATGTTTCCCGACGAGTTTTCTGGTGTTCCCCCACCTCGAGAGATTGATTTTGAGATTAATTTGGTGCCTGGAACACAGCCAGTTGCTCAGACACCGTACAAGATGGCTCCAGTTGAGATCGCAGAGCTAAAGAAGCAGTTACATGAGTTTTGGATAAAGGTTTTATTAGATCGATCACATCTCCTTGGGGTGCTCCAGTCCTGTTCGTTAAGAAGAAGGACGGGTCAATGCAGTTGTGCATAGATTACCGATAGTTGAACAAAGTCACGATCAAGAACAAGTACCCGTTGCCGAGGATAGACGATCTGTTTGATCAGTTGTGTGGTGCTACAGTGTTCTCAAAGATCAATCTATGGTCTGGATATCATCAGTTGAGGATTAAGGATGAGGACATACCAAAGTCAGCGTTTAGGACGAGGTATGGTCACTTTGAGTTCGTGGTTATGTCGTTTGGGCTAACCAATGCGCCTGCTGCTTTCATGGATCTGATGAATAGGGTGTTCCATCCGTTTCTAGATCTATTTTTTGTAGTTTGTATAGATGACATCTTGATCTATAGTCGGGACAGTCAAGAGCATGAACAACATCTTTGACAAGCATTGACTCTTCTTCGCCAACACCAGTTGTATGCCAAGTTTAGTAAGTGCGAGTTCTGGTTGAAAGAAGTGACATTCTTGGGTCATGTGATATCTACAGAAGGAGTCAGAGTGGACCCCAAGAAGGTGGAGTCAGTTGCAGATTGGGAGCAACCAAAGACGCCCACAGAAGTTCATAGTTTTTTTAGTTTAGCAGGATACTACTGGAGGTTTATAAGAAACTTTAGTGTGATCGTGTTGCCGTTGATGAAGTTGACCAGGAAAGATGTACCTTTTGCTTGGGATGATCTTTGTCAGCAAGCTTTCCAAAGTTTGAAGGAGAAGCTGACTAGTGCTCCAGTATTGGTGCTGCCAGAGCCTCGGAAAGGCTATGTTGTTTTTTGGGATGCTTCCAAGAAAGGCTTAGGATGTGTGCTGATGCAGGAGGATCATGAGGTTTCTTTTGCTTCACGACAACTTAAGAAAGATGAGGATAACTATCCAACACATGATTTGGAGCTGGCAGCGGTGGTTCATGCGTTGAAGATTTGGAGACATTATCTTTATGGGGAAGTGTGTCAGATCTTTACAGATCATAAGAATTTGAAGTACATCTTCTAGCAGAGTGAGTTGAACATGCGATAGCATCACTGGATGGAACTGATCAATGATTATGATTGCACCAGAGCATCATCCTGGTAAGACAAATGTGGTAGCTGATGTTCTTAGTAGGAAGTCTTATTCTCTTCCTATGAAGAAGACACATTTGAGTTCTTTGGTATTCCATAGGTGGGATATGTTTGTCTCTTTACGGCAGATGAATGTACAGTTGGAAGTTTCCTTGTTGATAGGACTGTTGGCACAGATGCAAGTAAATCCTACGTTGAGACAGCAGATCAAAGACGCGCAGCAGACATATGCTTTAGTTCAGTTGATAAGATCAGAGTTGGGCAGCGAAAAGTATGATGGGTTCCATGAGTCCAAGGATGGACTAGTTTGTTATCATGATAGAATGGTGGTCCCCGATGCTGATGATTTGAGAAAGCTAGTGCTCGAGGAAGCGCACACATCGATGTATTTAATGCATCCAGGTGTCACCAAGATGTACCATAACCTGAAAGACTTGTATTGGTGGCCTGGCTTGAAGAAAGATGTTGCCGAGTTTGTGGCTAGGTGTACGGTATGCCAGCAAGTTAAGGCTGAGCATCAGAAGCCGATAGGTACGTTGCAACCCATGCCAATATCACAGTGGAAATGGGATCATATAACCATGGATTGTGTAGTTGGTCTGCTAAGGACAACTAGGAATCATGATTCCATTTGGGTGATAGTGGACAGATTGACAAAGTCTACCCATTTCATACCTGTGAAGACAACGTATACAGTAGAGAAGCTTGCTCAGGTATATGTAGATGAGATAGTGAGTTTGCACGGTGTACCCACAACAATAGTCTCCGACAGAGGACTCCAATTCACAAGTCATTTTTGGGAACAGTTGCACAAAGCGTTGGGAACACAGTTGAGGTTCAGTACCGCTTTCCACCCACAAACAGATGGGCAGTCTGAAAGGACTATTTAGACTTTGGAGGATCTTCTCCAAGCTTGTATTTTGCAGTTTCTAGGCAATTAGGACGTGCATCTTAGTTTGATAGAGTTTGCCTATAACAATAGTTACCAGCGGAGCATCGACATGGCTCCTTATGAGGCTCTATATGGTAGAAAATGTAGATCTCCTTTATGTTGGTATGAGTCTGGCGAGTATCAGCTTTTGGGTCCTAAGTTAGTGCAGCAGACAACAGAAAAGATCAAGGTGATACAACAACAGTTAAAAGCAGCACAAGACATATAGAAGTCATATGTAGATAATCTTTGATGACCTTTAGAGTTTCAGGTGGGAGACAAAGTGTATCTCAAGGTCTCACCATGGAAAGGCGTGCTAAGGTTTGTCCGGAAAGGTAAGTTGGCACCCAGGTATATGGGGCCATACCCGGTAATAGCACGTGTTGGCAAGGTAGCTTACAAGTTAGAGCTGCCGCTAGAGTTATACATATTACATCCGGTGTTCCATGTCAGTATGTTGAAGAAAAGTCATCCAGTCACCAGGACAGTGATCAGCCAGTTGAGGTCGAGCTTGATGAAGATGTGACCTACGAAGAAGGTCTAGTGATGATCCTTGACAGAAGAGTGAAGAAGCTGAAGAGGAAGGACCTGGTTCTTGTGAAGGTTCTTTGGCATCATCGTGGTGTGGAGGAATCCATGTGGGAGCTTGAGGAAGAGATGAGGAGGAAGTATCCCTCACTTTTCTCTTCAGATTTTGGGGGTGAAATCCCTTTGTAGAGGTTTATGTCTTGTAAGGACCCTGACCTTCATTTTGGGCTTATCTTGTTTGATTTGCCTAAACCTGGTGTTTAGTTGCTTGCTAATCACCTCTAGTGGTGATTAGGGTTTGTTTGTGCTTTGTTGAGAGTTGGAGGTGCTACTTGCAAATAACCCAAGTTTAGGGTTGATGAGCAAGTTTGTCACCTTGAGAGATGTTTCTCTCTCTCCTTGCTTCCTCAAGAGTCAAGAGGAAGGGTTGGGCTCGTTGCTTGAGTTGCCTTGGCCTTGGTTAAGCCTTGTTGGGCCTTATTTTTCCTTGTTTGGGCCTTGCCTTGCCTTGATGGACCTTGTATCAGGCAAGAGTGTGTTGTGGTGCTTTGTATCAGCCTTGAGCGTGTCGGCCATGAGCTGTGCCGGGCAAGGAGTGTGCCGGCCATGGGTGTATCGGCCTTTGACCTTAGCTTCGTTTGTGTCACCCCTCTTATGGACACTTATTGCTTGTTGCTTGCATGTGGCAGATGCCTTGGACAAGTAGATATGGCAGGATATGGAGGTGGCATTACCCATGGACAAGTATCCCTAGGTGGGCGACACCTTGCCTTATTTTCTCATTCACCCTCTTCTATATATGCCTCTCCTTTCTCTTGCTTAGGATCCCTTTAGTTGGTGTTGCTTCCTTTCCTTCCTTGGTGGGCGACACATCTCCCTTGCAAGTTGGTGACCGATCCTCCTCCTTCTCCTTGGAGTCTTCTTCTTCCTCTAGTGGTGGTCGAATCCTATAGTGACTTGTTCTTCTTCTCATGGTGAGCATCTCCCCCTCTTTCCTTATCACCTTCCTCTCCTTCTTGCTTGTTCTTCGGCCATGGTGGTTATGAGCTTTGCTTTTCCTCTTGAGGTGGCCGAAGGTGGTGCTTGGAGCTTGGAAGCTTGGTGCTAGGAGCTTGGAGCTTGCTTAAGGTGGGTTACATAACTCCTAACCCTAGCTATACTACTTCCTTTTCTTGTTGCATGTTATGTTTCATCTTGATCGGCCATGTATCTTGTTGGATATGCTTCTTGCTTAGTTTGTACTTTTGATCTTGTTGCTACAGTGGTTATGTTGTAGATGTGTTCTTGACCATGGTTGTGGCAACACATCCCACTATCACACAGACAGTGAGGTGTTACACGATAACCTGCGGAAATTACCATAACCATAGATTATTAAAAACACGGGTTAATTAAAACCGATTGCGGAAAACTGATAAACTGAGGAACTTATTACATTTCAGTCCATATCCTGCAAGAAAACAAGTTACATACATATATACAAGCCTGATACGTGTTCACAGCTTGGACCAACAACTGTCTTGTTGTCACATGAGTTCATCACCTGTTTATACATATAGAGGCCTACATCCGGCCAACAACAGGATATAACATCTACAGTTGTACATCGTGAAACAACGTCAAAACACCGCCAAGGACCTGAGAGTACAGGGATGACTCTAGACTCTACTACAAAACATCCAAAACAACAGCATGTCCATCGCTTGCCTTTTACTGCTCTTCTTGATGCTCGGCCGCAACTCCGCGACCACCACCACGTCTAGCTCGACCACCTAAAAAGGGTGTAAACCAGCGGACTGAGACAATTGAACATTGTCCCAGCGGGAGACATAACTCCCTACCCAAACTACAAAACCTCAGATGAACATATACCTAAAGATGTTAACTGATGAGAAGTATAGCAAGAGTAATCTTATGAAATAAAGCTATCTAAGCTTACCAGATGTACCCAAGTATTACATGTGAAACATGATTAATAAGACAAGATATATAAGTTCTACTACATATGAAGAACATATAAGTAACTGCAAAATATAAGGAGAGTATCTACACAAACAAGGCCTCAACCAATGTTTCGTGTTCTCTTAAGCAACAAAGACTAAACAGCTGGATTACATTTATTATGCCCTGAGGAAGTGAACCGTACCGTTCAAATCCAACCTTTCGGATGCGAAGCACAAAACTGGTGCCATACAAGGTCAATGGAAGAGCCGGAATCCACGACCTCACCCCTCATGGTCAGTACACGAGAAACAAGCAGGACCGCAGTCTCATGCTTAATTGGTCTTAAGCCACAGGGTCAGCTCCTCAGGCTACCCTTCCTCTAGCCTGCCTTGGTACAGGTTACGGTGCTAGTAAAATTGAGCCACGGGTCTGATCACCATGCTCTGAGCCATGAACGCATTCATGCTCATCATATCACATATCCGGAGCCATGGGCATGTTCACCATGCTCATCACATATCCGAGTCTGCAACCGCAGCTGCACTCGTTTCCCTCTCTATTTGAGGCTAGGAGAAACCTCGCATATTTAAAAATATGCGCTCCGGGTTAATCGTGCAGGAGAACCCATTTCACCATCACCAAATCCTGACGATGATGGATCTATGGCCAGGGCAACTACGTGATAGATTTTACTATGATTAATTAGTATCTTTTAGATGAATTGCAAGATTCAACCAAGTTGTATAACATGCAAACTATGTAAGAATTAAATAACATAAACTCAACATTATGTTTTTACTATGATTCACATCATATTGATCCATCACAAGGATCCCACCTCACGTGTTATCACTTGGCCTCTAGCCAATCATCTGAATCCATCTCAAGGATCATCACATACCATGGGATCTCAATCCCTCATCACATAGTGCCACTGCCTCTCAAGGCTTATATCATCACCATGGAACATCATTCATAATGTACCTGCCATCTCATTGTTCACATATAATCATTCCTCATAGCCTTTTATTTGGCTACACATTACCTGCATGGTTAGCATTATTCGATAATCATCATGAATAATCAAGAGACTTATATTATCAACACAAAGTGACATTAATAATTGCATCCTTTCCTCAAGAATGCCTCATCTTATGGTTACATATGTAGGCACATTATCAAGCAAACCCTAATGCATTATTATTATTACTCTTGGCATTATAAGACAAATAAGGTACTCACACTCGTGTGTATAGCCATAAGAAGATTTGATGAACAAGCTTTATCAAGCGTGCACAAACGTCACCATCATTACCTATAACAATCAACGTTCCATGATACGGGTAACCCTCACTAGAACACTGAGGACCCTCGCCAGAAGAGCTAAAAACCCTCACTAAAACTATGCCGGGCAGAACTCACTCTCACCTAGACTATATCGAGCAAACCATCTTACTCTATCCGCGTGCAGCGTGCAACTCATGAACGATGACTCACCTGCGCACTTGTGTCGAGCAACACATACCGGGCGAGCATCAGGCGTGCCGGGCACTGATGCCGTGCAGAGGAGTGTCGGGCAGCACGGTCGGGCGATACAGGGTGCATCGTGCAACTGTGTGATGCACTCAGCTGGTGTGCAACTCAGTCAGGCGAGCATCCGTACCGGGCAAGATCAAAAGGCATGCAGGGATGATGCCGGACAACTAAGGATCGGCTCGCGCGCCCAACCCAAAACAAAACTCCCATCAACTATCAAGGCGAGCATATCGGGCAAGGTGTCTCATAGATGCGCCGTGCAAAGGGGTCTAGGTCAAGAGGGCTGTCGGGCAGCACCTCCCCCTACCCCAAACGTCCAAGGTTCATCTCAACAAGAGTTATCTACTACATCTCACAAGGACACCCAAAACCCTAGAAAAGAGTCACTACTCACCGAGCTCACCTTCTCGCCCATGGTGAGAAGAGGGTCTTGCTCAAGCCACTAGGTCACAAGCTCACCTCAATCGACTAGGAAGGAGGGGTGTTGCTCATGGCACTAGGACCCAAACTCACTCTTCTAGACCAAAGGGGAGAAAGGAGTGTTGCTCACCTACAAACCCTAAATCACAAGGATCGGCCAACAAGGTTATTAAAGCAAGAACTAAGCTACTAACATGTAAACCAGATCATGGACATAGCAACATATATGGAAAGAGAGTAGTGTAGTTAGGGTTAGAAATTATGCAACCCGCCTTAAGCTCCAAGCTCCAAGGAAGAAGAAAAACTCCAAGCTTCAAGGGATGTCGACCACCACTAGCAAGGAAGAGAGGTTGTATCGTGCACAAGATGGAGAGGAACCAAAGGGACCTTAAGCTAAGGAAGGAACCGCCTATATAGAAGGAAAGGGAAGAGAAAACAAGGTGAAGCATGGCAAGGTGTCACTCGCCTAGGGACACTTGTCCTAGAGCTCAAGCCACCACTCTAGCAAGATTCATCTACATGTCCAAGACGAGCTCCAAGTGTCCACTAAACAAGGTCAAGCTAGGGTAAGCATCATGGGCGACACAACATGTTGCTCCATGGGCGACACACACCATTGCCATGGGCGGCACACACTCAACTTGGCCGACACAAGCACTCCTAGGCTGATACAAGGCTCAACCAAGCCCAAACAAGGCACCTCAAGGCCCACACAAGCTCAACCAAGGCCCAAAGAACTCAAAAAATGAGCCCAAGCCTTCCTTCAACCTTAAAGGAAGAAAAGAGAGAGAGGAACACCTCACAAGGTGGCAAACTTGTCCACAAAACCCTAGACCTCCAACTCTCAACAAAGCACCAACAAACCCTAATCACCACTAAAGGTGATTAGTAAGCAACTAAGCACAAGGTTAGGCAAAGCAAATAGGATAAGCCCTAAACGGGGGTCAGGGTCCTTACAAGCCATAAACCTCTACAAAGGGATTTTGTCCCTGAAATTCGAAGAGAAAAGCGAGGGATACTTCCTCCTCAATGCTCTGCTGATAGCTATTGTTGTAGGCAAACTCTATCAAACTGAGATGTACATCCCAACCACCTAGGAACTGCAAAACACAAGATCGAAGGAGATCCTATAAAGTCTGAATAGTCCTCTCAGACTGTCCATCTTTCTGCGGGTGGAAGGCGGTACTGAACTTCAACTGCGTTCCCAACGCTCTGTGCAACTATTCCCAAAAATGACTTGTAAACTGAGGACCTCTGTCGGAAACTATTGTTGCTGGTACACCGTGTAAGCGTACTATCTCATCCACATATACCCAAGCGAGCTTCTCAACTGTATATGTTGTCTTTACTGGTATGAAATGGGCAGACTTCGTCAATCTGTCCACTATCACCCAAATGGAATCATGATTCCTAGTTGTCCTGGGTAGACCAACTACGAAATCCATGATTAGATGATCCCATTTCCACTGCGGTATCGACAGAGGTTGCAACGTACCAACCGGCTTCTGATGCTCAACCTTGACTTGCTGACAGACCGCACACCTAGCCACAAACTCAACTACATCTTTCTTCAAGCCTAGCCACCAGTATAAGTCCTTCAGACTATGATACATCTTGGTGACTCCTGGGTGCATAGCAAATATCGATGTGTGTGCTTCCTCGAGCACTAGATTCCTCAGCTCATCAGCATCGGGGACCACCATCCTATCATGGTAGCAGACTAATCCATCCTCGGACTCATGGAACCCATCATGCTTTTCGCTGCCCAGCTCTGATCTGATCTACTGTACGGCATCATCTGTTTGTTGTGCATCCTTAATCTGCTGTCTCAACATAGGCTTGACTTGCATCTGTGCTAAAAGTCCAGCTAACGAGGAAACCTCCATCTGCACATTCATCTGTCGCAAAGAGACTAACATATCCCACCTATGGCATACCAAGGAACTCAATTGTGCCTTCTTGAAAGGAAAAGAAGACTTTCTGCTAAGCGCATCAGCTACCACATTCATCTTACCAGGATGATACTCGAGAGTGCAGTCATAGTCGTTGATCAACTCCATCCATCGCCGCTGTCGCATGTTCAACTCATGTTGTGAAAAGATGTACTTCAAATTCTTATGTTCTGTAAAGATCTGACACACTTCCCCGTAAAGATAGTGTCTCCAAATCTTTAACGCATGAACCACTGCTGCCAATTACAAATCATGAGTTGGATAGTTCTCTTCGTATTTCTTAAGCTGTCGTGAAGCAAAAGAAACCACATCATCCTCCTACATCAGCACACAACCCAAACCTTTCTTGGAAGCATCACAGAAAACAACATAGCCCTTCCTAGGCTCTGATAGGATTAACACTGGTGCACTGGTCAGCTTCTCCTTCAAACTCTGGAAAGCTTGCTGACATTGGTCATCCCAAACAAAAGGTACATCCTTTCTGGTCAACTTTGTCATCGGCAAAGCAATCGAACTGAAGTCCTTGATAAACCTCCTGTAGTATCCTGCTAAACCTAGAAAACTACGAACTTCTGTCGGCATCTTCGGCTGTTCCCAATCTGCAACAGATTCCACCTTCTTCGGATCTACTTTGACGCCTTCAGCAGATATCACGTGACCCAAGAAAGTCACTTTTCCCAACCAGAACTCACACTTACTGAACTTGGCATACAACTGATGTTGGCGAAGAAGAGTCAACGCTTGACGAAGATGTTGCTCATGCTCTAGCCTGTCCCGACTATAGATCAAGATGTCATCTATAAAGACTACAACAAACTGATCTAAGAACAGATGGAACACTCTGTTCATCAGGTCCATGAAAGCAGCAGGCACATTGGTTAGCCCAAACGGCATAACCACAAACTCGAAATGACCATACCTCATCCTGAAAGTTGACTTTGGTATGTCATCCGCCTTTATCCTCAACTGATGATATCCGGACCGTAGATCGATCTTCGAAAACACTATAGCACCACACAAATGATCAAACAAATCATCTATCCTCAGCAACGGGTATTTGTTCTTGATCGTAACCTTATTCAACTGCCGGTAGTCTATACATAACCACATCGATCCGTCCTTCTTCTTAACGAACAACACCGGAGCACCCCAAGGCGACGTGCTCGGTCTGATGAAACCTTTATCCAACAACTCCTGCAACTGCTTCTTCAATTCTATCATTTCTGCTGGAGCCATCCTATATGGTGTCTGTGCAACTGGCTGCGTTCCTGGGACTAGATTGATCTCAAAATCAATCTCTCGGGGTGGGGGAATGCCAGGAAACTCCTCAGGAAACACATCGGCAAACTCTCGGATGACTGGTACCTCTTCAAGGTTAAGACCTTTCGCCTTGGTGTCTATTACGGTATCTACCACGTGGGCTAAGAATGCCTCACACCCTTGTCGTAACAACCTATCTTCCACCATAGATGATACCAGACACGTCGGAAGAATCTTCCTATCTCCCTGGAAGATCCAATTCTCTCCTCCATCGTCAAACACCGCATGCTTGGAACCACAGTCCAAAACAAGATTATACCTCTCTAAGGTATCCATTCCAAGTATAACATCGAAACCATGCATATCAAGTGGCATGAGATCCACTTGAATGTTGTGTCCCAAAAAAGACAAGACACAAGATGGACATTCTTCTCGAAGCAGCGAGGATCCAGTAAGAGGGGTTTCTAACAACAAACTATTCTCCTTACGACTCACAGGTAAACGACAATTTTCAAGCATTTTATAGGCGATAAAAGAGTGCGTAGCACCCGGGTCAACCAGAACAGATATAAGGCAAGAAGAAGACATATCAGAATGAAATAACTCCATCTGGCCTGTCACTACTCATGGGTTGACTATCGCCTCCGGCTGACTTATGGCGTAGAATCGAGCCATTGCTTGCTGTCCACGCCCTCTGCTTCCTTAAGCAGACGATCCCACTTGAGATGCCTGGCCACGTCCTCGACCTCTGCTACCACTAGGCTGCTGATGATCCGGTCCTTGAAGATTCTGTCTCGGCTGCTGTGTCACCTCATCATCTCTGTAGGGACAACTCGACTTGACATGCCCTATCTGACCGCAGGCATAGCATGTCCTAGCATCAACCCGTGGCCTGGATGGCCCTGTCACTTCCACGGAAGCCAAACTTTGTGCCTTAGATGGTGAAGACACACAACCTCTTCCTCTACTCGGAGACCATTGAGATGATCCACCAGGACCTTTCATCGCTGATGGTGCTGAAAACCTATACTTCTTAAAGCCACCAAACCTCTGCCCCTAGAATTGAGCAGGTCTCTTCTTAGCCATAGATTCTCTCTTCTCCTTAACTGATTGTTCGATCCTCCAGACAGATTCCACAAACATCACAAACCTCTCTCGATTCTCCAACGCAGAGACAGGTGTTGTCAGTTCAGTACTCAGACCCTTCTCGAAACGTCTGATCCGTTCCTCATCGATCGCTGCCATGTGAGGACAAAACCTCAACAGATCCATGAACTTGGCCTCGTACTCGGTGATGTTCATCGTTCCTTGCCGCAGACTCTCAAACTGGCTGACCTTCTCATCCAGATACGTCTTAGGAAAGTATCTGTTGACGAACTCACGTCGAAAAACCTCCCAACAGATCATCTCACCGGGCCGCTTCTCTTCCTCGATGGTCCATCAGTGACCAGCACTACCCTTCAGAAGGTAGACAACATGCTTTACTTTGTCTGCTTCGGGGATGTCCAGGATCCGGAAAGCCTTCTCAAGACTTGTCAGCCACAGATCCGCATCCACTGGATCAGCCGTTCCAGCATAATCCGAAGCTCTGACTCGACGAAGCCGCTTGAAGGTCTTCCCAATACCCAATGTTTCACCATGGGGAGCCTGTGCTCGCGGAGGAGGCACTGGGAATCGCTCAACCATGAGATTCATCGTAGCCATCATATGCCCCATAAGCTGTTGATAGGCAGGATGTTCGAGTATGGCTGGGTTGGGTTGGGGGACCTCAGGCACCCGATCTCCATGTGCCTGCTCAAAAGCTCCATCGACTGATGCAGCATCGTTGTTCTCAGCAGCATGTTCTTCATGGTTTCCAGACATCTTGACTTTTCTTCCGCTGAGGGCAGAAGATGGATGTAAGAAAATCCGGGAAACTCACAAGAACAGACACAAACCTAGTCCTAGATCCCTATAGACTCAGCGAACCTAGAGCTCTGATACCAAAACTTGTGACAACACATCCCACTATCACACAGACAGCGAGGTGTTACGCGAAAACGTGCGAAAATTACCATAACCACAGATTATCAAAAACATGGGTTAATTAAAACCGATTGCGGAAAACTGTTAAACTGAGGAACTTCTTACATTTCAGTCCATATCCTGCAAGAAAACAGGTTACACACATATATACAAGCCTGATACGTGTTCACAGCTTGGAGCAACAGTTGTCTTGTCGTCACATGAGTTCATCACCTGTTTATACATATAGAGGCCTACATCCGGCCAACAACAAGATATAACATCTACAGCTGTACATCGTGAAACAACATCAAAACACCGCCAAGGACCTGGGAGTACATGGATGACTCTAGACTCTACTACAAAATATCCAAAACTGCAGCATGTCCATCGCTTTCCTTTTACTGCTCTTCTTGCTGCTCGGCCGCAACTCCGCGACCGCCACCACGTCTAGATCGACCACCTAAAAAGGGTGTAAACCAGCGGAGTGAGACAATTGAACATTGTCCCAGTGGGAGACATAACTCCCCGCCCAAACTACAAAACCTCAGATGAACATATACCTAAAGCAATTAACTGATGAGAAGTATAACAAGAGTAATCTTATGAAATAAAGCTATCTAAGCTTACCAGATGTACCCAAGTATTCCATGTGAAACATGATTAATAAGACAAGATATCTAAGTTCTACTACATATGAAGAACATATAAGTAACTGCAAAATATAAGGAGAGTATCTACACAAACAAGGCCTCAACCAATGTTTCGTGTTTGTCTTAAGAAACAAAGACTAAACGGCTGGATTACATTTTATTATGCCCTGAGGAAGTGAACTGTACCGTTCAAATCCAACCTTCGGCTGTGCATCCCATAACCGGTGCCATACAAGGTCAATGGAAGAGCCGGAATCCACGACCTCACCCCTCGTGGTCAGTACACGAGAAACAAGCAGGACCGCAGTCTCATGCTTAAGTGGTCTTAAGCCATAGGGTCAGCTCCTCAGGCTACCCTTCCTCTAGCCTGCCTTGGTACAGGTCACGGTGCTAGTAAAACTGAGCCACGAGTCTGATCACCGTGCTCTGAGCCATGAACGCATTCATGCTCATCATATCACATATCCGGAGCCATGGGCCTGTTCACCATGCTCATCACATATCCGAGTCTGCAACCGCAGTTGCACTCGTTTCCCTCTCTATTTGAGGCTAGGAGAAACCTCGCATATTCAAAAATATGCGCTCCGGGTTAATCCTGCAGGAGAACCCGTTTCACCATCACCAAATCCTGACGATGATGGATCTATGGCCAGGGCAACTACGTGATAGATTTTACTGTGATTAATTAGTATCTTTTAGATGAATTGCAAGATTCAGCCAAGTTGTATAACATGCAAATTATGTAAGAATTAATCAACATAAACTCAACATTATGTTTTTACTACGATTCACATCATATTGATCCATCACAAGGATCCCACCTCACATGTTATCACTTGGCCTCTTGCCAATCATCCAGATCCATCTCAAGGATCATCACATACCATGGGATTTCAATCCCTCATCACATAGTGCCACTGCCTCTCAAGGCTTATATCATCACCATGGAACATCATTCATAATGTACCTGCCATCTCATTGTTCACATATAATCATTCCTCATAGCCTTTTATTTGGCTATGCATTACCTGCATGGTTAGCATTATTCGATAATCATCATGAATAATCACGAGACTTATATTATCAACACAAAGTGACATTAATAATTGCATCCTTTCCTTAAGCATGCCTCATCTTATGGTTACATATGTAGGCACATTATCAAGCAAACCCTAATGCATTATTATTATTACTCTTGGCATTATAAGACAAATAAGGTACTCACACTCGTGTGTATAGCCATAAGAAGATTTTATGAACAAGCTTTATCAAGCGTGAACAAACGTCACCATCATTACCTATAACAATCAACGTTCCATGATACGGGTAACCCTCACTAGAACACTGAGGACCCTCACCAGAAGAGCTAAAAACCCTCACTAAAACTATGTCGGGCAGAACTCACTCTCACCCAGACTATATCGAGCAAACCATCTTACTCTATCCGCGTGCAGCGTGCAACTCATGAATGATGACTCACCCGCGCACGTGTGCCGGGCAACACATACCGGGCGAGCATCAGGCGTGTCAGGCACTGATGCCGTGCAAAGGAGTGACGGGCGGCACGGTCGGGTGATACAGGGTGCATCGTGCAACTGTGTCACGCACTCAGCTGGCGTGCAACTCAGTCGGGTGAGCAGCCCTACCAGGAAAGATCAAAAGGCATGCAGGGATGATGCCAGACAACTAAGGATCGGCTCGCGCGCCCAACCCAAAACAGAACTCCCATCAACTATCAAGGTGAGCATACCGGGCAAGGTGTCTCATAGACACGCCGTGCAAAGGGGTCTAGGTCAAGAGGGCTGTCGGGCAGCACCTCCCCCTGCCCCAAACGTCCAAGGTTCATCTCAACAAGAGTTATCTACTACATCTCACAAGGACACCCGAAACCCTAGAAAAGAGTCACTACTCACCAAGCTCACCTTCTCGCCCATGGTGAGAAGAGGGTCTTGCTCAAGCCACTAGGTCACAAGCTCACCTCAATCGACTAGGAAGGAGGGGTGTTGCTCATGGCACTAGGACCCAAACTCACTCTTCTAGACCAAAGGGGAGAAAGGAGTGTTGCTCACCTACAAACCCTAAATCACAAGGATCGGCCAACAAGGTTATTAAAGCAAGAACTAAGCTACTAACATGTAAACCAGATCATGGACATAGAAACATATATGGAAAGAGAGTAGTGTAGTTAGGGTTAGAAATTATGCAACCCGCCTTAAGCTCCAAGCTCCAAGGAAGAAGAAGAACTCCAAGCTTCAAGGGATGTCGACCACCACTAGCAAGGAAGAGAGGTTGTATCGTGCACAAGATGGAGAGGAACCAAAGGGACCTTAATCTAAGGAAGGAACCGCCTATATAGAAGGAAAGGGAGGAGAAAACAAGGTGAAGCATGGCAAGGTGTCACTCGTCTAGGGACACTTGTCCTAGAGCTCAAGCCACCACTCTAGCAAGCTTCATCCACATGTCTAAGACGAGCTCCAAGTCCACTAAACAAGGTCAAGCTAGGGCAAGCATCATGGGCGACACAACATGTTGCTCCATGGGCGACACACACCATTGCCATGGGCGGCACACACTCAACTTGGCTGACACAAGCACTCCTAGGCTGATACAAGGCTCAACCAAGCCCAAACAAGGCACCTCAAGGCCCACACAATCTCAACCAAGGCCCAAAGAACTCAAACAATGAGCCCAAGCCTTCCTTCAACCTTAGAGGAAGCAAAGAGAGAGAGGAACACCTCACAAGGTGGCAAACTTGTCCAAAAACCCTAGACTTGGGTTATTTGCAAGTTGTACCTCCAACTCTCAACAAAGCACCAGCAAACCCTAATCACAACTAAAGGTGATTAGTAAGCAACTAAGCACAAGGTTAGGCAAAGCAAACAGGGTAAGCCCTAAACGGGGGTCAGGGTCCTTACAAGCCATAAACCTCTACAAAGGGATTTTGTCCCCAAAATCTGAATAGAAAAGCGAGGGATACTTCCTCCTCATCTCTTCCTCAAGCTCCCACATGGCTTCTGCAACACCACGGTGATGCCAAAGGACCTTTACAAGAACCAGGTCCTTCCTCTTCAGCTTCTTAACTCTTCTATCAAGGATCAACATAGGACCTTCCTCATAAGTCACATCTTTATCAAGCTCAACTTCAACTGGTTGTATCACTGTCCCTGTATCCGAATGGCTTTTCTTTAGCATACTGACATGAAACACTGGATGTAACATGTATAACTCTGGAGGTAACTCTATCTCATAAGCTACCTTTCCAACACGTGTTATAACTGGGTAAGGCCCCATATACCTAGGTGCCAACTTACCCTTCCGACCAAACCTCAACACACCTTTCCATGGTGAGACTTTAAGATACACTTTGTCTCCCACCTGAAACTCCAAAGGTCGTCTGCAATTGTCTGCATAAGACTTCTGCCTGTCCTGTGTTGCTTTCAACTGTTGTTGTATCATCTTGATCTTTTCTGTCGTCTGATGTTCTAATTCAGGACCCAAAAGCTGATATTCACCGGACTCGTACCAACACAAAGGAGATCTGCACTTCCTTCCATACAAGGCCTCATAAGGAGCCATATCAATGCTCCGCTGATAGCTGTTGTTGTAGGAAAACTCTATCAAACTGAGATGTACATCCCAACCGCCTAGGAACTGCAAAATACAAGCTCGAATGAGATCCTCTAAAGTCTGAATAGTCCTCTCAGACTGTCCATCTGTCTGCGGGTGGAAGGCGGTACTGAACTTCAACTGCGTTCCCAACGCTCTGTGCAACTATTCCCAGAAACGACTTGTAAACTGAGGACCTCTGTCGGAAACTATTGTTCCTGGTACACTGTGTAAGCATACTATCTCATCCACATATACCCGAGCGAGCTTCTCAGCTGTATATGTTGTCTTTACTGGTATGAAATGGGCAGACTTCGTCAATCTGTCCACTATCACCCAAATGGAATCATGATTCCTAGTTGTCCTGCGTAGACCAAATACGAAATCCATGGTTATATGATCCCATTTCCACTACAGTATCGGCAGAGGTTGCAACGTACCTGCCGGCTTCTGATGCTCAGCCTTGACTTCTTGTCAGACCGCACACCTAGCCACAAACTCAGCTACATATTTCTTCAATCCTGGCCACCAGTATAAGTCCTTCAGACTATGATACATCTTGGTGACTCCTGGGTGCATAGCATACATCGATGTATGTGCTTCCTCGAGCACTAGATTCCTCAGCTCATCAGCATCGGGGACCACCATCCTATCATGGTAGCAGACTAATCCATCCTCAGACTCATGGAACTCATCACGCTTTTCGCTGCCCAACTCTGATCTGATCAACTGTACGACATCATCCGTTTGTTGTGCATCCTTAATATTCTATCTCAACGTAGGCTTGACTTGCATCTATGCTAAAAGTCCAGCTAACGAGGAAACCTCCATCTGCACATTCATCTGTCGCAAAGAGACTAACATATCCCGCCTATGGCATACGAAGGAACTCAACTGTGCCTTCTTGAAAGGAAAAGAAGACTTTCTGCTAAGCGCATCAGCTACCACATTCGCCTTACCAGGATGATACTCGAGAGTGCAGTCATAGTCGTTGATCAACTCCATCCATCGCCGCTGTCGCATGTTCAACTCATGTTGTGAAAAGATGTACTTCAAATTCTTATGATCTGTAAAGATCTGACACACTTCCCCGTAAAGATAGTGTGTCCAAATCTTTAACGCATGAACCACTGCTGCCAATTCCAAATCATGAGTCGGATAGTTCTCTTCGTGTTTCTTAAGCTGTCGCGAAGCAAAAGAAACCACATGATCCTCCTGCATCAGCACACAACCCAAACCTTTCTTGGAAGCATCACAGAAAACAACATAGCCCTTCCTAGGCTCTGGCAGGATTAACACTGGTGCACTGGTCAGCTTCTCCTTCAAACTCTGGAAAGCTTGCTGACATCGGTCATCCCAAAAAAAAGGTACATCCTTTCTGGTCAACTTCGTCATCGGCAAAGCAATCGAACTGAAGTCCTTGATAAACCTCCTGTAGTATCCTGCTAAACCCAGAAAACTACGAACTTCTGTTGGCATCTTTGACTGTTCCCAATCTGCAACAGATTCCACCTTCTTCGGATCTACTTTGACGCCTTCAGCAGATATCACGTGACCCAAGAAAGTCACTTTTCCCAACCAGAACTCACACTTACTGAACTTGGCATACAACTGATGTTGGCGAAGAAGAGTCAACGCTTCACGAAGATGTTGCTCATGCTCTAGCCTATCTCGAATATAGATCAAGATGTCATCTATAAAGACTACAACAAAAGGATCTAAGAACGGACAGAACACTCTGTTCATCAGGTCCATGAAAGCAGCAGGTGCATTGATTAGCCCAAACGGCATAACCACAAACTCGAAATGACCATACCTCATCCTGAAAGCTGACTTTGGTATGTCATCTGCCTTTATCCTCAACTGATGATATCCATACCGTAGATCAATCTTCAAAAACACTATAGCACCACACAATTGATCAAACAAATCATCTATCCTCGGCAACGGGTATTTGTTTTTTATCGTGACCTTATTCAACTGCTGGTAGTCTATACATAACCGCATCGATCCGTCCTTATTCTTAACGAACAACACCGGAGCACCCCAAGGCGACGTGCTCAGTCTGATGAAACCTTTATCCAACAACTCCTGCAACTGCTTCTTCAATTCTATTATTTCTGCTGGAGCCATCCTATATGGTGTCTGTGCAACTAGCTGCATTCCTGGGACTAGATTGATCTCAAAATCAATATCTCGGGGTGGGGGAACGCCAGGAAACTCCTCAGAAAACACATCGGCAAACTCTCGGACGACTGGTACCTCTTCAAGGTTAAGACCTTTCACCTTGGTGTCTATTACGGTATCTACCACATGGGCTAAGAACGCCTCACACCCTTGTCGTAACAGCCTATCTGCCACCATAGCTGATACCAGACACGTCAGAAGAATCTTCCTATCTCCCTGGAAGATCCACTTCTCTCCTCCATCATCAAACACCGCATGCTTGGAACCACAGTCCAAAACAAGCTTATACCTCTCTAAGGTATCCATTCCAAGGATAACATCGAAACCATGCATATCAAGTGGCATGAGATCCACTTGAATGCTGTGTCCCGAAAAAGACAAGACACAAGATGGACATTCTTCTTGAAGCAACGAGGATCCAGTAAGAGGGGTTTCTAACAACAAACTATTCTCCTTACGACTTACAGGTAAACGACAGTTTTCAAGCATTTTATAGGCGATAAAAGAGTGTGTAGCACCCGGGTCAACCAGAACAGATATAAGGCAAGAAGAAGACATATCATAATGAAATAACTCCATCTGACCTGTCACTACTCGCGGGTTGAGTATCACCTCCAGGTGACTTATGGCGTAGAATCGAGCGTTGCTTGCTGTCCACGCCCTCTACTTCCTTGAGCAGACGATCCCGCTTGAGATGCCTGGCCGCGTCCTCAACCTCTGCTACCACTGGGATGCTGACGATCCGGTCCTTGAAGATTTAATCTCGGCTGTTGTGTCACCTCATCATCTCTGTAGGGACAACTCGACTTGACATGCCCTATCTGACTGCAGGCATAGCATGTCCTAGCATCAACCCGTGGCCTGGATGGCCCTGCCACTGTCACGGAAGCCGAACTTTGTGCCTTAGATGGTGAAGACACACAACCTCTTCCTCTACTCGAAGACCATTGAGACGATCCACTAGGACCTTTCATCGCTGATGGTGCTGAAAACCTGTGCTTCTTAAAGCCACCAAACCTCTACCCCTGGAATTGAGTAGGTCTCTTCTTAGCCATAGATTCTCTCTTCTCCTTAACTGATCGTCCGATCCTCTGGACAGATTCCACAAACATCGCAAACCTCTCTCGATTCTCCAACGCAGAGACATGTGTTGTCAGTTCAGTACTCAGACCCTTCTCAAAACGTCTGATCCGTTCCTCATCGGTCGATGCCATGTGAGGACAAAACCTCAACAGATCCATGAACTTGGCCTCGTACTCGGTGATGTTCATCGTTCCTTGGTGCAGACTCTCAAACTGGTTGACCTTCTCATCCAGATACGTCTTGGGAAAGTATCTGATAACGAACTCACGTCGAAAAACCTCCCAACAGATCACCTCACCGGGCCGCTTCTCTTCCTCGATGGTCCACCAGTGACCAGCACTACCCTTCAGAAGGTAGACATCATGTGTTACTTTGTCTGCTTCGGGGATGACCAGGATCCGGAAAGCCTTCTCAAGACTTGTCAGCCACAGATCCGCATCCGCTGGATCAGCCGTTCCAGCATGATCCGAAGCTCCGACTCGGCGAAGCCGCTCGAAGGTCTTCCCAATACCCGATGTTTCACCATGGTGAGCCTATGCTCGCGGAGGAGGCACTGGCAATCGCTCAACCATGAGATTCATCGCAGCCATCATCTGCCCCATAAGCTATTGATATGCAGGATGTTCGAGTATGGCTAGGTTGGGTTGGGGGACCTCAGGCACCCGATCTCCATGTGCCTGCTCAAAAGCTCCATCGACTGATGCAGCATCACTGTTCTCGACAGCATGTTCTTCATGGTTTCTAGACATCTTGACTTTTCTTCCGCTGAGGGCAGAAGATGGATGTAAGAAAATCTAGGAAACTCACAAGAAGAGACACGAACCTAGTCCTAGATCCCTGTAGACTCAGCGAACCTAGAGCTCTGATACCAAAACTTGTGACAACACATCCCACTATCACACAGACAGCGAGGTGTTACACGAAAACGTGCGGAAATTACCATAACCACAGATTATCAAAAACACGGGTTAATTAAAACCGATTGCGGAAAATTGATAAACTGAGGAACTTATTACATTTCAGTCCATATCCTATAAGAAAATAGGTTACATACATATATACAAGCCTGATACGTGTCCATAGCTTGGAGCAATAGCTGTCTTGTCGTCACATGAGTTCATCACCTGTTTATACATATAGAGGCCTACATCCGGCCAACAGCAGGATATAACATCTACAACTGTACATCATGAAACAACGTCAAAACACTGCCAAGGACCTGAGAGTACAGGGATGACTCTAGACTCTACTACAAAACATCCAAAACAGCAGCATGTCCATCGCTTGCCTTTTACTGCTCTTCTTGCTACTCAGCCGCACCTCCGCGACCACCACCACATCTAGCTCGACCACCTAAAAAGGGTGTAAACCAGCGGAGTGAGACAATTGAACATTGTCCCAGCGGGAGACATAACTCCCCGCCCAAACTACAAAACCTCAGATGAACATATACCTAAAGCAGTTAACTGATGAGAAGTATATCAAGAGTAATCTTATGAAATAAAGCTATCTAAGCTTACCAGATGTACCCAAGTATTACATGTGAAACATGATTAATAAGACAAGATATCTAAGTTCTACTACATATGAAGAACATATAAGTAACTGCAAAATATAAGGAGAGTATCTACACAAACAAGGCCTCAACCAATGTTTCGTGTTTGTCTTAAGAAACAAAGACTAAACGACTGGATTACATTTTATTATGCCCTGAGGAAGTGAACCGTACCGTTCAAATCCAACCTTCAGCTGGGAAGCCCATAACCGGTGCCATACAACGTCAATGGAAGAGTCGGAATCCACGACCTCACCCCTCGTGGTCGGTATATGAGAAACAAGCAGGACCACAGTCTCATGCTTAAGTGGTCTTAAGCCACAGGGTCAGCTCCTCAGGTTACCCTTCCTCTAGCCTACCTTGGTACAGGTCACGGTGCTAGTAAAACTGAGCCACGGGTCTGATCACCATGCTCTGAGCCATGAACGCATTCATGCTCATCATATCACATATCTAGAGCCATGGGCCTGTTCACCATGCTCATCACATATCCGAGTATGCAACCGCAGCTGCACTCGTTTCCCTCTCTATTTGAGGCTAGGAGAAACCTCACATATTCAAGAATATGTGCTCTGGGTTAATCCTGCAGGAGAACCCATTTCACCATCACCAAATCCTAACGATGATGGATCTATGGCCAGGGCAACTACGTGATAGATTTTACTGTGATTAATTAGTATCTTTTAGATGAATTGCAAGATTCAACCAAGTTGTATAACATGCAAACTATGTAAGAACTAATCAACATAAACTCAACATTATGTTTTTACTACGATTCACATCATATTGATCCATCACAAGGATCCCACCTCACGTGTTATCACTTGGCCTCTTGCCAATCATCCAGATCCATCTTAAGGATCATCACATACCATGGGATCTCAATCCCTCATCACATAGTGCCACTGCCTCTCAAGGCTTATATCATCACCATGGAACATCATTCATAATGTACCTGCCATCTCATTGTTCACATATAATCATTCCTCATAGCCTTTTATTTGGCTATGCATTACCTGCATGTTTAGCATTATTCGATAATCATCATGAATAATCAGGAGACTTATATTATCAACACAAAGTGACATTAATAATTGCATCCTTTCCTTAAGCATGCCTCATCTTATGGTTACATATGTAGGCACATTATCAAGCAAACCCTAATGCATTATTATTATTACTCTTGGCATTATAAGACAAATAAGGTACTCACACTCGTGTGTATAGCCATAAGAAGATTTGATGAACAAGCTTTATCAAGCGTGCACAAACGTCACCATCATTACCTATAACAATCAACGTTCCATGATACGGGTAACCCTCACTAGAACACTGAGGACCCTCGCCAGAAGAGCTAAAAACCCTCACTAAAACTATGCCGGGCAGAACTCACTCTCACCCAGACTATATCGAGCAAACCATCTTACTCTATCCGCGTGCAACGTGCAACTCATGAACGATGACTCACCTGCGCACTTGTGCCGGGCAACACATACCGGGCGAGCATCAGGCGTGCCGGGCACTGATGTCGTGCAGAGGAGTGCCAGGCGGTACGGTCAGGCGATACAGGGTGCATCGTGCAACTGTGTGACGCACTCAGCTGGCGTGCAACTCAGTCGGGGGAGCAGCCCTACCGGGCAAGATCAAAAGGTGTGCATGGATGATGCCAGACAACTAAGGACCGGCTCGCGCGCCCAACCCAAAACAGAACTCCCATCAACTATCAAGGTGAGCATACCAGGAAAGGTGTCTCATAGACGTGTCGTGCAAAGGGGTCTAGGTCAAGAGGGCTGTCGGGCAGCATCTCCCCCTGCCCCAAATGTCCAAGGTTCATCTAAAAAAGAGTTATCTACTACATCTCACAAGGACACCCAAAACCCTAGAAAAGAGTCACTACTCACCGAGCTCACCTTCTCGCCCATGGTGAGAAGAGGGCCTTGCTCAAGCCACTAGGTCACAAGCTCACCTCAATCGACTAGGAAGGAGGGGTGTTGCTCATGGCACTAGGACCCAAACTCACTCTTCTAGACCAAAGGGGAGAAAGGAATGTTGCTCACCTACAAACCCTAAATCACAAGGATCGGCCAACAAGGTTATTAAAGCAAGAACTAAGCTACTAACATGTAAACCAGATCATGGACATAGCAACATATATGGAAAGAGAGTAGTGTAGTTAGGGTTAGAAATTATGCAACCTGCCTTAAGCTCCAAGCTCCAAGTAAGAAGAAGAACTCCAAGCTTCAAGGGATGTCGACCACTACTAGCAAGGAAGAGAGGTTGTATCGTGCACAAGATGGAGAGGAACCAAAGGGACCTTAAGCTAAGGAAGGAACCGCCTATATAGAAGGAAAGGGAGGAGAAAACAAGGTGAAGCATGGCAAGGTGTCACTCGCCTAGGGACACTTGTCCTAGAGCTCAAGCCACCACTCTAGCAAGCTTCATCCACATGTCCAAGACGAACTCCAAGTGTCCACTAAACAAGGTCAAGCTAGGGCAAGCATCATGGGCGACACAACATGTTTCTCCATGGGAGACACACACCATTTCCATGGGCGGCACACACTCAACTTGGCCGACACAAGCACCCCTAGGCCGATACAAGGCTCAACCAAGCCCAAACAAGGCACCTCAAGGCCCACACAAGCTCAACCAAGGCCCAAAGAACTCAAACAATGAGCCCAAGCCTTCCTTCAACCTTAGAGGAAGCAAAGAGAGAGAGGAACACCTCACAAGGTGGCAAACTTGTCCACAAAACCCTAGACTTGGGTTATTTGCAAGTTGTACCTCCAACTCTCAACAAAGCACCAGCAAACCCTAATCACCAGTATAGGTGATTAGTAAGAAACTAAGCATAAGGTTAGGCAAAGCAAACAGGGTAAGCCCTAAACGGGGGTCAGGGTCCTTACAATGGTGGCCAAACCATATGTTTAGAGTTTCTTGGGCAAAACTCCTTTCTCTCCATTTGGTCTTGAGAAGTGAGTTCGGGCTCTAGTGGTATAGGTAACACTCTTCTCACTTGGTTTTTGAGAGGTGAGTCTATACTCTAGTTGCTTGGGCAATACTCTTCTGTCACCATGGATTTGAGAGGTGAGCCTTGGGTGGATGTTGACCTAGTAGAGGTTGGGATCTTGGCCGATATGGAGATGATCTATCATGTTGCCTGAAATATGTGATGGAGGTTGTACAAAACCCCTCTCTCTTAATTTTTGAGAGGTGAGCCAACTCTCTTGATCTATTAGGGTTTGATGATGGTGATTGTAAGGCCCTTGAACTTGTTTAATGCGTTGAATGAGCTTAATTACCATAATTTAATACTTATAACTCTAATATAACCTTTTGATATGTTTTGAAATCATAATACAAGCTTAAGTTTCAAATTTGGTCCAATTTGGACACTGTTTGAGCAAGTTATGCAATTTTCTGTACATTTTGGACTTTTATGCAATTTACCCAATTGAAGGGTTTTATTTGTAATTTGTCATATAAATTATGTTCCTTAGATGTTATATTATAATTATTTATATTCTTGAACCATGAGGCTCCTATTTGAGCCATGGTTTGAAGGTGTTTTTATCAAGGGCATTTTAGGGTTTTCCCCTTCATGGATGAGCTACCTTTAGTAGCTATCAACTAAGGAATTATGTAATTGGCTGAGAATTTCGTCAAAGGCAAGCCAAGCAGGTCTAGAGGGACGGTGGGAGAGCTTCTTGTGTGTGTGCTTATGTATTGTTTAATAATTTAAAGCCATGGATACTTGGATATATACTAGAATTTCAATTTTTTCTTTTTCTTAATATTAAAGTGTCATATACTTATCCAAAAGCCCCCAAACGAGCCATTTCCTCTCCATTATCTCTCTCCTTCTCCCAGACTCGTCCTCCCTCTGTTCAGCTGTGATTTTTGCTGCCCAAGGAAGAAGAAAGTGGGAATCCTCTTGGAAAAAAAATTCTAGGGTTGAAATTGATTCTCTTTTTGGGTCTATAAAGCTTCCCCCTAGTGATATTGACCTAAAAGTGTAAGTTTTTCCTTATTTCCTCCATTTAATCCTTTGTTACTCTTCCTCCTACATCTCTCTAGGTCGGAACCATGATTTTCCATGGTGAAATCTCCCCTAGAACTCAAAACTCCTTCCTTCTTGATTCTTTTTTAGGGTTTTGCTTATTTGCAGAGAGAATTGCATAGTTGGCCAAGTTCAAATCTGAATCCAAGGTTTCCTTGCCCTATTTACTCGATATTTTTGCTGTTGGATATCTGATCCACTCTATATAGGCGAGTTATATAACATTCTTCACTTATATTTCTTACTAGAAGCTTGTTAGTTCATGATTATGCTTGAATGTGATGATCTAAGCATAGTGAAATCATGCTTGTTTAGAATTACGAATTTTGTGGTGTTCCCTAGTTTATTCCAGTTCTTTATGAACCTATAGACATGTGTACAACCTTTATAAGGTGTAACATGATCTGGGACAGGTTGATAGCAACAACTTATGGTGCTATGTACAAAACAAATGATGGTTCAAATTAGGGTTTTTAAGTTATTTCCTTCCCTATTACATAACTGATTGTTATACCATTCAACAACCAATAGTGTTGGTATCTTAGCAACTTATGTTCGTGATAAAGGGTGTCAAATTTATAGTGAAAACATATGGTTACCACCTTAGGACAGGTTTTGACTCAATTATACATTTAATTATCATCCACTAAGTATTTTAATGATGTTATCAATCGATGATGATATTGGCTTATTATTTGATGATGTTAATTGAATGTATTACTGATCTGGAAACCAATGGTGACTTAATGATCACAATTAATGGTGGATCAGGTCATCACCATATATGATGAATTTGGAATGTAATTGTAGATTTGATACCTTGAACCAATGGTTCCTTGGTTCAATTGATCTAATGGTTAGACCTATACTTCAATTGATAACCTTGAACAATGAACCTGATCCAATGAATAATATTGCATGCTTTAACATCCAATGGATTAGAATAAATAACATGTTATTATATGTGGGTCCTAGTGAAGATAATTCAATGGTTTAATACCATTAATTGGTAGTCTTACCTTTGCCATTATATAGTTATATTTGATAAATCACTGTAATAAGTGGATGCATAACTCTCATGTGATCTAGCCCGTTATACCTAACCTTGACATAATTATATGATGTTGATTGGTTATAATCAGACCTCTTGAATGATTAATGTGATAATGAATTATACTCTTATTGTGTTGAAACCACAATGTAGTACTATTTCAATATCATAGTGCCTTGCCATGTTAATATTTACGGACAAACATGTGCTAATGATCTTTTGAGCCTTGTTTAAGGCATGGAATGATGATGACAACCTTACTATAAATAATGTGATGGTATTAATGACCTTTGCACATGTTTGAAGCCATGATTGAGGTGAAATCCTCTTTATATTCCAATAAGGTTAAAACCCTGGAACTTGTGACAAGATATTGGTATCTTGAAATAGTATGATGATAAGTGTGGTCCGTTAATTTATAATGCATGATAGGATGTGGTAATATGATTAAGATTTATATATCAAATGTTTTATATCCTTTGAAGTCATTATACATATATTCTTGTTAGAAAATAATTAGGGTTTGAATGTCCACTTGTATGATAAAGCCTTAATGCATTCAATTGGCAGTAATTAATCAAGTGTAACCTTAATCATGTAGAGCCCTGTGCCATAGATCCATCTGAGTGTCAGAACTTACCAGATGGTGAAATGAGTATTCCTATGGGAAACTCAAAGCGCATACTGATGAGTATGCGGGGTGCTTGTCATCCTGAATTCAAGTGTTTAGGGAGGATGACTGTGGTCATACCTAGCCCTCAGTTTGAGAACGACTACGGTCGTGTCTCGATGATTATATATGTGATGAGATTGGAGGACAACTATGATTGTACCTCGAATGGTAGGGTATGTGTACCCACCTCCTTTTACTAGTGCCATGACCTATACCAAGGACGGACTAGACTGTTAGCAGCTTGACCTTATGTGCCACTGTGGCGGACCCGTACTGACCAGGGGCGGAGAAGATCTTAGGAGTCTGACTCTTCCTATATCTTGTATGGCACTGATTTCGACTTAGTAGTGGTCAATTGGGATTTGAGTGGTATTTCTCAAATCCCTCAGGGCAATGTAATAAAAGAAGTGATATAAGCCGTGTAGTATAGTGACTAGGGTTAAATACGTCTCACATTGCTTGATTAATCTTTAACTAGTCCTTATATTATTCAGTGTTTACAAGATGATATCATATGACATTTGAGTAATTATACTTCTTGTCAAGTTAATTTGTTTAATGGCTTAGTATGCTTAACCTATTCAATCTGCTTAAATTACTTATTCATTTCTATATCTGCTCAGTTCATTTACTGTCAATTAATATGATATGATCAATATATGTTGGAGAGTTATATCTCTCGCTGGGACTGGGTCTCACCCGTGGGTAACCACATTTTTTTAGGTGGTCGCGGGCAACGAGGTCGAGGTCGTGTTGTGGAAGAGAACCAACCTGGTGATCAATAGATTCAGAAGGTTGGTTAGTTGTAGATGTTAGTTATAGATGTTAGTAGTATAGTCCTAGTGTCATCCCTGTACTCTCAGGTCCTGGTATGGGATGTGTTTTCTAGACGATATACTTGTATCGATACAAGATTTTGGTCATATGCCAATGTTTGTAAATATATGGCACGTACATGTGAAATATCTTTTGTATGCAGGATGTGACTAAGGTCTTTGGACCCTTATGCAAATACTTGATACAATATATGAGAATGGAATGATGGACATTTTGTAAATGTTCTAAAGTTTGTTTACACCTTTAGAATCAATTTTAATTATTCCGCATCTTTGACAATGTGATTAATTAGTAGTTGATCGTGTTTTGAGTTTTAAGTAATCTCGTTTAGCGTGATGAGGGGTCACAGTTAAGTTGGTATCAGAGCTCTAGGTTTATTGAGTCTATAGGGACATAGGACTTAGGTTTGAGTCTGTTCTTATGTATCCAACATATTTGATCATAGTTTATGCTTATGCAGATATGTATGGAGGACATGAAGAACATGTTGAGAGTAGCTATGTTGCACCAGGAGGAGGTGCAGGGAGGCATACACGCAATGAGACAGTGCCAGAAGCAGGGCCAAAGCAGCCCACAATGCCTCATCTAGACCCGACAATGATGGCCAATCCTGAATTTCAGTCTATGTTTAGACAAATGATGGCCACAATCACACATATCGCTGACAGAGCACCAACACCTCAAGCTAGGGCAGCCACCTCCAATGTGGAGTCCCAAGGTGTCGGGAAGACTTTTGAACGTCTTAGACGTGTTGGGGCAATTGAATATGCAGGTACTTATGATCCAGCAGACGCTGACATGTGGTTGACAGAGCTGGAAAAGGCTTTCAAAATCCTAAACATCACTGAAGAAGATAAAGTTAAGCATGCAGTATACTTATTGAAGGGTAGTGCTGGCCACTGGTGGGCCATAGAAGAGGAGAAAATGCCACGAGTTGTGATAGGATGGGAGGAGTTTCAGAGGGAATTTGTTAGTCGATATTTTCTAGAGACCTACCTAGATGAGAAAATCTCTCAGTTCGAGAAGATTTGTCAGGGAGCTATGACTATCAATGAGTATGAATCCAAGTTTATGGAACTTATGAGGTTCTGCCCGCACATGGCAGCAACAGACAAGGAAAGGATTCAGATATTTGAGAAGGGTTTGAGTACAGAGTTGACTACTACAACATCAGCCTTGGAGAATAGGGAAAGGTTTTCCACCTTTGTGGAATCTGTCAGGAGGATTGAGAGGTCTGCCATAGAGAAGCGTGATGCTAATGCTAAGAAGCGACCTATGCAGTTTCAAGGGAAATCATCTGGAGGCTTTAAGAAGCCAAGGTTTTTCCCATCACCGTCGCAACCAAGGTCAACCTTCACTGAACCAAGATCACATACACCATTACAATTGACCCTGAGTCAGGGTAGAGGTCACAGTTTTCCACTAGAAGGAGCTTGCAGCTTATCATCAGTCTCAGTTACAGGGCCGTTTAGACCGCATAGTGATAACCGAGTGTGTCATCAATGTGGACAGACAAGGCATATTATATGGAATTGCCCTATGAAGGTTGAGGAGGTGACTCAGCAGCCAAGGCAAAGTCAACAAGGTCCACAACAATGAAAGTTTAGTAGTGGCAGTGGTAGAGGATGTGGTCAGGCATCCCATGCAGGATCCTCAGGACAGGCGAGCAGAGGACGTGGACGGTAGCATGCGACAGCTAGGTTCTATGCCATGACCCAGCCAGAAGCAGTGGTTAATCCACGAGTTGTGACAGGTCAGATGGAGTTATTTCATTCTGATATGTCTGCTTCTTGTTTCATATCTGTGTTAGTAGACCCGGGTGCAACACACTCTTTTATCACTAGAGAGGTGATAGATAGTTGTTATCTACCTGTTAGTCTTAGATCTGATAGCCTGCGACTGGAGACTCCTTTGGTTGATTCCGTCAAGTTGCGGAAAGTGTGCCCTTCTTGTGTTCTTTCTTTTTCTAGACACAACATTCAAGTGGATCTTCTGCCACTTGACATGCATGGTTTTGATGTAATCCTTGGAATGGATACCTTGGAAAAATACAAGGTAGTCTTGGACTGTAGTACTAAGGTGGCAACATTCCATGATGGAGATGTACAGTGGATTTTTCAGGGTGATAAGAAGATTCTTCCTACATGTTTGATGTCAGCCATGACAACTGAGAGGTTGATGAGACAAGGATGTGAGGCTTTCTTAGCCCATGTTGTGGATACCAAGGTAGTAGGCCCTAGTATCCAGGAGGTACCAGTTGTGCGAGAATTTGAGGATGTCTTTCCTGAGGAATTTCCTAGCATTCCCCCTCCTAGAGAGATTGAGTTTGAGATCAATCTTATTCCTGGAACACAACCCATAGCACAGTCAGCATACATAATGGCACCAGCAGAGATGCAAGAGTTAAAGAAACAGTTACAAGAACTGTTAGAGAAGGGTTTTATCAGGCCGAGCACTTCCCCTTGGGGTGCCCCTGTGTTGTTTGTTAAAAAGAAGGATGGTTCAATGAGGTTGTGTATAGACTACATACAGTTGAACAAGGTGACAATAAAGAATAAGTATCCTTTACCGAGGATTGATGATCTTTTTGATCAGTTGAGAGGTGCCACTATGTTTTCAAAGATAGACCTGAGGTCAAGTTACCATCAGTTGAGAATTAAGGTTGATGACATACCTAAGTCAGCTTTTAGGACTAGGTATGATCATTATGAGTTTGTGGTTATGCCGTTTGGGCTAACCAATGCACCTGCAGCTTTTATGGATCTAATAAATAGGGTGTTTAGATATTATCTTGATCAGTGTGTTGTCGTGTTCATTGATGATATCTTGATATACTCCAAGGATAGTCAACAACATGAGCAACACCTTCACCATGCATTGACTTTGTTGAGGCAGCACCAACTATATGCTAAGTTTAGCAAGTGTGAGTTTTGGTTATCTGAAGTGTCTTTTCTGGGCCATGTTATATCTGCAAAAGGCATTTGTGTTGATCCCAAGAAAGTGGAATATGTACTAGAATGGGAGCAACCAAAGACACCGACAGAGATCTGTAGTTTCCTAGGTCTGGCAGGTTACTACAGGAGGTTCATCAAAGACTTCAGTTCTATAGCGTTACCCCTGACTAGATTAACCAGGAAGGATGTTCCTTTTGCTTGGAATGACAAGTGTCAACGTTCTTTCCAGCTTTTGAAAGAAAAGTTGACTAGTGCACCGGTGTTAGTACTGCCAGAGCAAGGGAAAGGTTATATTGTCTTTTGTGACGCTTCAAAGAATGGGTTGGGATGTGTGTTGATGCAGGATAAAAATGTGATTTCTTTTGCTTCGCGGCAGCTTAAGAAACATGAGGAGAATTACCCAACACATGATCTAGAGCTTGCAGCAGTGATCCATGCCTTAAAGATCTAGAGACACTATCTGTATGGTGAAAAGTGTCAGGTCTTCACTGACCACAAGAATCTACAATATATCTTCTCAAAACAGGAGCTGAATATGAGGCAGAGGAGATGGATGGAGCTGATTAAGGATTATGATTGCACAATAGACTACCATCTAGGGAAAGCTAATGTGGTAGCTGATGCATTGAGTAGAAAGTCATCTTCATCATCAATGGTAGATAATGCACAATTAAATTCCTTGATGTGCCATAAAAGAGATATGCTAGTGTCTCTTCACCAGATGAATGTACAACTAGAAGTTTCTTTGTTGGCAGGATTGTTGGCACAGTTACAAGTGAAACCTACCTTGAGACAACAGATTCATGATGCACAATAAAATGATATTGTGATACAAAATATCCGATCAAGGATTGGCAGTGAGAAGTATAATGGCTTTCATGAGGCAGACGATGGTACAATTTGTTACCATAATAGGATAGTAATTCCTGATGTTGAGGGGTTGAGGAAGATGGTACTTGAGGAGGCTCACTCCTCCATGTATGCAATGCATCCTGGAAGTACCAAAATGTACCAAAACTTGAAAGATATGTATTGGTGGCCAGGTCTAAAGCATGATGTGGCAGAGTTCATTGCCAAATGTCCAGTTTGTCAGCAGGTGAAGGCTGAGCACCAGAAGCCTGCTGGGACATTACAACCCTTGCCAATACCACAGTGGAAATGGGATCATATTACTATGGACTTTGTGGTTGGTCTTCCTAGGACAACCAAGGGTCATGATTCCATATGGGTGATAGTAGACTGATTGACTAAGTCAGCTCATTTTCTGCCTGTTAAGACAACATTTACAGCAGAGAAATTGGCACAAATATATGTTGACGAGATAGTCTGTTTGCATGGCATTCCAGCGACTATAGTTTCTGACAGAGGTCCACACTTTACAAGTCATTTTTGGGAGCGTCTGCATTCAGCAATGGGAACACAGCTGAGATTCAACACAACTTTTCATTGACAGACCGATGGCCAGTCTGAAAGGACTATTCAGACTTTAGAGGATCTCTTGAGGGCATGTGTGCTACAATTTCTTGGTAGTTGGGATGTACATCTAACTCTAATAGAGTTTGCGTACAACAATAGCTATCAAAGAAGCATAGATATGGATCCTTATGAGGCTCTTTATGGGAGACAATGTCGGTCTCCTCTTTGCTGGTATGAGACATGTGAATATCAACTTTTGGGTCCAGAGCTAGTACAATAGACTACGGAAAAGATTAAAGTGATACAACAACAGTTGAAAGCAGCCCAGGACAGGTAAAAATCTTATGTAGACAACCGATGCAGACCACTTGAGTTCCAAGTGGGAGATAGAGTATATCTTAAGGTTTCTCCTTGGAAAGGTGTGTTGAGGTTTGGAAAGAAGGGTAAGTTGGCTCCTAGATTTATGGGACCATACCCTATCCTAGCTCGTGTTGGAAAGGTAGCATATATGTTGAAGCTACCACCAGAACTACAAAGATTGCATAATGTCTTTCACATCTCTATGTTGAGGAAATTCCATCTAGATACTGACCAGATAATCCAACCAGTAGAGGTTGAGTTAGATGATGATATCTCCTATGTTGAGGGTCATGTGCTGATCCTGGATAGAAGGGTGAAAAAGCTGAAGAGAAAGGATATAATACTAGTGAAAGTTTTGTGGAATCACCGTGGCATAGAGGAATCCACATGGGAACTAGAGAATGAGATGTGTAGAAAATACCCATCTCTTTTTGCGTAGGATTTCGGGGTAAAATCCTTGTAAGGGGTTTATAGTTGTAAGGCCCTTGAACTTGCTTAATGAGTTAAATGAGCTTAATTACCATAATTGAATGCTTATAACTCTAATATAACCTTTTTATATGTTTTGAAATCATAATACAAGCTTAAGTTTCAAATTTGGTCCAATTTGGACACTGTTTGAGCAAGTTATGCAATTTTCTGTACATTTTGGACTTTTATGCAATTTACCCAATTGAAGGGTTTTATTTGCAATTTATCATATACATTATGTTCCTTAGATGTTATATTATCATTCTTGAGATTCTTGAACCATGAGGCTCCTATTTGAGCCATGGTTTGAAGGTGTTTTTATCAAGGACATTTTAGGGTTTTCCCCTTCATGGATGAGCTACCTTTAGTAGCTATCAACTAAGGAATTATGTGATTGGCTGAGAATTTCGTCAAAAGCAAGCCAAGAAGGTCTAGAGGGACGGTGGGAGAGCTGCTTGTGTGCATGCTTATGTATTGTTTAATAACTTAAATCCATGGATACTTGGATATATACTAGAATTTCAATTTTTTCTTTTTCTTAATATTAAAGTGTCATATACTTATCCAAAAGCCCCCAAACGAGCCATTTCCTCTCCATTATCTCTCTCCTTCTCCCAAACTCGTCCTCCCTCTATTCAGCTGAGATTTTTTCTGCCCAAGGAAGAAGAAAGTGGGAATCCTCTTAGAAAAAAAATTCTAGGGTTGAAATTGATTCTCTTTTTGGGTCTATAAAGCTTCCCCCTAGTGATATTGACCTAAAATGTAAGTTTTTCCTTATTTCCTCCATTTAATCTTTTTTTCCTCTTCCTCCTACATCTCTCCAGGTTAGAACCATGGTTTTCCATGGTGAAATCTCCCCTAGAACTCAAAACTCCTTCCTTCTTGATTCTTTTCTAGGGTTTTGCTTATTTGCGGAGAGAATTGCATAGTTGGCCAAATTGAGATCTGAATCCAAGGTTTCCTTGCCCTATTTTCTCGAGATTTTTGCTGTTGGATATCTGATCTACTCTATAGAGGTGAGTTATATAACATTCTTCACTTATATAGCTTACTAGAAGCTTGTTAGTTCATGATTATGCTTGAATGTGATGATCTAAGCATAATGAAATCATGTTTGTTTAGAATTACGAGTTTTGTGGTGTTCCCTATTTATTCCAGTTCTTTATGAACCTGTAGACATGTGTACAACCTTTATAAGGTGTAACATGATCTGGGACAGATTGATAGCAACAACTTATGGTGCTATGTACAAAACAAATGATGGTTCAAATTAGGGTTTTTAAGTTATTTCCTTCCCTATTACATAACTGATTGTTATACCATTCAACAACCAATAGTGTTGCTATCTTCGCAACTTATGTTCGTGATCAAGGGTGTCAAATTTATAGTGACAACCTATTGTTACCACCTTAGGATAGGTTCTGACTCAATTATACATTTAATTATCATCCACTAAGTATTTTAATGATGTTATCAATCGATGATGATATTGGCTTATTATTTGATGATGTTAATTGAATGTATTACTGATCTGGAAACCAATGGTGACTTAATGATCACAATTAATGGTGGATTAGGTCAACACCATATATGATGAATTTGAAATGTAATTGTAGATTTGACTATACCTTGAACCAATGGTTCCTTGGTTCAATTGATCTAATGGTTAGACCTATACTTCAATTGATAACCTTGAACAATGAACCTGATCCAATGAATAATATTGGATGCTTTAACATCCAATGGATTAGAATAAATCACATGTTAATATATGTGGGTCCTAGTGAAGATAATTCAATGGTTCAATACCATTAATTGGTAGTCTTAGCTCTGCCATTATATAGTTATATTTGATAAATCACTGTAATAAGTGGATGCATAACTCTCATGTGATCTAGCCCGTTATACCTAACCTTTACGTAATTATATGATGTTGATTTGTTATAATCAGACCTCTTGAATGATTAATGTGATAATGAATTATACTCTTATTGTGTTGAAACCACAATGTAGTACTATTTCAATATCATAGTGCCTTGCCATGTTAATATTTATGGACAAACATGTGCTAATGATCTTTTGAGCCTTGTTTAAGACATGGAATGATGATGACAACCTTACTATAAATAATGTGATGGTCTTAATGACCTTTATACATGTTTGAAGCCATGATTGAGGTGAAATCCTCTTTATATTCCAATAAGGGTTAAAACCCTGGAACTTGTGACAAGATATTGGTATCTTGAAATAGTATGATGATAAGTGTGGTCCATTAATTTACAATGAATGATAGGATGTGGTAATATGATTAATATTTATATCTCAAATGTTTTATATTTTCTTTGAAGTCATTATACATATATTCTTGTTAGAAAATAATTAGGGTTTGAATGTCCACTTGTATGATAAAGCCTTAATGCATTCAATTGGCAGTAATTAATCAAGTGTAACCTTAATCATGTAGAGCCCTGTGCCATAGATCCATCTGAGTGTCAGAACTTGCCAGATGGTGAAATGAGTATTCCTAAGGGAAACTCGGAGCGCATACTGATGAGTATGCAGGGTGCTTGTCATCCTGAATTCAAGTGTTTAGGGAGGATGACTGCGGTCATACCTAGCCCTCAGTTTGAGAACGACTACGGTCGTGTCTTGATGATTATATATGTGATGAGATTGGAGGACAACTATGGTTGTACCTCGGATGGTAGGGTATGTGTACCCACCTCCTTTTACTAGTGCCATGACCTATACCAAGGACGGACTAGGCTGTTAGCAACTTGACCTTATGTGTCACTATGGCGGACCCATACTGACCGGGGGCGGAGAAGATATTAGGAGTCCGACTCTTCCTAGATCTTGTATGGCACTGATTTCGACTTAGTAGTGGTCAGTTGGGACTTGAGTAGTATTTCTCAAATCCCTCAGGGCAATGTAATAAAAGAAGTGATATAAGCCGTGTAGTATAGTGACTAGGGTTAAATTCATCTCACATTACTTGATTAGTCTTTAACTAGTCCTTATATTATTCAGTGTTTACAAGATGATATCATATGACATTTGAGTAATTAAACTTCTTATCAAGTTAATTTGTTTAATGGCTTAGTATGCTTAACCTATACAATCTGCTTAAATTGCTTATTCATTTATATATCTGCTCAGTTCATTTACTGTCAATTAATATGATATGATCAATATATGTTGGAGAGAGTTATATCTCTCGCTGGGACTGGGTCTCACCCGTGGGTAACCACATTTGTTTAGGTGGTCGTAGGCAACGAGGTCGAGGTCGTGCTGAGGAAGAGAACCAACCTGGTGATCAATAGATTCAGAAGGTTGGTTAGTTGTAGATGTTAGTTATAGGTGTTAGTAGTATAGTCCTAGTGTCGTCCCTGTACTCTCAGGTCTTGGTATGGGATGTGTTTTCTAGACGATATACTTGTATCGACACGAGATTTTGGTCATATGCCAATGTTTGTAAATATATGGCACGTACATGTGAAATATCTTTTGTATGCAGGATGTGAGTGAGGTCTTTGGACCCTTATGCAAATACTTGATACAGTATATGAGAATGGAATGATGGACATTTTGTAAATGTTCTAAAGTTTGTTTACACCTTTGGAATCCGTTTTAATTATTCTGCATCTTTGACAATGTGATTAATTAGTAGTTGATTGTGTTTTGAGTTTTGAGTAATCTCATTTAGCGTGATGAGGTGTCACAATGATCTTAAGGATGATGATGACCAAGCCATGATGGACCTTGTTCTTTGCACGATACACCTTTGTGGTGATGTTTCCCGACACCCCTTGTCTAGGGTTTTGATCTTGGCCGACATGATGATTTGAGGTCTGTTGGCTTTGTACCCGATAAGACCACCTTGACCTTGTTGTTGAGCTTGGGTGATATGGCTTGACTGAGATGGTTTTGGGAGTGTTGAATATCAGATGTCCCCTTAGCCGATAGGGTGCTAAGTAGTTGCTCTTGCCTTGTGCCTTGGGCGACACATGTTGGTAGGGTTGCTGCCCGATACAGTGATGGATGGTGAAACCCTAGTAGTTGCCTTTGTGGTGATCGATATGGTGTGCTTGATCTTATTGGGTGATAGGCCTCTTGTTGGTCCCTTTGTATCATTTGTTGATGTGTGCTTGTTGGGCGATACATGGCTGAGCTTGGGCGCCATGCTGCTAGCCGATTCAAGCTTGGATGATATGGTGGTTGGTTGCCCGATAGAACCCTAACCCTAGTTGGCTGATAGGGCCTTAGCCGATACACATCTAGCTTTGAGTGCATGACATGTCCTCTGGACTCATCTTCACGAGACACCTCCTGACCCCTGCTGCACGATGCTCTCATGTTCCCTTGGTTACATGACACACCTTTAGTCTTGTTGCTAGGTACACCCTGGTGCTTGGGGTTGGCCGTTAGTATGGCTAAGTGCCTTGGCCGATAGAGGGTTGTTACCCTACCTGATACCACCTGTGGTGAGGGACGCACTACCCGTCACACTTTTAGTGAGGGTAGCTGGTACCTTTAGTGAGGGTTATGCCTAACTTGGAAACCCTAGCTAGTGATCTGTTATCTTGTAATCACATCTTTGATGATAATGAGTTATGGATGATGGGTTGTGAACCAGTGATATGCTTGATGCTTAAAGATGATGCCAGACCAGATAACAAGATACTTGTTTATGTTTATAAGATAAACATAAGTGGGTGCTCATGGCTTGATAATAATAATGTAATTTGTTTACAAGATACAACTGTATGCTTCATGTAATCATGATTATGAATGATTGTTCCAAGCATGTGCATCTGTAACCCTAATAACATGACAATCAGTAAGAACTGTATATGGTGATTTAAGTTATCTCTCTTGATGTACATACTAACCATGCAGGTGTATCAGATGAATTCATAGCCAGGTAAGAGCTATGAGGTATATGTGTTTAAATAACACTGCATCATGATAACCCTTGTTTATGAGATAACATGCATCACCAGTATGATGAGATAGGTCCACAGACTTGATAAAGGCTGAATGGCTATGTTGCATACAACTCATAAGAACATAATTAACTAATGCGGAAGCGTTCATCAAGCAGCGGATAGCGAAAATCACTAAAAATTAAAACTTTTTGCAAAGAGATCCACACATTGGAAATCTTTTTATTCAAGAGCCAAAGTATATCACATTTACATTCTTGTTCAGAGGTACATGTTTTGTATCATCTCCATCAGAGAATTACAAGCATTAACTGTTCTGCTAAGCAAAATACAGGCAGTATAAAATCTCGAGGCATTGAGCCAAAATCTCGAAAGCACTACCTAAAACTCCAAGGACTTGAGAGTACAATAACGACACATAGGACTCTATCAACATATATACAAGGCATAACAGCCAGTATCTCCACCTGAGACTTTACTACTAATACTGCTGCAGCTGCTGCTGTCCTTCCCTTACTGAAGGGTTTCTATCTCCTTGTCCGCGACCACCTAAAAATTTAGTTCCCACGGGGGTGAGACAATTATAAAAATTGCCCCAGTGAGCGATATAACTCTCCGCCAGTAACATTATTATTGCAACTTAAGAAGATAAATATGAACAGAGGAATCATATTTATTTGACAGCAGATATTTTAATGTCTAACAGATTAGAACATTATTCTATATCAGAAGCATTGCAACTATAACTTGATAGAATCAACATGTCACTTATTCTTTAATAAATATAAAGAACATGTATAACATTTATTCAAACTACAGAATCATTATCACTACATTAACTCTCTTCAGGCTTAGATCATATATCTAAAGCCTGGTATTATCATTGTGGAGTTATGGCCCGTAGCCATACTCTTTTCATAAAGTGTTGGGATCTTAATCCCTCAACTCACCACTGGGAATTCTCATCCTTTCACAATTTCAATACCCTAACCATGTGATTCTGGGTATTTAAACCCTTAGCTCACCACCTGAGCATTGTTACCACATTCTCAAGTAACTAACACCTTTAGGTCATCTGACCAAGGTAAGTATGATACTTGAGGCCCATTAACCCTCTTGCTACCTCTTACCAGACAACAAGGTATGCTATGGCACACAAGGCTCAATAAACAAATTCAAATTAATAACATATAACAACTCATACCTGGCTATGCCCATCATCTCATGAAACCTGCATGGTTAGCACATATGATACAGTACATCAATTATCTATCAACACCATGTAGAAACAAATATATCATTAATTCAAGGGTATCACGTTTATTTCTTTACCAGGATTAGGGTTTCCCATCACATATCTCATGTATCCTTCATCCAATCATATTGGAGTTATAACACAACATGGTATACTAGTATTTGGGGTGTTGGATATGATATCTATCATATCTTAATGTATCACTTCCCTCAACACCTTCATCTTACTTGAGTTTATTCCCTTAGCTTGTATTAGGGTATTTCCCATCCTAATACTTATACACTAGATCATCACATTCATAATGCAATGTATTGGTCATCATTCATTTATTTAGAAGATACACCCATTTCCAATACTATGGACTCATCCTTAAGTTAGGAACTAACAAAAAGACCATGATAGGTCCTCTTCAAAACAAATTCTAAGTCAAGCATAGAGTACCACAGCCGTGCTACCAGAAACGGCCGTGCAAAGAAAGTCACCACGGCCGTGCTACCTTGCACGGTTGTGCAAAGTGAATCCACCACGGCCGTGCTACCTTGCACGGTCGTGCAAAGGAAAGATACCACGACCGTGCTACCTAACACGGTCGTGCTACAGGAGTTCACCTCTTGAATCATATTCAAGTATGAATTCTATTCTTTCATTAGGGATTAGGGTTTCACATACCCTTTCCCTTCTTTAGAATAGTGATTGCATATAACATCACCCTTCATTAGGGTTTCATATCATGTTGCCCATAATTAGGGTTTACTAATCATTCCCAATTAGGGTTTCTCATAAAATCACCCTCAATTAGGGTTTCACATGGATGCACCCTCAACTAGGTTTTCACATGGATACTCCCTCAACTAGGGTTTCACATGGATGCACCCTCAACTATGGTTTTACATGGATACACCCTCAACTAGGGTTTACTATTCATCCTAATTAGGATTTCATATGTAGACAACCTCTTATTAGGGTTATATATAGAATCAGCCTCAATTAGGGTTTACATCATGTATTGGATCCATGCATTTGTTATGCATTATTGATTAGTACCATTAAGGGTATCTCTCACCTAATTACATTAGGTTTCCAAAAAGGTTTGATCAATTGGACCTTCAATAACATGAGGTATCCAATTGAATTAGGGTTTTCAATGTTGATTCCTTCAATCATTGAATTCATGGAACCAGTCATCAATTGGACCTATACCCATGCTTCAATTGAGTTTAATAGGTCAACCTTTAACTGATTTGACCCTCAATTGATCATCAATTAGGGTTTGAGTAAGTTGAATTAGGGTTTGGAATCAATGATCCTTCAATACTAATCAATGTAAGACTAGTTACTTTGAAACCATTGAACCATCTTCCAATACTATGAAACCATTGAACCTATACTCATGCTTCAATTGAGTTTAATAGGTCAACCTTTAACTGATTTGACCCTCAATTGATCCTCAATTGATCATCAATTAGGGTTTGAGTCAGTTGAATTAGGGTTTGGAATCGATGATCCTTCAATACTAATCAATGTAAGACTAGTTACTTTGAAACCATTGAACCATCTTCCAATACCATTAAGGGTATCTCTCACCTAATTACATTAGGTTTCCAAAAAGGTTTGATCAATTGGACCTTCAATAACATGAGGTATCTAATTGAATTAGGGTTTTCAATGTTGATTCCTTCAATCATTGAATTCATGGAACCAGTCATCAATTGGACCTATACTCATGCTTCAATTGAGTTTAATAGGTCAACCTTTAACTGATTTGACCCTCAATTGATCCTCAATTGATCATCAATTAGGGTTTGAGTCAGTTGAATTAGGGTTTGGAATTGATGATCCTTCAATACTAATCAATGTAAGACTAGTTACTTTGAAACCATTGAACCATTGATCCTCAATTGATCATCAATTAGGGTTTGAGTCAGTTGAATTAGGGTTTGGAATCGATGATGCTTCAATACTAATCAATGTAAGACTAGTTACTTTGAAACCATTGAACCATCTTCCAAATTGGGTATGAACTGACCCCAAACGGTCTTGAGGTCATTTGGATGACCTCCAAACGGTCTAGAGACCATTTTCCCATGTCCACATCATAATCCAAGTCAACCAATTAAAGTTTGGATCATTGGATTGATCACCTAATCAACATTGCATTGTATATCAGCTTGGTACCTTTAGACCTTCAAACACCTAACCATACTCAACCCTAGACCTCCAAATGGTCTTGGGTGACCACCAAACAGTTTTGAAACCATTTGGATGAGCTCCAAATGGTTTTGAAACCGTTTGGCTCATCCAAACTTTGGATTCTAGTGAAATTTCATCAAGGATTGGTCTGTCGAGTTGATCAACAAATCAACACTTAATTGCAATATGATTTGGTACCTTTGGACCGTCACTTGGTCAACTATACTTGAACCCAAACCTCCAAACGGTCTTGGGTGATCCCCAAACGGTTTTGAAACCGTTTGGGTGATCCCCAAATGGTTTTGAAACCGTTTGGGCCAATCAACCCAAAACATCATCTCAATCACTTGCAAAATCAGCATTTAGCCGATTAGGGTTCTTATCCCAACTTTGGATTTTCAAACACATATCCATACTTGACCCTAGACCTCCAAACGGTCTTAGGGTGACCCCCAAACGGTTTTGAAACCGTTTGGGTGATCCCCAAACGGTTTTGAAACCGTTTGGGCTAATCCACCCAAAATCTCAAATTAACTCATTGGAATTTCAGCACTAATTTCAATTAGGGGTTGCCTAATTTATTAGCCTTCAAATCATGATTCCTTGGGAATTAACCCCTAAAATTTGGTGAGTCATTAACCAACATAATTAGGAACAGTAATCTCAAACGGTCAATGCTTTGTAAACTCACTCAAACGGTTTTGAAACCGTTTGCCCAAAAAGTCGAATTAAATCAGACTGAAAATCAGCACTTAATCCAATTAGGTTTCCCTAATTGATTAGCCTTCAACTCACGATTCCTTTGGCGTTAATCCCTCAAATTTGTAGGGTCATTAACCAACATCATTATGAACAGGAATCCCAAACGGTCAATGCTTGGTCAACCATATCAAACGGTTTTGAAACCGTTTTCCCAAAAAGGTCAAGTTAATCAGATTGAAAATCAGCACTTAATCCAATTAGGTTTCCCTAATTGATTAGCCTTCAACTCACGATTCCTTTGGAGTTAATTCCTAAAATTTGTAGGGTCATTAACCAACATCATTATGAACATGAATCCCAAACGGTAAATGCTTGTTCAACCATCTCAAATGGTTATGAAACCGTTTTCTCAAAAAGGTCAAGTTAATCAGATTGAAAATCAGCACTTAATCCAATTAGGTTTCCCTAATTGATTAGCCTTCAACTGACGATTCCTTTGGAGTTAATCCCTCAAATTTGGAGGGTCATTAAAACACATCATTATGAACAGGAATCCCAAAAGGTAAACGCTTGTTCAACCCTAAAGTGGTTTTGAAACCGTTTTCTCCCAAACGGTTTGCAAACCGTTTGGTCACCAAACGGTTTGGTGAAACTGTTTGGGCCAAACTTTGAAACCATTTGCCCAAGATATTTGGGGAGGTGTGTGCTTATGATGATGTCATTATCCTCAAGCTTCAAACTCATGAGATATACTGTGATTTCATGGAGATTGCATCAATCAACCAAACTTAATTTCGGAAATGTAGAAATGATCACCAATTGATAAGGAATTGATTGTAATAATAAAATTAAGGGTTCAAGTTATAAAACCCGCCTCCAATTGAGCTCCAATGCTCCAAGATCATGCCATTAATGGTGGATGAAGCTCTTGAAACTCCCCCTAGGCTCGTCCTCAAGCTTTTGATTGTAAAAGTTGGCTAGGGTTGAAGAGGAGATCGAAATAAGAAGGAATCCATAATTTATTTTCGATTTCCACCATGATATCAAAGAGAACGAAGGTCAAGAAGCTTACCAACAGGTTGGGGCTCTTCCTCATGTTGCTCCTAAGTACCCTTGAGCTCATACAAAGCAAAGGAAGAAGAAAGGGCCGAAAAAGCCTTTCAATTGATTTGGAAAAGGCACTTTTATAAGGAAATTGATGAGAGAGAAAATGCATTATTAAAATGCATTTAATTCCAAAAATATGGCCGCCTCTTCCCCCTAAAATTCCTTAAGGATGAGGCTGTCTTCATTGCCTCATATTCCTCTCAATTATCCATGATTTAAAGAAAAACAAATTAAGCACCTTAATGCTTATTATATTAATATCCCATATGTGAGTGGAAATTACTTTTCTTTATAATAAGGTGAGTGGAGTTTCACCTCCTTAGGATATTTTCGTTCCTTATCTTGGAAAAAGAACGTCCATCCTTATTCAAAATCAACCAATAACATTTTGGTTGAAGACCCTTTAATTAATACATTCATTTTTGCCCTAAATTAAATTAGGGTTTCACATAAGATTAAATCTTGATTATTTTATTATCAAGATTCTCTCTCCTCCAACTTAATTCAAATGAGATGCCTCTCTCATTTTATTTGCTCTACCTGATGTCAAGAAACATTAGGGACCTTATTGAAGTGGTAATTTGCATATTGAACCCTAGGTTTTGGGTAAATTGCACTTCACACCAAAACTAGGTTTTAATGCACAAGGACTGCTTTACAAGCTTAAACTTGATGCCCAAGCTTGTGAAAGCCATACCACTACATCATATTCATTCTTATGATGTCTCAACATCATAGGAACATATTATCATGCAAAATTTGCAAGTTGACCCCTCGACTTGGGTAATTTGCACTTTAGTCCAAAATAAGCAAACATTGCTTCAACATTGTTCAAACAGGACCAAAATTGAAACTTAAGTTTCTCATGAGCTAATTACTTTGGTAAGATTAAGAATCTACTCAACCTTATTAGGAAAAACATCTAGGGTTAATTCATAACCCAGGTCAGGGATGTTACAGGCTAGTTGAGGTGTTATCCTCCGATGATGAGATAAGGGATTGTTATCCCAGGTGATGATGTAAGATGATGATGATGTCTTAAGAGGTAGTGGCTTTACATGATTAGGGATTGAGATCCCAGGACTAAGTGGTGATGACAGTAATAATGTAACTCAATGCTATGTATGTTTTACAACTTGGTTGCCTCAACAATCCACTTAAAATATACTAATTGATTACAGTGGAACATATCATGTAGTTTGCCCTGGCCATAGATCCATCATCGTCAGTAGCTGGTGATGGTGAAATGGGCTCTCCTACGAGATAAACTGGAAGCACATATTATTGAATATGTGTGGTTTCTCCTAGCCAAAAATGAGGAGGATTAGAGTGCAACTTCAGTTGTAGACTCCAGAACGCAGATTCAGGCCCGTGGCTCAATATGTTAGAGCATGGTGAACAGGCCCATGGCTCAGGATATGTGATAAGAGCATGAATGCGTTCATGGCTCAGAGCACGGTGAATAGGCCCGTGGCTTAGTTTCACTAACACCGATACCTGTACCAAGGTGGACTAGGTAGAGGGTTTCCTGACCCTGTGGCTGAGGCCACTTAAGCATGAGACTGCGGTCCTACTTGTTTAGCACTCGTGCACTGACCACGAGGAGAAGAGGTCGTGGAGTCCAACTCTTCCATTGATCTTGTATGGCACCGGTTCTGGGCTTCGCAGCCGATAGTTGGATTTGAGCAGTACATCTCACATCCTCAGGGCATAATAATACGTAATCCTGCCGAATAGTATTTCTTGTTTAAGGCAAAACACGGAACATTGGTTGATGCCTTTCTTGTGTAGGTGATCTTGTTATACCTTACAGTTACTTATACATTCCTTATGCTTTGTGATAAGATCTTATAAGTTTTATCTTGTCAATCATGTTCCATAATGAAAATTAGGTTAAATGCCTCCCGGATATCTTGGTAAGTTGGATAATATAATAAGTCTTGCTCAGTATGATGCTCATATAATCTGCCTATATTCGTTATCTGCTTTAGCCTTCCTAGAGTTTTATAGTTTCGGCGGGGAGTTATGTTTCTCGCTGGGACTGGGTGTCTCACCCTGTTGGTTTACAACCTTTTTAGGTGATCACGCTAGACGTGGTGGTGGTCGCGAGGTTGCGGCCTAGCATCAAGAAGAGAAGTAGGAGGCAAGAGATGGACATGCTGATGTTTTGGTGTTTTTGTAGTAGAGTCCTAGAGTCATCCCTGTACTCTCAGGTCCTCAGAGGTGTTTTGACAATGTTTCACGATGTATAGCTATTGTAGCTTTGCTTATCCTACTGTTGGCCTGATGTGGCCTGTTATGTATGTATGAATAGGTGATGAACTCATGTGCTGGCTAGACAGCTGGTTTCTGTAAGCCGTGGATAGATATCAAGGCTTGTAAGCATTTATATAACACGTTTCTTTGCAGGATCTGGATGTAAAGTTCTCTTTACCTTCTTTCCGCAATCGGTTTGGTAATACGTGTTTTATGGTAGTTCTGCACATTTTTGTGTGTCACCTTATTGTCTGTGTGATAGTGGGGTGTCACACAAATGATCCCATACTTATATGTTGATTAGCCAAAATATATCTATCATACTCTTCCTTGGTGAGTGTGATGTCAAAAGGTCCAGAACTCAGTATGGGAGGCTCAGAAGATGCAGTGGTATCAAAATAGTGTGTTGCCCCACAGAAGGTGCAGTAGGTCTTCCATGCTTCTTACAACATTTTTCAACAATGTCCAGACTTATCACAGAAAGTGCACTTAGGACGTGTGCCACGTCCTCGAACTGTACATGGATGTTCTCCTCTCACTACAATAGCAACAACAACATGAGAATATCTAAGAGATGAGATAACTATAGAATCTACTGGTTCAAAGTTAGACTGCATAATCCATGAGGAGGCTTCTTCCAAGCTAGGAAGTCTGTCAGAGTCTAGGACGACACTATGATATGAACTACATGAAAAACTCAGACCTGATAAGAAATTTGTTGTAATCAAGTCGTCGCAGCCCTTGATTTGTTCTTTGACAGTCGCCATATGATAAAATCTCAACTCTTGAGCAATAGCTTGGATCACTCCAAAATATTCTTCCAAAGGCATGTCTCCATGTCATTCTACAAACAGGTGGTCATAAATCATAAACTGATGAAGAGCATTCCTTTCTTGAGAATAGTGTTTCTTTACTACATTCCATATTTCTTTGGCGGTAGTGTAGAGCATGAACCTAGAAGCGATCATAGGTTCTATGCTCCCCCACATCCATGTCTTCACCAAACTGTCATGACACTTCCATTTAGCATAGCCTTCAGAAGTATAAGCAGGAGGATTGAAATCAACATGTTTTGCTTTGTCTTTGGACTCCAATACTGTATGTATGGCATTCATCCACAAGAGATAATTTTTCCCATTTAGGATGATGAAGGGGATAGGTGACATCTCATTATAGACTACATATGCCTTGTTGTCCTTCATGTTTCAAGCAAAAGATAGAGTGACATGGTGATACACATCACAATAGGAAAGGGGTGACCAAGGGATACACACCACGATAAACAAAAAGTGACTAAGAGATACGCATCACATCAAAGGATTATATGCATAAGTGATGCATCCACACCCTCCAACTGAGATTTCCTAATCACACATGGAGGATATGTTATTTGGGATTAGGAATTAGCCTTCAACGATGGCGGTGACTATTGTAGCTAGAGAGAAAGGGTAGGAGAGGGGAGGGGCACCAAAGAAGAAGAGGAAGAGAGGGGGCGACGACGACTGGCCTAGGGTTCCCTAGGAGCAAACACTATGAAATCATGTATAAAGTTGTGTTACAAGTGCTTAGGGTACAATGTGTGCCCTAGCATATATTTATAGAAAGAACAAATACATGTAGAATAATAAAACAAGAGAAAAAAAACTTCAGGATAGGCGGTCTATCACCATGTCGGTACTACCGATAGATAGGTTGGTCGAATCTATGAAGTCTTCAATACTGTTGATGTGTTGGTACCACCGACATATTGGTTGATTGTATCGAGATATGCATTCTTTGTTATATTAACAATTGTATTTATGTATTTCCACACATGCCCTCGTGCGAGACTATATATATTGATCTATTATAAATATCCCAATCAAGGAGTTTCCATAACTGATATGGTATCAGGCTAGTCCCGATTCCTAAAACCCTAAAGACCCATCAGCCCAAGGTGTCACCTTTAGACCGATACCCTCCCACTCCTTCACCATGGTCGGCAGATCTAGACCACTGTTGTTTCCTACAAAGCTCCTTCATCCTACTTTTACCATGTACAACTTCAAGAATCTGGTCCCCATTGTTCTTGACCCCAAGGAGGATGAATATGCCTTGTGGGTTGATCTGTTCCAACTTCAACTCACTATTCATCATCTCCAACATCATGTCAATGTGTAGTGTGCCCCGCAAATGTCGATGCTGAAACTTTCAAACAACTAGATTCTCTCGTTCGATCATGGATGTTCTCCACCATGTTCAAGGACTTGATGCTTACAGTTCTCAGGGCTAGAAAAACCTCAAAGGATGTATGGGTGAAGGAACTCTTTCAAGACAATCAAGGCTCTTGTGTCACACTCCTCAAAAGTAAATTTGTCAATCTCAAATTTACTGATTGCTCTTCTATTGATGACTATTATGATAAACTCAAGTCCATGGCAGATCGCCTCAAGGATCATAATTTTCAAATGGATGACACACATCTTGTGGTTCAATTAGTGAATGGTATCCTTTTTAAGTATGACATTGTGTATTCTTTCATCCATCAATGAATGCCAACGTCCGATGCGACATGCTAAAAATTACATAAGGAGGAGTAGCAATGTGCCCAGTAATCTGTCGAACCCACCTCTGACAGTGTTGCGGGTCTCATGACCTCCACTAATTGTGACTCTGTGGTCGTGTTTCATTCCTGGATGTCACCTACCACCCTCACAACCAACAACGACAACAATTCTAGTCGTGGTAAACGTCATGGAAACCATGGCCACAATACTGGCAACAATTGTTGTCATCACACAACTTCCCCTACCGAATCCGATGCTTGGCCACCACTGGCTCGGCACACTACCGGTTTTGACGGCGACCAACCACAATAGTTTTCCATGTCTGCCCTATCTAGTTGGGTCCCCTACTGGGCTATCCCGCCTTGCTTGTATCCAGCCTCGCCTTACTGGCTTCCTCTGGTCCCTCCATGATAGCCCATGTACTACTCTAATGCTCGACTTGGTACTCGATTCTCTCTGTGGTCACAACCCGGGTATGGCTACAGACAACATGCCCTTTTGGCCCCTACAACAGAATATGTGCAACTTGATGATATTGGTGACATGTATAGTTCCATGATCCTCTCCTCCCCAGACAACACTTGGTACATGGACATCGGGGCCACATCCCATTTCAGTTCAGATGTAGGTCATGCTTTGTACTATTACTAATTCAGGTTCTATTCGATCTGTTTTAGTTGGAAATGGTAGTCCCATTCCAGTGGTAGATACCAGAACTCACACTTGCAATAATCTCTCCTAACCCCTTCAACTAAAAAACACCTTAGTTGTGCCAAATTTTATTAAGAACCTCATATTTGTTTGCAAATTTACACATGATAATCATATATAAGTTGAATTTGACCCTTATGGTCTTTCTGTGAAGGGTTGGATTATGAGGAGGACTATTATGAGATGCAATAGTTTCAGAGAGCTCCACCCAGTCACCTCACCTTTATCTCCCACCGACGCCTCCACTTCCTCTCAACCCATCGTCTGCGTCATCCTAACATCTTCCTTGTGGCACAACCACCTCAGCCATCCCAAAAATAATATCTTAGATTTTCTTCATTCCATACGATTTATTAACTATAATAAGGAGCATCGCTCTAGACTCTGTCATTCTTGTCAAGTTAGAAAACATATTTGGTTATTATTTTTTGAATCTAATTCTGATACTTTGAAACCTTTGATATTATTCATAGTGATCTATGGACCTCCTCAATTCTTAGCGCAACTACAATTCATTATTACTTGATTTTATTGGATGATTACACCAATTTTCTTTGGGTTTTTCCTCTTCACCTCAAATCTCAAACTTTGGGAAATTCTTAGCTTTCTGCAATTTTGTTCATAGAATTTGAAATCAAATGTTTTCAGTGTGACCTTGGTCGTGAGTTTGATAATTCTTCTTTTAGAAATTTTGTGTGTTCTCATGGTCTTGTTTTCCATTTCTCTTGCCCAAAAACTTCCTCTCAAAATGGCAAGGCTGAGCGCATGATTCATCACATCAATGACAATTCTCATACTCTTTTCACTCATGCCTCTATCCCTCACATGTTTTGGGTTGATGCTCTTCATATGACCATTTATCTTCATAACATTCTCCCATCTAAAATTCTTCACTTCCGCTCCCCCATCTTAGCCCTTTACCTTCGACAACCAACGTAAGCTCGTATCCACACGTTTGCTTGCCTTTGCTACCCTAACACTACCTACAAATATCCTCACAAACTTGCTTCCCGGTCCACTAGGTGCGTTTTCCTTGGATATCTGCCCCACCATCACAGCTAGCGATGCCTCAAAATTTTCCATCGATAAAATCACTGTTTCCCGTTATTTTAACTTTGATGAGCTTGTGTTCCCTTTCTCGAGCACCAGTTCACCTTCCTCCACCTAACTTCCTTACTACTGACCCACCTTCCCTCTCCACCACTTTTCCCAACACCTATGCCTATCCCACTCCCCAGCTCACACCTGTACTAGTACCCTACTCGTTGCCCATCCCATCTCCACCAAACACTCCTTCTCCCACCTATACCACTACCCGCACAGACTCAACCCCTCTCTACACACCTCCCCACCATCGCCATTCCCCCACTACCCCCATGAAATCTACCTAGCCTCCACCATTCTCTCCTTCCATGCACATCGGCACAAACCATGGCATCTACAAACCAAAATGCCCCTTTAGCCTTCATACCCAAACTTCCACAACCATCATCACTATTCCTAGCTCTCACCATTTTGCCCTTAGGGACCATACAAGAAAGATACCATGCGTGATGAGTACAATTCTCTTATTAATACTAGGACATGGGAGCTAGTACCCCATCCTTCTGATGCCCCTATTTTTCATTGTTTGTGGCTCTTTTGCCACAAATATAATTCTGATGGGTCCCTACAGCGCTAGAAGGCGTACTTGTGGCTAATGATAAATCTCAGTAGGTTGGTATTAATTATAATAAGACCTTCAATCATGTGGTTAAACATGATGCTATACTATATGTACTATTCTCACCATTGTGGCTTCCCGTTCTTTACCTATTCATCACCTGGATATCAAGAACACATTTCTTCATGGTGATTTATCTGAGACTGTGTACATATTGCAGCCTCCCGATTTCAGATGCAGAAATCTCTTTATGGGCTTAAGAAGGCGCCCCAAGCTTGGTACCAGTGCTTTTCCACCTATGTTACTCATTGTAGTTTTTGGGGGAGTTTATGTGATAATTCGTTGTTTTTGTATCGCTCTATTTCTAATGTGGCATATCTCATGTTGTATGTTGATGATATCGTGCTGACTACTTCATCTGACGCACAGATGCGTCATTTTTTTGCTATGTTGTCACGTGAGTTTTCTATGACTAATTTGGATTCGCTTCATGACTTCCTTAGCATCACCGTCACCCGTGATCAGTCTCGTTTGTTCTTGTCTCAAAGGACATATACCCAAGAGATTATTGCACGTGCTTCCATGGTGGCTTGTAAACCAGTTGTGACATCTGTTGAATTGCATCAAAACTTAGTGCCTCATCTGGTCCGGCTGTATGTGATCCTACAACATATTATAGCCTTGTTGGTGCCTCCAATATTTAACTTTTACTAGGTCAAACATTTCCTATGTGGTGCAATAGGTATGTTTGTTCATGCATGACCCTCGAGAGGCCCATTTTCAGGCCTTGAAACATTTTTTAGCTATCTACATGGTACTCTTGATCATGGTTTCACTGTTTCGCTTCCCATCTTACTAGTCTGACTGCTTATTCTAACATCGATTGGGCCGAATGTTCGGACTCTCATCGGTCCACCTCCGGCTATTGTATGTTTCTTGGGGATAATTTGATATCTTGATCATCAAAGTGTCAGGCTATTGTATCTCATTCTAGTGTGAAAGTTGATTATCATGGAGTTGCTAATGCAGTCGCGGAGACCTACTGACTACACAACCTTCTACTTGATCTTCACACTACATATATTGATCTATTACAAAATTTACAGTCGGGGAGATTTCATAATTGATATTAGAAAATAGATTGCATAATGTATTTCTTCCAATTCTGAAAATAATGAGACTGCCTCTCAATTCACATGCACCAGTTGCAGGGAACATTATGGAAAAATGGAGTTGCCACTCTGTTCATGACAAAAAACATTGACGGGAGTGGGGATTTTTTGGTCGGACCGGTGAACCATGCCCCATGACGACAGCTATAGTTTTTTCTAGGATTTGACTCGTACCCGATTGAATTCTTTATTTTGTTTTAATTTGACATACTATCCACTTGGATCACACAAATTCAAGATGTTTATATACAAATGAAGAAAATATACCTATTTTGAATTTTAAGTGGCTTCAATATATTTTTATTTATCTAATAAAGTTTGTTGCATTGAAAAATAAATTATATATGTTTAAAATAAGAAACTTTATAAAGAATAGAAATGTCACTCAGATTCAAATTTGAACCAAAACCAATTTAAAATTTTGATATCCCTACCTAAAACGCTAGACTATGGTCTAATAACCATCCAACAACGAACAACAATGATTTTTAAACTCTTTTTTTGTAACAACTAGATAATAGTCATCAAAGTCATATTCGAAGGTAAAGTAGTAATCAATATGATATTTTAGTATTCTTATGTATAACTTTTAATATTGTTATGTAGTGATATTTTTTTTCATTAAAATTATACCATAACAGCTAATATGGCACAACGTGAACAAAAATAATGAAGTGTGTTTCTTAAAAATAAGCAAAGATACGTGTTAAGAACGTCCTTTTTAAGTAACACAATTTGATCGCATAAAAAAAACAAAGAATCAAATAATTATACAGATGGACAGTTGGGATTATGATATTTCAAAGAAACTACACCATCAATAATTGACATTGCTATTCTAAAATAAAAGTTAGCCGCATAAGCTAATCGAGTTGTGACAATCTGTCCCACAAAGTGAGAGTACTCAAAACCTGAATGCTATCAACCACTAGTAAAATACATAACTAAAAAGAGGGTTAATTAAAACCAACTACATCTGTCGCAAGCTTACTGAACAACATTTGCATAAAAACCCATTGTCTTAGATTATTTCATAAATCTTATCCAAAAGTTTCTTACAAAGGCTATGTGACCTTAGCCACAATATATTCACAAGAGATATCATCTACATGTACAACATCAGAAAACTAAGAAAGCTCAAGTTAGTAAAATACTGTATTCAAAACATTCCCACACAGACATGAGAGTACATGGACGAATCTAGGACATGCTAGACATATAATAAACTTTTCATCTATGATCCATCACATCGGCTACTCTTCACTGCCACGAGTCTGCTACTTCTACTGATGATCACCTAAAAAGATTGTGATGATCCACGATTGAGACCCATGTCCCAGCCAGAGATATAACTCACAACAACGCTTATTGATTACAACATGTTATGTAATTAAACATGTTAAGTAAATTAAGCAGATTAAGCATATAGATAGATTAAACAATAGAAAGGAACTATCAATCATGAGGGAATTATTAAGAGCAATTCTAATCAAAATCTTAGCAACTAGCATTATTCTATATTACCATATGTAGATATGACAATGAGCACAACCATCATTATGAGCCTAATTTAGCATCATAATATAAATAACAACATGAGAATATTTGAATAGTAGGAGCACGTCTAACAATATAGCATGTCTATAGTCATAAATATGACTAGAAACATAAGCACATCTAATAGTGTACCATGTCTAACAACACAAGCATCTCTAACATCATAATATATCTTAACAATATAATGTCGAACATGATAAGCATATCTACATCATGAGTGGAGATAACATCATAAATATAACTATCAACATGAGCATGATTAGCAGTATGAGCATATATAACTACATAGACATGATTAACATTATAAGCAATTCTAATAACATAAGCATAACTAACAATATAGGCATGTCTACAACATAAGCATATCTATCTTCTCTTAATGAACTATACATCATCTATATGTGAGAAGGGAAAACAGGGGTTATCATCCAATGTGAAGCAATGTATGTGATCCTATTAGATATGCTACATGGTTGTTTACATCTTTTATTACATCCTGGGGAATTTGAGTCGTACCACATAAATTCTAACTAATCACCACTTGGTCGCAATCAGTCCCATACAAGATCTTGGAAGAGCCAGACTCTAAGATCTTCCCGCACTACTCAATATGTTTGAGTCTGCACCACAGTGACATATCATTCAAACTGCAAAACAACAACATATTGTCCTATAAACACGTATCCCACCTTGGTATAGGTCACAACGCTAGAAACGGGGGTATATAACCCAATCACTGAGGTACAATTGCAGTTTCCCTCTGATCTCATCACATATATATAATCATCGAGACACGACCACAAGCATTCTCAAAACACTTGGGATCAAGATGTCCAGGACACATAGTCACTTGCATCTCATATACTCAACATTATACGCTCTGGGTTTCCCATAGGAGTGCTCGTCTCACCATCCACCAAGTGCTAACACTGGAATGGATCTATGGTCAGGGCAACTGCATGATTAAGGTTTAGTTTGATTATTTAAGTGGATTGAGTGAATTAAGGATAAATAAAATAAGTAAACATTAAATCCTAGTTCATTTCTAACAAACATATGATATATAACAACTCTAGAAGATGTAAAATGTATAAGACATATCCTTATTACAACACCATTTGATACTATTTCATTGCCATTCATGACTTTACTCGTCATCACACCAAAATAGGATATAAATCCTTATCATATTATCCCAAGGTAACAACCCTTATCATATCATGAAGAGGATTACACCTCCATCAGGGTTCAATTATGCCCAAAGGTCATTAAGACTGTCACATTATATCTTGCAAGAAAATCATTATCTTTCCATGTCTTACAGAAGGCTCAACAAACCACCACATACATGCAACATATAATGTTCGACTTAATATTGCTTATAACAGTAGATTAGAGTTACAATAGTGTAGAGAGAGAAAGTACTCCATAATTATATTAAATGCACAAGGAAACAAAGAAACATCTTCATGTTCTTGAATTAGAATGAAGGCTCAACAACTTAACCAAGTTAGTGTTTCCAAAACAACAATTATATGTAACCCCTAGTTCTTATCATTTTCAGCAAAACTTAGAAGTAAGGGCATTCCTTTATTATAACAATATGCAAGGGAAGTAGGTATAATTTACCACCATCATTTAGTTTTACTAGGGTTAGAGTTAACAATACAACTGAAATTAACATTACAAAATAGCACTTTACAATAGTCTTAGGTTTATATTCAATTGAGGATTAAGGTAAGACTATAAATTCATGGGCTTTAAACAATTGAGCCTAACTTATCAAATTCCCACCATCAAGTGTGATAAATACAACCCGTTGAATCATATACCACACATCATGCCATCTAATTCAAGACAATTAAAATCATTGTGTCATGTATATAAGTCGTCATCATTGAATAACATTTGTATAAAACATAACATTAGATTAGGTCATAAGACCCAAATCTTATAAGTATAAATCCTCATCCAAGACCTTTGGATGTCAGATAAGTAAAACCATCAGATGCAAAACATTAAAACCTTTAGAAATTCATTTACAAACCATCGAGTTAGATATTAGTGAAACCATCGTTTGCCTTATCCAAGCAAACCACTGAGAAAGTAAGTGAACCATCATTCTAATACATAGAGAAAATAATCCATAACCTTTTAGGATGACCGTTAGTTGTGCCTCTAAAGAGTACCATCAATCTAACACTTAGAGAAATAGGCAAATCAACAATTAAGATAGCCATTGATTGTGAACCTAGTGAGACCATCAAATTAGCCATTGAGAGAGCATCAAAACCATCGGATGTGAGAAGAACAAAACCATCATTTTCAAGCACAAAATAAGATCCAAAATAGAAACTAAGTAACCTTCATTGGTTGTCACAATAAGCCCAACCATAGAGTTATGAAACAAGAGAAAATCAACTCAAAACATTAGAGAGAAACCATAATTTGAGAGAGAAATAAGACCACTGACTTGAACCACTTGGGACAACTTCATGACATTCATTTCTCAAATATAAGAGAGTTTAGAATAGAACATAAATCCAAACCATTAATTGACACAAAATAGTCAAACAAAATAGCATCAAAACCAACTATCAGATTGGAATACAAAGAGTGGAAAATCTGGTCAAAACCCCAGGAAGAACCATCGTCCATGGGTTTTAAGATAACCACCAACCATTCAGTGATAAATACAATATAATCATAATTTATTGATATCACAAAGTCATCACAGTAGTAACTGAAGTTCCATCATCATTCCTTATTAAAAGTCAAACCATCAGATTACTCAACAAGAGAGAAACTAGTTCAAGGCACCAAGAAAAACTCTATTATTTCTACACTCAAGAACCACTATTTACTATGGCTATGGAAACCATCGACCATCTAGAGATAAGAGTAATATAACCATCATTTTATAGGGCTTGTAACAAGGTCATAAAGGCAGTAATAACACAAAACCATTGTTCTATACAAGGAACTAACCATTGGATCGTGAGACAAGATGAAAATCAACTCAAAAAGGTCAAGGACAATCATCAATTTCCACCACAACATAACCATCAATTCATGGACTAGCAAGGTATAAAGCTCATTTCCAAAAGTAGAGAATGTGTAAAAGATTAAGGAGAGTAACTAGAAGATTATATACTAAAAAATCATCATATATAAGCACAATTTAGATAAGAATTTGAATTTGCCACTCATTACTATGTTTTAGAGCCACATATGTTCATGCAAGTTAAGAGTAAGCATTAAATCTGAAGCAAGTTATATAAATTGTAAGCATTAAAGCTGAAGCAAGTTATATAAATTGCCTCTAGGATGAAGTTGCAACTCCAAATAGAAAGAAACTCGAGGAAGAAAGAAGAAATCCTAACTTTGATCTTCTCCATTCGTCCAAACTAGCTTCATCTCCAAGAACGAGAAACCCTAGATCAAAAGAAGCAAGAAGAAGAGTGTCTTTCATGTTTCTAGCACAAGCCCAACAATAGGAACCATAGATACGGACAAGAAGAAGAGAGAGGAGAGTATGACAGCAAGGTAAATGAAGATAAGAGAGAAGATTTTTAGGTCAAGAACAAAATAAAGAAGCTCCACAAGCTTGAAGAGAGGATAGATCCAACTTCTATGTGCACTTGCAAGTAGATCGACCATGATCCATCCACCTCGAGCTCCTTCTTCTCCACCAAGAAGGGGGTATGAGCTGCAGGAAGAAAGGAAGAAGAGGGGGTGAGATGGGTGGGTAAAGGATTTGTTGTCATTAAAGAAGGGAAGTACAAGAAGCTAAAAGGGAGAGAGAAGGAAGAGGTAAGGTGTCTAGCCAATTTTACCAAGTGTTCAAGGTCAAGAGCATCCTTCCCATGAAAACTAGCAGGTCCAAAGATAGTGGGAATCAATAGGCCCACCAAAACTTGACTCCCAAGCCATCTATTGACGCAACTCATAAGAAAACTCTTCCAAATATCCCACAAGGTAGCCCATCTGAGAGGAAATCCTAAGTTCAACCTTAGGTAGATGTCACATATAAAGCCAAGGTGCATCTGGGCATCCCATGATATAACTAAATCCAACTTGATATGAAAACATTTGAGGCACAACAAAAATGTGACAAATTGCAAGAAAAACCTTAGATATGGGTAATTTGCATAAAAGTCCAAAATGTGCACAAAATTGCATAACTTTCACAAACAATGCCCAAACTGGACCAAACTTGAAATATGAATTAATTAACTGATATTATAGCTTAAGAGAGAGTTTGATTAAATATCTAAGAATTCAGTTAGGTAAACTAATCATCATTAGGGTTTAGACTAGGTCATGGGTCTTACAACGATAAACTCTTAATAGGGATTTCGCCCCCGAAATCCAATGCAAAACAAGGATGGCTACCTCTTATACATCTTATCCTTTATCTCCCACAAGGTTCTATAAAACTAGGGTGTTGTTATAACATATCCACTAAAACTATGACCTTCCTCCTGAACCTATAAACATTATCTAGGACCAACACAATATCCATCACACCAATACCCTTATTCAACAAGTCCAGCTAATGTATTGATTATCCCAAACATCAAAATCATGAACTGTCAATGACCATTCCTTGTCCAAAAGTTGTATTAGGCATCTCACTCACCTTAACCCTCTTTCTATGGGTATTCCATTCTTAGGTCTATCTGAAGAAGCATTGTAGCATCTCTCAACTAATCACAAATCATTCATCCCTAGCCATGATGACTTGTTCTCCATTGCTACCTTGTCCCACTGGTGGTAGTTACATCATCATAGAATCATTCTTCTTCTTCTCAAAGAGTTAGTGGAGAAACTCAAGATCTAACTCTCTATAGGGAAAGGAACATGAGGAACTCATATGAATGTCTCCAACTCACGTACCACTGATACACCCTGGATACTAGGACTGATGACCTTAGCATTCACTACATGTGTCAAGAAGACCTCACATCCTTGTCTTATCAACTTCTCTACCAAAATGTTGGAAGGATCTTCATACTTCCTAAAACACTCAAAAGGTGTCCCTATCACAAACGTCACGATCCTAGAACTATAGTGTCCAAAATAACCACATGTTGCATCACGATATCCATTCCTAGGACTACATTAAATCCTCTCACACAAAGTGGCACTAGATCCACTTGACTACATCATCCTGAGAAAGGAAGAGAACAAGGGGAAGGGTATACCTCTCACAACACATCGATACAATCCCAAAGGTTTGTATGAAGGGGGGGTTATCAATCATTTCGTTAGCAAACAAATTACAACCTTTTATGTATTATTCACTTTCCATTTGGGTTCCTTGCCAATTACATATGAATTTTACATGATTATAGTACCTCATTACTCCTGCATGTTAGTCATTTATCATATGTATGTGTATCTCCTCGCTTACCATGTTTCTCATTCACCCTTTTAGGGGTTAGTTCATCATATTCTCATTCTTATCCGTCCAACATGGATCATTTCCCTTTAATTCTTAATATATCATGTTAGTTTTACATTAACATATTCTTACATATAGGGGTGGGTCTAAGATTAACTCAGGTTACTCCTTGTCCATCAATCTTTATCCTTTTTTATTATCTCATACCACAATTACCATTGGAGTTCTCTGATTCTTGTATGAAATTTACACCATAGGTTATTACACTAACACATATTCATCTTTCTATTACTCCATTGTTTTATAGAATCATGGTTTTGGGAACTTGTTTATAGCTTATTTTCATTTTCATTTAAGCTTTGGTTGTGTCATATATCTTTCTTTAATCATCAAACATTTAAATTATTAATGAGTTACATTACGACTTTCACCTTTCCTTAGGGTATGATTAAGATATGTTCACCATGATTTGTTAATTATTATGCTCTTCAGATTATTCCCAACTAACTACTTGATCATGGTAATTAGAAATATAATAGTCAAAGAGTTCCACACTTGCCTTTCCTTCACTAAATGAATACTTCCCAGTGCATCCAAGTACTAAATTTAGGAAGTATGCACTATGTTCATGTCATTTTCATTACTTAGTTATCATCCTAGTCCTAAGTCCTAGTGTCCATGTAGAATCAGTGAACCTAAAGCTCTGATACCACCAAATGTGACAACCCGCCACACAAAGCAAGTTTACTCAAAACCAAAATGCGATCAACCACTAATAAAACACATCACTAAAAAGAGGGTTAATTGAAACTAATTAATTTTTTCATGGACTTACTCAACAACATTTGCATAAAAGTCCATCATGTCATATTACTTCATAAATCTTATCATAAGTTCCTTACAAAGGCTCCGTGACCTTAGCCACAATATATTCACAAGAGATATCATCTACATGTACAACATCAAAAAACTAAGAAAGCTTGAGTCGCTAAAACATTGTATTCAAAACATCCCCGCCCAGACCTGAGAGTACATGGATGACTCTCGCCCAGACCTGAGAGTACATGGATGACTCTAGGACATGCTAGACATATAATCAACTTTTCATCTATGATCCATCACATCAGCTCCTCCTCACTGCCATAGGTCTGCTACTACTACTGATGATCACCTAAAAGATTGTGGTGACCCGCAGGTGAGACCCAAGTCCTAGCAAGAGATATAACTCAAAACAACGCTTATTGATTATGATAAATTATGTAATTATATATGTTAAGTAAATTAAGCAGATTAAGCAATAGAAAGGAACTATCATTCATAAGGGCTTTATTAAGAGCAATTTTGATCAAAATCTTAGCAACTAGTATTATTTTGTATTACCATATGAAGATATTACCATGAACCAAACCATGATTATGAGTTATCATCATAATATCGATAACAACATGAACATATTTGAATAGTAGGAGCATGTTTAACAATATAACATCTCTATAGTCATAAAAAAACTAGCAGCATAAGCATCTCTAACAATGTACCATATCTAACAACACAAGCATATCTAACAATATAATATGTCTAACATGATAAGCATATCTACATCATGAGTGGAGCTAAAACCATAAATATAACTATATACATGAGCATGATTAACAATATGAGGATATCTAACTACAAAGGCATGATTAACATTATAAGCAATTTTAATAATATAAGCATAACTAACAATATAGACATGTCTACAACATAAGCATATCTATCTTCTCTTGATGCACTATACATCATGTATATGTGAGAAGGGAAAACAAGGGTTATCATCCAATGTGAAGTGTTTGTACATGATTCTAATAGTTATGCTATATGATTGTTTACATCTTTTATTATGCCATGGGATGTTTGAGTCGTACCACCCAAATTGCAACTGGCCAGTGCTTGGTCGCAATTAGTCCCATACAAGATATTAGAAGAGCCAGACTCCAAGATCTTCCCGCACTACTCAGTCAGTTTGAGTCTACACTATAGTGACATATTTATCAAACTACAAAACAATGACATATATTCCTGTGAACACCTATCCCACCTTGTTACATGACACAATGCTAGAAACCATGGTATATAATCCAATCGCTGAGGTACAACGACAATTACCCTCTAACTTGTCACATATATATAATCACCAAGACACAATCACAACCGTTCTCAAAACACTTGGGACCAATATGTCAATGACACACATTCACTTGCACCTCACATACTCAATAATATGTGCTCTGGGTACTAACCATCAAGTACTGACCCTGGAATGGATCTATGGCTAGGGCAACTACATGATTAAGGTTTCACTTTGATTAGTTAAGTGGATTGAGTAAATTAAGGTTGAATAAAAAAAGTGGACACACACATCGTAGTACATTTCTAACAAGCATTTGATATATAACAAGTCCAAAAGATGTAAACATATAAGACATATCCTTATTACAACACCACGCGATACTATTTCATTGCCATTCATGACTTTACTTGTCATCACACCAAAACAGGATATAAATCCTTATCACATTATCCCCGGGTACCAACCCTTATCATATCATGAATAGGATCACACCTCCATCAGGGTTCAATTTTTCCCAAAGGTCATTAAGACCGTCAAACTATCTCATGTAAGAACATCATTATCTTTCCATGTCTTACAAAAGGCTCAAAAAACCACCACATACATGTAACATACAATCTTTGACATAATATTGCATATAACAAAATATTAGATTTACAACAATGTAGAGAGAGAAAGTACTCCATCATTATATTAAATGCATAAGGAAACTAAGAAACATCTTTGTGTTCTTGATAAGAATTAAGGTTCAACAACTTAACCAAATTAGGGTTTCCAAACAACAATTATATGTAATCCCTAGTTCTTATCATTTCCTACAAAACTTAGAAGTGAAGGTATTCCTTTATTATAACAACATGCAAGGGAAATAGGTATAATATACCATCAACATTTAGTTGTAATAGGGTTAGAGTTAACAATGCAACTTGAATTAACATTATGAATCAACACTTTACAACAATCTTAGGTTTATATTCATTCAAGGTCGAAGGTAAGAATACAAACTCATGGGCTTAAAACCATTGATCCTAACTTATCAAATTCCAACCATCAAATGTGATAAACACAAACACATAAAATCATAGACCACACATTAGGCCATCAAGTTCAAGGTAATTAACATCCTTGCATCATGCATATAAGTCACCATCATTGAATCGCAGTTGCATAAAACATAACCATCAGAGTAGGGAATCAAACCCAAACCTTCTAAGTATAAATCCTCACCCAAGACCTTTGGATGTTAGATAGGTAAAACCATCAGATGCAAAACATGTAAAACTTGAGTAGTTAGATATTAGTGAAACCATCATTTGCCTTAGCCAAGCAAACCATAGATTGAGAAACTAAATGAACCATGTTGTAATACTTTGAGAAAATAGTCCTTAACCTTTTAGGATAACCATTAGTTGGTCCACTAAGGATTACCATCAATCTAACACTTAGAGAAATAGGCAAGTTAGCAATTAAGATATCCATCGATTGTGAACCTTCTGAGACTATCAAATTAGTCATTGAGAGAGCATCAAAACCATCAAATGTGAGAGGAAACAAAACCACTATTTTTAAGCACAAAATATGATACAAAATAGTAACTAAGTAACCTTCATTGGTTGGCACAAGGAGCCCAACCATTGAGTTATGGAAACAAGAGAAAATTAACTCAAAACATTAGAGAACAACCATCGTTTGAGAGAGAAATAAGACCATCGACTTGAACCACTTGGGAGAGAATAATGACAATCATTTCTCAAACATAACAGAGTCCAAAATAGAAGATAAATGTAAACCATTAATTGACATAAAACTATCAAACAAAATAACATCAAAACCAACTATTGGATTGAAATACAAGGAGGGGGAAATCTGGTCAAAACCTTAGGAAGAACCATCGTTCATGGGGCTTAATATAACCATTGATAATTCAACGATAAACACAACATAACCATAATTTCTTCAACTCACAAAGCCATCAAAACAAATAATGAAGTGACATCATAGTTACATCTTAAAAGCCAAACCAACAGGTAACTCAACAAGAGAGAAATCAATTCAAGGCACCAAGGAAAACTCTATTATTTCTACACTCAAGAACAATTATTAACTATGGTTATGGAAACCATCGACCATCCAGAGAGAAGAGTAATGTAACCATCATTTTATAGGGCTTATAAAAAATATGATCAAGTCAGTAACAAGGCACAACCATCATTCTATATAAGGAACTAACCATTGGATCATGAGCAAGATAGAAATCAGCTCAAAAAGGTCAAGGACAACCATCGATTTCCACCACAACATCACCATCAATTCATGTACTAGTAAGGTCTAAAGCTCATATATCAAAATAGAGAACGTTCACAAGATTAAGGAGAGTAACTAGAAGATTATATACTCAAAAATCATCATATATATGCAAAACTTAGATAAGGATTCGAATTTCTACTCATTATTACGTTTAGAGCAAGATATGTTCATGGCAAGTTAAGAGTAAGAAATAAACATGGAGCAAGTTATATAACCCACCTCTAGGATAAGTTGCCACTCCAAACAGTAAGAAACTTGAGAAAAAAAGAAGAAATCCCAGCTTTGATCTTCTCCATTCGTCCAAATTAGCTTCATCTCCAAGAACGAGAAACCCTAGATCAAAAGAAGCAAGAAGAAGAGTGTCTTTCACGTTTCTAGCACAAACCCAACCTTGAGAACCATAGATCCGGCCAAGAAGAAGTGAGAGAAGGGTAGGACAAAAAGGGAAATGAAGCTAAGAGATATATTACTTTGTTAGGTCAAGATTAAACTAAGGAAGCTTCACAAGCTTGAAGAGAGGATCGATCTGAGTTCTATGTGCACATGTAAGTAGACCCGACCATGCTCCATCCATCTCGGGCTCCTTATTATCCACCAAGTAGGGGGATGAGATCCAGGAAACAAGAAAGAAGAGGGGTGAGCTGGGTGGTTAAAAGATTCATTGGCATGCAAGGAGAGAAGTATAAGAAGTTAAAAAGGAGAGAGAAGAAAGAGGTAAATTGTCTAACCAATATTGCCAAGTGTCCAATGTCAAGAGCATACTTCCCATACAAACCAGCAGGTCCAAACATAGTGGGAATAAAGAGAAACACTAAAATTGATTCTCAATCCAGTTATTGACACAACTCACAAGAAAACCCATCCAAATATCACACAAGGTAGCCCATCTATGAGAGGAAATCTAAGTTTAACCTTAGGTACATGTCACACATAAAACCAAGGTGTATCTAGGGAGCCCCATGGTACCACTAGCTCCAACTTGATATAAAAACATGTGATATAAAATAAACATCTAAAAAATTACAAGAAAAACCTCAGATATGGGTAAATTGCGTAAAAATCCAAAATGTACACATAATGCATAACTTACACAAACAATGTCCAAACTGGACCAAACTTAAAACATGGATTAATTAACCCATATCAAAGAATAAAGAAGAGTTTTATTAGGAAATATAAGCATCCAATTAGGTAAATTAATCATCATTTGGGTTTAGGATAGGTCAGGGGTCTTACATGAGTACTCACTACAAAATTAGACCACACCTAAAGCAACTATTTGAACTACCAAACAACCACTATTATTGCTTAAAAAAGCAAGATAAAGTTGCACAAATAGTGATGACACTAAAATTAGAAGAAGAAAAATGTAAAGACTACACCAATAGATATTTTGAATAAAAATACCAAGCACGTCTAAATAGAGTAGCATGAAAAAATCATCTAAACAATTGGTTGGAATTAAGAACAACAAACACGTGTAATTCGAGTAGCAGGTAAAAGGACAATCAAATTCTATTAAAAAAAATCTCAAACTCATATTAGTACTACAATACAAAATAATTTATATGCATCCCAAAAATAAAAAGTGCACATTATAACTTGTAGCATTTTGACTTCATCAACTTATAAGCACACATACACACTTATAAGTTGCAACAACACAAACACTAACTGGACCGATAAGCACACATACAACTTTTTGCAACACACATGTGCTTGATTAACAATTAGATGACTCCATCCAACATGTATTGTGTCATACAACCTGTTATAACACACATGTAGTAAGACTCAGGCCCACTGCCCGAGGCTCTAGCCGAGTTTCAGGAATGACAACTGACCCCATAGATCACCACTAGCCTTAGTTGTACATGTTTTCCTCATGCACAAGTCGGGGTCAACTTCCCAATTGGTCACCCATCCTAGTACTACTCCAAATTGAGCATGTTTAACTATGGAGTTCTTTAGAGATGGGTTCCCGAAAAAGGAGGTGCACCTTGGTGATATGGGTAGTCCAATAATTTCCTTTTAAGATCATTATATCTGAGGCCTCAATCTCCTCCACTTAGACTCTTGACGTCCTCATCAAGGATCAACTATGTGGCCTCATAACATTTTCCCATTTCAGTGCAAACCCAACATGGCCATGTACACCCAGCTCCCGACCACGGCTACATCATGCTCCATCAGCAAGAATATCCCTTTCCAACATGCCTAGACCGCACGGCTCAAAGACTGACATGTCACTGGCCCATGTGGGCCCCACCTACTAGAAGGGTTATGGATCCGATACCATTTGTAACACCCGAGTCCAATGCCATAGGCTCTAGTAGAGTTTTAGGAATGACGATCGACCGCATAAACCACTACTATCCTTAACTGCGCGCTTTACCCACTGCCCAAGGATCTAGTAGAGTTTCAAGAATGATGAATGCCCCCATAGACCACCACTATCCTTAACTGCACACCTTATCCTCACTTACACACAAGCCGGGGTCAACTTCTCGACTGGTCACCCATCCTAGTACTACTCCAAGCTGAGTACACTTAACTATGGAGGTCTTTAGTGATGGGATCTCCGGAAAAGAGGTGCACCTTGGTGATATGGGTAGTCCAATCATTCCTTTTAAGATCATTATATCTGAGGCCTCAAATCCTGAGACGTTACATATGTATTTGAATACAATAATTTATATATATCTTAATAAGAGAGAGCAATCAACAACCGCGTAATTCATTTTAATTGAAAAACACATAGACATGTTGGAACAAATAATAAACATATAATATCCTCAAAAAATAATAATAAAAATATAATATACTCGTATGCACAGACACACATACTAACAAATATAGAGACATTTTAGAGCCCTATTTATTCTTTCATGTTCATGGCTAGTTGGAATATCAACCAACTTCACAAGTGAATTCTCCAACTAAGGGCTTGATTTTTTTATAGAAGTTATTATTATGTAGTTTGAAGCTAATCTATTGATGAACCTACCACGTACACATTTGGAATAGCACTAATTGTTCAAAATGTGTCACTCTGTAGTATAGCCATTTCCTAATGGATAAAACAACCAGATAAATAGTAATAGGATGAAAAATCTAACTGCCAAAGAGGTGGGAATAGCAACACTACACTTACTTTATTGGGTAATAGATTATATATTATAGAATATTATATTATAATAGATATATAATGTACATTATAGTATGATAAAAAATTAGTTTGCAACAACACACAATAAAGCATGTAGTGACACTTGTCAAAATCAACTAGTACTTGATTGTTATTGGGTCATTACTTTGTTATATTTTGAGTTTGGTCCATGTGAATGTGTCATGGTTTATTTTGTTGTTGCGGTTGGACCTATGTGTGTTTTCTTTCAATTGTAAAAATATTGGACATGGTCCCGCCGGCCGTAAGATGGAACTAGAAAATGGAGTGGTGATTATGTTTATCTAGGAAAAAATCACAACTTCTAATAAACTCTAAAAAATAGATTGGTCAGGTATGAAAACAATGATACAGCCTCCCTAATCACATGCACCAATTGTAGGGAACAGTGTGGGAAAATGGAGTTACCTCTGTTCATGACACAAAAAACATCGATGGGAGTGGAGATTTTTCAAGCATTATTTTTTACGAATTTTATAAGTAATTCTGTACATATTATATTTGATATTACAGTTGCAATTTTATAATAGGATACAAATAAGTGTGTTACAAAGTTAACATAGGTAATATAAAAAATAGGATTTATATGGAATATAACCTTTGTGAGAAGATTTACATAGAGGTAGAAGGTAGATGGGAAACAAGCCATGCTGTGAGCCCCTTTTGGATGGTAAAATTAATCCTACACAACACTACATCCATAGGTAACCTGACCATAATTATAAGTTAAAATATGATACATAGTCTAAGATAGAGGGAAACTTCCCATAACATGCCCATGATTTGTAAGAACATCTTGAAGAATAGTGCCAAAGCACTAAGTATGAGCGACCAAAATGTGACTTTAGGTTTTGTTCAATCAGGATGTGCTCCATGGTGAAGTTTCTCCTACTAGTCTCACCACTTTATGTGTGTGGCTTTGGTTTCTCTTCAGATATATCTTATCCCCCACATCGGCTATAAGATGAAGTAAAGTCAAGATAACTATTTGTCATGGATTTTAAAGGAAAGGATGTTTTATGACTATTTTTTCAAATATTCTATAATTTTTCTTTCAAAATAATCCAAAAAATGATGGGTGAGGTGATTTCAATGTTGTTATGCATAGTCGAATATGGTTTAGCTTCTATGATCCAATTCATGGTATATATATATAGGTGTTGTTTGTGTAGTGCGGTGTCAACAAATCTTATCCATATTAGAATACTGTAAGAACATCTACAAACAATGTGTTCATTTGATTCATGGTACGTTATACAAAGCATGCACATTGTGAGACAGTATAAATTTCTCTTCATCCAATTTTGTCCGCTCATGATTTTATTATATCCTATCAAAAAAATGTGTATGATGTATTTTGAGAGGCATTTGATTTTTCATTTTTGTTGTACGGGCATGTATCAACGTGTCATTGTAGAAGGTTTAGATGAATTTAGGATGACATTTGTTATTCATTTTCCAAAGTATCGTGTTTATGATGTCTTGGTCAAGGGTCTTTTTGATGCAGTCATTTTCTATGTTGGTGAAATGAGTACTGAATTTTTTTTGAGGTTGTTACTTTTATCGAATGAAGCTTGATTAAGGATATTTCTATGGAGGTGTTCTTGATATCATTGTGTTTGATATCATGAACAGATTAAGACCAAGGATAAAACTAGAAATATATGTGATGTGCATAGAATGGGGGTGTTTTGATTAAGTTATAGATGATGTATACAATATGACTAATGTGTTTCTATAGAGGGGGCATCTTATTTTGTGTTTTATTCCAAGGGTTGTTCGTGATGTAGTATTTCTGTCCTCACATGATCACTCAAAATAGTATGCTTGTAGTCACATTTTGTGTTGTGATTTTATGCATTTGGTTGTGGACATGCAATTACAAATCGAGAATCCCCCATACTCCTTATTTTTTATTTGCAAATTTTGTACTAGTTGACAAGGTGTTTTTTTTTTCATTTGGTGTAGAGTTGTTCCATAAAAAGCAACCTCTAATAATATCAATCTATTTAAGGGCATTGGTAGGAAAAGGTATACAACTAAGATAACAAGTGGTGAGTGGGGTTAAGGAGGTGTTGAATATGATTAAGTGTCCATAAATACTTAGGTGTTGTGTCTTCTAGAGACTCAGTTGTTTCTTCATGTTAATGATGATTGTTAACCATCTTGAGGAGGGTATAGGATTCTGGGAGAGAGAAAAACCAAGATATTTGATGGGGTAGGTCTCTTTGAAACATCTGAGACAATGCGTGTATCTATCCAGTTGTTCTTCGCTCATATGTGTCCATAATAGAAAATTTGTGAAAGTTAATCTCGAGCCCCAAAAAGTGTGAGAAGATACCAAGAATTCAGATCGTGTTGATTGTATGTATCTCCACAGGTTTAATGAAGACGGTAGAGCATATTGAATAATTTGTTCAGTCCATGGAATAGGATTTTCAATGAGATAAGTGGTCATGGCTAATGAAGTTATGCAAGCTAGGGTCAAGGTGACAATAATGAAGAGGTATGGTGATAGCAGATTGCTATGTATAAGACCATTCGAATTTTTGTAGCACCTAAATGTTGATCCATTAACAAGGGTGGGAAAATGACATGAACTGATACATAATCTGATCCATTGTATTTATTTTCTAGGGAATCCATTTCCATTAAGAGAGTCAATAAGAAAACCCCATTTGATGTTGTAGAAGGCTTTATAAAATCTATTTTCATGGTGAGGAAAGGGATCTTTCTAGATTTACAAGTATGTACCACCTCAATGACCATCAGATATGCATCTTGGATGGTTATGCCTTTAATGAAGGCACATTGTTGTAATCCAATGATGTCGAGGAGGGTGCCTTTCATACAAGTGTTGAAAGCTTGTGTAACAATTTTGTATGGTGTTTTGATCAAGTTTATGGGAAGAAAATGATTTACAAGGGTAGGATGTCTAACCTTCTTGACCAAAGCCAAATAGGTCTGGTTGAATGGTCTAATTTGTGACACTATATCATCATGATTGTGTATGTATTGTAAAATGTGTAAGAAGGAAGATTGTTATAGTGTCTTTATTGTGTAGGTAGAATTCTTCGATGAAACCGTCTATCCCATGGGATTAATGATCACCCAGGGATGTTATTGCTATCTTGATCTCAGATTCAGTGAAGGGTTCGATAAGTTTTGTGGCATTACTAACTTTTCTAGGGAAAATAGTAACCCAGTCTAAGAGAAAATGATTTGTAGGAGATTGACCATGGTTAAAAAAAATTTGAAAATTGGACTTGATAGAAATAATGATATGGTTTTTTTTGAAGGTTTGGACCATGTCTAATGAAAGATAATGGATGCATGGGTGTACATTTGTGGTGGTTACATATCAAATGGAAGAATTTGTGTTTCTGACCATTAGTATCCATTTGATCCTAGTTTGTTGTTTCCACATCATGGAATTTGAGGAGTTAAACAGTCTTATTATGCTCTCAGGTATTGTATACAAGATGGGTCGACATATGGGTCAGTGTCAGCGGTGAGTAGTTGTTATTGTATATCAGCCAACTTTCTTGATATATTTTTGAAGTTTGTTTTAATACATGTGATCAAGTGTTGTTCGATGTTTCTCAGGTTATGATGTATTCATAACCAAGGTGTTTCTAGAGTGGGAGTTGTATTCAATATATTTTTGATATTAGAATATGAAGGGTTTTTTTGGTTCAGAAGATCTCAAAGTGGAATGGTCTTGGGGCCCAAGAGTGAAATTTGTGTTTAGGGTGATGAAGAAATGGCTGGAGATAGGTATATGGTTTGAAGATACTTGTGAGAGAGAGTATTTTGAAACCCATGTGTGAGAATAGATAAATATATCCTATTTATCCCATCTATGACCCCAGTTCCATGTGAAATTTGTGTTTGTAGGGGAGAGATCCATAAGACTATATTCTTGTATGAAAGTAGTTAAAATGTTTGTCATTATTGTGATGTGAGTAGACCTGATTTATGTTTGGTTTATGTCTCTCATGAGTGTTCATGGTGAGGTTGAAATCCCCCCTACATGCCACAACAATGTGTGGTATAAGTAGCTAGTGTTCTAACTCAATGAAGAAATGACTTTTGTTGTGACCAGGATGTCAAGAGTGGGATCAAGAGGGGATGTGATCCACTCCCTAATAAAATTTGAGGAATAAAACATCCGTTACAAACACACTCAAAGGTATGCTGGAATAGGTGTAAATTTTTTGAATCTTACATGATGGTATTCAAAAGACTAAAGTAAAATAGCAGAATAAAAGTTTCATGACTATAATCAATTTCACAAAAGTACATCGTCATCTCCCATATAGAGGTTACATGTATGATACAACATAAAGATCTAGTAGAGGGAAATCTAAACTACATAAAGTCTATCTCCAAGCAGCATCTTCATGAGTTAGGTCCATGTTGGAAGCCATGTACTCCTAGACAGGTCCTCCTAGATCTTATTCCACTCCTTGTCCTAGGCCTGGGTGGTTGGGATCACCCATCAAGAGGAGAAGACAAGGTATGTGTCAAATAAAGAACAAGAACAAGATAATATCAACAAAAGATAATGAAGGGTGTATGTTCATCAAGAACAAAGGAAGTTAAGAGTATGAGACACTTATCAAATAGGAATCTTTCTATGTCAAATAATAAGAAATTCTACATGAATGGTTAAGTTAGACTAAATTAACTAAGTAGGGTTGAGACACCTACCGAACCCCAACCAATAGGTGAGGGGAGAGTAAACACATTACCAATCACCTACAAAATATTTATACACGGGAGAGAATAAACACATTCCCCGGGGCAAAATAACACATGCCCAATTATGGGTGGTTGTACATAAGTACCACTACATTGGATAATAAGTCAAACAAATCATCATGTTAAAATAAACAATATGACAAGTTGAAATAATAGAAATATTGCATGTGGGGTTCAAAATCGAGGTAAATAATGTAGATTGCGCAGAAAAGATCAATAATAGAAATAAAGGTTTTAGTCCATGCCTCATTGGGTAATTAGGGTTTATATATCAATTTTGTCCAACTAAAAGGGATAAGATGCACATATCTCAACTCATAATCCTAATTAATCGCTTTCAGCAAGCTAGTAGATTCCAAGATCTTCTTAACCTAATTTTAAGTTATCAACATGTATTAGGTTTTATAAAGCATAATATGTAAAGAAACCCTAATTTTTGTCCTATTTGGAAAACCTCAAATTTTGGTTACAAAACCTAGACCAGACGATTCCTTATATTTTTATGATCAATAAAACATATTTATTTGTCCAATTTGAAGTTTACATGATTAAGTTACAGGTTTTAGGGCTTTTTATATAGTTTATTAGATCCTCAAAAATCAACCATAAAAAATATGGATATCAAACTCTCAAACTACTTTTATTAGAAATGTCACATTTTTCCAATTCCAAAACATATTTTTACATAATTTTTGGACAAGTAAATCAATAGACACAATTTTTACAATTTTAACCAATCAGAAAATCTAAAAAATCTGCATAAGCAAAAGAATTTGTGAGAAAGAAGGAGAGAGGGGCCAAGCCCGATTGACTTGGCCAATCACAGGTGGCCAAGTCACTACATAAAGTATATGAGGATGTCTAGGCTAGTGGTATTTATAGTTGTGGGTCCAAGAAATAGAGAAGAGGGGAGTCGGTCGAGATGCTTGGTGCCCAAGAATTTCATATTTCTCGAAATCATGATGAAACAACGTGTGTAAGGGGTCAAAGGATGCAAATCTTATCTAGAAACTATAGGAGAAGAAATCGTTGAAAAAGATAGAGAATCAAGTGAGAATTTTGCTAAATAAAATCAACAAAGTCGGCTTCCTGTTTCCTTCTTTGACCCGAGCTAGAAGATGATCTGTGAGCTATTGGATAATGGATCCAACGGTCTAGATCACACTCCTCTTTCTTAATTCATTAAAGACTTATAGAATTACCCAATCAATGTGAAACTTCACCAACAAGAAAAATTAAGCATGTTGGATATGAAGTAGACATCAATTTTATCCCTTGGTATTATTTAATACATTATTTAATATTTTGGACTTTATTTACACTTTCTCTTGCCTAAAAACCTTAAAACATTAAAGACTGTCCAAATTAGTTTAAAATTTACCCATAGGCTTATTTTAACATGTAGACTACGAATTTGAGATTACTTTTCTCTTTGTAAAACATTTAATCATTTATTTTATATTGAAGAAAACTCACTGTTTCTTTTCTAAATAAAATAGATTTAATTATTATTATGTAAAATTGTGAAACTTGGCCTCCATGCCAAATAAGATCCAATGAATTCGAATTTGAAGTTACTTTTAACCAATTAGTCTTACTTATGTGAATTTTATCCCATTATCCATCATTACCAATATTTCTAATATTAAATAATTTAATTTCACATTTTTTGTTTAGGGAGTTATTATTTATCTCTTAATCTCTTCCTTGTTCCGAAAGGCTATAGAAAATTCTAGAACGAATTTATTTTATCAATATCCCACTCAAGTGGTAATTTTGCATTTTAGACCCTGATTCAAACATTAACTGAGGTATTTGTGCATAAACCCGTACATTGGCATGAATATTAATAAATAAATATTCCAAACCACTACTGATTCCACAAATTCAATATCAAGACCAAAAAGGATAGAAAGGAAAGGAAAAACTTGGAAAAGGGGCTAAATAGAGAATATACCCAAGTTTCAGTATGTTGCATCACTCTACCCCTAAAAAAGGATTTTGTCCCTAAAATCCCAAGAAAAGAGAGAAGGGTGAGTACACAACATCTGATCTCTAAAATGTCAGATTATTTCCTCCATACCATAAAACTTTCACCAAAACTTTCACTAACTCGATCTCCTTGTTCTTTAACTTCATAACTTAGGAGTTCAGAATCTTCACATGCAACTCCTCAAAGGTTAGGTTCTCATGAATCACCTAGAGTTCTGCTTTAGAGAATTTTCTTTTATTAGATATAACACAGTTAACATTTTTGGTTTATTAGTATTATATTGATTATAATATTACATTATCATTATTATTCTATTAATTGTATCCATTTATATCACTTTATTGTTAAAAGAGTTATATTTAATTATTATGCATGAAACCTTATATATTTCTTATTTATATCATTAAGAGTTTTGGCACAATAAGAGGTTACTCAGTTATCTCAATATCTATTTTTGACCATTATCCTTAATAGTTAGGATTTCAACTCCACTATCCTCATGTTATCACCATAACCAGCTATATCAAATTATTTTGCACGAAATAAGACATGTTATCAAGTTTACAATTAATCCAAAAATGTCACATTAGTTACTTATATCTATATTAAACATTGTCTCATTTTCACATTACCTTTCTTACTCACATTAAAGTCATCATTAATCATATTTATTCACTTGTTATTATTAATTATGCACATTTGTTTGAATCCAATTACTTCTTATCCATATTTGAGTCATTATATGATTTGAGTGAACACGGTGGAATAAATTACATGTTAATGAATTGATTCACATACAAGTCATGATTAGATGATTAAATATGTGTGTATTAGAGAACAAGGTGGTATGCATTTCATATTGATAACTTGATTAATATATGATTAGGTGATTATATATCATTTATGTGTATCAAAGTATGTAATCTGATTATGACACCTAATGTCACTAATGTATCATGAAAGACATCAAGGGTGTATATATTAAGATTATATGATTACAAATTAGGGTTTAGGTTAGCATGATCATTATACTTTACTTATACCTTTACCAACAGTAGGTTAGAGGGAGAAGCTCCAACTTCTCTCTAGAAAATCTCTTAGGGCCATTTTTTCCCTTCCCTAACCGGCGACATCTACCACACCCGACGCGCTCCCACCGCCTCTAGCTCCATCTCAGCCCTGTGGCCGTGATGATCATCCTAAGGTAACTTCATCCGGCGTCTGAATCTCCCTATTTAGGTTCCAAACCTGATCGGCGCCTCCTACCACTCCCGGCGCGCTCTCACCGCCTCTAGCTCCTGCTCGACCATGTGGTCGCGACGATCATCATCATGTAACTTCATCCGGCGTCGAACTCTCCCTTATCCGGTTCCAAAAAACCTTTCTCAGGTAACTCCACTGCTCGATCAACTCTGCATGTAGGCGGTGCCTGTTCCTTGCCTGGGCTCAGTGCTTTTCGAGCTAGCTCTAGATTTATTGGTTTGATAAACCCTCGCCCGACTGAGGGTTTCATCCCTTTCCTCCTCATCGGAACCCTGTTCCTACTTAGGTCTCTTCACTTCTGGCTGAAATAAATTCTGAGTTTGCAACTCCCCTCGGGTATCACAAACGGCTTCAAGATACATGCAGATGAAATATAAGTGATTACACCAATTACACCTTTAGAGATTGCATTTTTTTCCTCCAGCACTGCAAATCTCCCTCTTACAAATATCTCGTTTTCAAATACCAAAAATTATATTCTCTCTGCCGGCTACAACACTCCTTCCCAAGAAAAACTTTGGCAGTCAGATCAATCAGCACAACTGTTGATTCAGAATCCAGCATTAAAGACCCATCAAACGACCTGATAACATCATGAGAACAGGAGGTGTGCTCACCCTCGCTTCATGCATAAAATCACCTTGCATGCATAAATCCGGCAAGACAACAACCTTTCGCCGTACTCTAAAGAAGCAAAAACCCTTGGTGTCTAGTAGCATCACAAAAACTCCATCACCCCTAGTCGACATGAACTCCCGTTTGTCCTGCATAGAAATCCCCCTCACAGACCCTTCCTATTTTACAAGCATCCCTTTACCGTGAGCTTGGATCTACCATAAGTTCGACATCTCTCCTGGCACCAGCATGATCAACATAGGTCACCGATCCTTCCAGGTGAAGGTCACAAGGTCAACCCCCATAAAAACAACCTGGGGCAAAAAAACCCCCTTCCTCCTCATATCCAATGGCTGGAGCGACATGCGCAAAGAACTGAACCTCAAGCATGAGTGGTCATTTTTCTTACAACTGATGGAAAATCGCACCTTCTGTGCCTGGGTGCGAGACTTCATCAACGACTCTCCTCCAGAGCTTGCCTACCTGTACAAAAACATGATCAAGATAGCTCCTCATCATCCAACTCGGCGGACCAACTCTTCGTCTGAGATGAATACCAACCCCCCATGGGAGCAAAATCCTGGCCTATCTCCATCTCTTCAGGTTCTGAGGATGACGACGTGGTAGTCACATCACCTTTGGATCAAAAACAAAGCTCCATCGCTGAAAGGTATAAGCTTTTCTCCTCCCCATCATTTAAGAGGAAAAAATGTAGCACAAATCTGTCGTCTTTATATAAAACCCTTCTTCCTCAATCCTCCCTGGTTGAGGATATCATCCCAAAGGTCATTTTTCACCTAAACTCTACTTTCCCTGTCCTGGGCCTTGCCAAATCATCCATACTCATAAACAATACCCTAGAAAAACCCCCCACCGCCCATATCTGGACTCCGGTCCCCCCAAAAAGACCTTTTCGAGCTCTGCACTGTTCCCTTTGCCACCGAAACAACCACTCAACTTCCAAATGTTTTTCTCGCCGCTTATGTTTTGGATGCGGTCATTTGGGGCACATAAAAAGGTTATGCAAAGCTCGACTCCTCCCAAACCGGGACAAAATCCATGCAGATGCCCCCTCCTCCTTCATGCACTCATGCTCGATCAAAATCTCGCCTTTTCACAAAACTTCCACTGTCCTAAAAAAAACCCTTTTCAGATCTCTGGCACAACACACATCCCCCTCAACATCATTATCTTTCAAAAAACTCCTTTGCATGCCTCGCAAACCTCCCGCCAGAACATGCAGACATTTCCCATCCACGCCATCCGAACATAAGCCCCTGGACACCACCTATATCTAAACCCTTTCACATGCCAAAAAACCCATCTGCCACAAAGCTCAAACCATAATCTAAAAACCCTACTCCTCAAACTCCTTCTCAAACTCACAGTACAAACTATCTTTCTACCTCGCCCAACATGAAGGTCCCTGATCACCTGGAATATGCGATTGCCCTTGACCTCCCAGCCAACTCAATGCGTTTGCTCAAGGTCTTCACCCTTAGAAGCTTTCTTGTTTCTGTTGAAAACAACCTAGACAACAACCCTATAAACATCCTAGACATTACCCGCACCTTAGCCCTTCTCCTGCCTGGTCACACCATCCTCAAACCAAAAATCTTCTCTCCCACACAACTCATATATACCGTCCCAGAAGGCACTAAGATAAACCACCTTTTCAACCAAATTCTCACCATACCATGTGGATCAAGCTTCATCATGGCTAGACTATCAAAATGGTCAGCCGATTTTGGATCTTTCCCTGCCCCTGCTGGTGGCTCTGACTGGGTAGCCATTTCAAATCTCCCGCCTCATCTATGGGAGATAGAGATCTTCAGAGGCATCACACACTCTATCGAGGCTACTCTACAGTATATTAGCCCCAAAACCCTACACCCATCTCAATACATCAAAGATTACTGTCTTTTTTCTGTCAAAGCTGCCATCTCTCTACCTCCATCCATCAATATTAGAATTGGTGAGTCCATCTACCATTTAAAACTTTCAACTGAACATCCTGCCTTAAACAACACTGTCTTTTCTGACCTCTCTTCACACCCACTATCCTGGTATATTCCAAATAAAGAAAAATTATCTACCTTACATTCCAAGGCTTCAAATGATCGAAACCATGTTTGGATCCGGAAAACCTCAAACCACTCTGAAAACTCTTATCCCATTCAAAGAAAAAAAAGTACCAGAACTCCTGAACCTTCTCTCCATGTTAACAAATTCAAACCTCGAAGCTCCACTTTCCCATCCCCTTCCTCTACTAAGGAAAGATACCCATCGCCAAACAAAAATCATCACACAACTTTGAACCAAGCCTCATCTCAGCTCAAGGATGATAATTCTCTGCAGAGTTCAGAGAAGGAGAGTCCTCAACAAAAGTTCTCCTCCAGCTACCTACAAAAGATCTTGCAGCCAAATCACAAAGACCCAAAAGGTTCTATCATCATCAACAGGGAAAAGAAAGGTAATCTTCCACTTTCCTCCTCCCGATCTTTTAGTAATGTTTCCAATGCAACTTCTTTATCATCTTCCTCAACTAATCTAGACAAAAATAAAGGATTAGATTCTTTAGAGGATTTTGCTTCTTGGTCAGACATAAAAAGTTTCACTTCATTTGCAAATAAGATAGGGTTTCAACTCAAAGATGATGAGGATGCTCACAATGTTCTAAATAACCTTGAAACCTTTATGGGATGGACAAAAAAAAGGGCTTGATCTAGCTAGCACAATTTCAGAAACTATTAATTAGCCTTTTTGCACTCAACTATCTTTTTGCACCATGAAAATTTCATCGTGGAATATTTGTGGAGCTGCAAACCTCCATAGAAGGAAAAAAAATGCTCTCACATTTATAAAAACAATATCGACCTTATTACCATCCAAGAAACAAAAACCTTTCTTACCCCCTTTGCCCTCAAAACTATTGGAGGTAATCGAATCACAAACTGGATCCAACTACCTCCCGAGGGTTTCAAAGGTGGCATCATTGTAGGATTTAACAACCAAACCCTTGTACCACAAAACACTTCCATCCTTAAATTCTCCATAACCATTGAATTTAAAAACCTATCCGATGGATTTCTCTGGTCTTTCTCAGGTGTCTATGGGGAACCTGGTTACAATAAATCCCTCTTCCTTGAGGAACTAAACCACCTCATTACAAACCTCCACACATCTCCCTGGATCTTGGGTGGTGATTTTAATCTGATCACCCAAACCTCAGATAGGCACAATTCAAATCCTTCCACTCAATCGATGTCAGCTGCTGATAAAAAATTCTGTCAGATGCTCACAAACCACTCCCTGATCGACATCATACCCTCCAACGCCCTATTCACCTGGTCTAGAAACCAGACTTTTTCCAGGCTTGACCATTTCATTTGTTCAAACCTTTGGGAAGAAAAACACCCTCTCTCATCTGTCTACATCTCCCATAGAACTATTTCTGACCACTTCCCTCTAATCCTTGATACATCTTCCTCCTCGTGGGGCACTCGACCATTCAAATTTGAAAACAGTTGGCTCTCCATAGACAACTTTTCCAGATTCTGCCTAGAAGCTTGGTCTCTAGCCGACTCACAAACAGCAAACATTGGTCTTCATATTCAAAACAAAACAAAAAAGATTAAAACTCACATCAAAAATTGGAAACTTCAAAACCCTCTGAACTTATTCGAACTTCAAAAAAATCTTGAAGATCAGCTCCTCTTTGTGGATAAGGATCCATATGCTGACCCTGCTCTTGTCCTTACCATCAAAGCCAATCTTGACCACATTAACAACTGTATTGACACAAGATGGAGGCAAAGAGAGAAAATCACCTGGGCTAAAGAAGGAGATAAAAACACAAAATTCTTTCACAAAATTTGCAACCAAATTTTTTGAAATAATACCATAACCCATCTAACAATAAACGACAGACTCACATCCCATAAACAATCCATCATAACACATATAAAAAACCATTTTAAAAATATCTTCAATAACAACCACAATCCCATTTGTCTAAACAACTTAGCATGGAATACAATTTGTCAAAAAAACATAAAAAATCCTCATGAACTCATCAAATCCTTCTCCCTCGAAGAATTATAAACTGCCATAACTGACCTTGGTAAAAATAAATCTCCCGGTCCTGATGGACTCAATGTGGAGTTCTACTTGGCTAACTGGAACCACTATAAAAACGATTTCACAGCCTTTTTGTCTGCTTTGCATGCTAGTTCAAACCCACAAAATATCATCAAATTCATAAATAAAACTTTCATCACCCTGATAAAAAAAATAGTCAACCTGAAAACATTTCTCATTTCCGTCCCATCAGCCTCATAAACACCTCATACAAAATCATCGCTAAAACTCTGGCAAACAAGATTAAGCCACACTTGGAAGACATCATCCCTCTAAATCAATCTGCCTTCCTAAAAAATAGAAGTATTCAAGATGCATTCTTGATGGTTAATGAAACGATTCACCTTTTCCACAAAAATAAATCCCCCCTTCTAGCCATCAAACTTGACTTTGAAAAAGCCTTTGACTTTGTTAATTGGCAATGCCTCTTAAAAACTCTTAAGGGTTTTGGTTTTCCTGACATTTGGGTTTCTCGGATCCACGCTTGTATATCAACAAACCATTTCTCCACTATCATTAATGGTGTTCCTTTTGGTTATTTCCATAACTCAAATGGACTCAGACAAGGGGACCCTCTCTCTCCTTATCTTTTCATCATTCTGACTACCATCCTTTCCCGCATGATCCAGTTGGGCAAACAAAATGGTCTTATCTCCTCTCCTGATGTTTGTAAGGAGAATATCATTCAATTTGCAGATGATACCATTATCTTCTCCTCCCTTGATGAGTCCTCCCTTCAAAATATCTTTAGGATCATTGGCATCTTTTCATATATTTCTGGGCTGAAAATAAATATTCAGAAATCATCCATCTTTGGGGTAAACATAAACCAAACGACTTTGGAGCACTATAGAAACCTCCTAAAATGCAAGATTGAAGAATTCCCTATCAAATATCTGGGACTACCTATCACTCCTTACAACATTACAAATGCTATATGGACTCCCATCATATCAAAAATAAACATGAAACTCACAAACTAGACAAACAACTTCCTAAACCTTTCAGGTAGGCTTACCCTTTTAAACAGTGTCATCACTCCAATTACAACCCATTTTCTGAGCTGCATTCCCCTACCCTCAAAAACAAAATCCATCTTAGACAAAATCAGGAGAAATTTTCTGTGGAACAACTTCCACAAACTGGACAAACCAGGGAAACATTACAATCTCGTAAATTGGAAAACCATACAAGCTCCTCTTGAACAAGGTGGTTGGGGAATCATCAACATTGAAACACACTCTCTCTTCCTTATTTCCAAAATCATTGATAGTCTGCTTCAAAACAAGCAAAAAATCTGGACCAATCTCATCAAATACAAATATTATCAAGACTCCCCACCCTGGCACCAAACCCCTCAGAAAACAACCTCCCCACTTTGGAAATTTATCAATAAAAACATCCATATGATAACACAAATCATAAACACTCCACCTCACTCACACAAAAACATCTCCTTCTGGTTTGATCCATGGTTTGAAAACAACTCTATCATAAATCTCAGACCAAATTGGATTATTCCAAATAAACTCCTTAACATAAAGATTAACAAAGCTCTTCCGCTCATCACCAGCAATAGATCAAACTCCCTTAAAAGATGTATTCTATCTCAGATAAGCCTAAATGAATACAGACATCTAACTCTTTCCATGGAAAATAACACCTCAAATACTATCACTTGGAAATGGGGCAGTAAATACTCGGTTAAACTTGCCTACACCTTCCTCTCCTACAGAGGTCTCTCCCCATCATCATCAAAGATATGGAAACAGAAATGGCCTAAAAATACAAAACATTCCTTTGGCTTCTGCTACATAACAAGCTCCTCTCAGGGGAAAACATCACCAAAAAGGGTTTCATTGGCCCATTTAGATGTGCACTTTGTGAAAAAAATAGTGACTCGGTTGACCACATCTTCTTTAAGTGCATTTTCTCAAAAATTATATTCTCACATTTTATAAGAAATTGTCTTCCTGACCTCAAGGAAGCCAATTTTCCCTTACAAACAACACCAAATAGACATTAAAAAAATTTCAAAAGCAATGATCTATTCACCACAATCAGTTGGAATCTATGGAAAGAAAGAAATAACATAATTTTCAACAACAAGAAAAACTTGGCCAAAAACATTATTACTCAAATAGATGCCGATCTTTACATCCTAACAAAATGCAGGTAACCTAGCAGATGGCGGTCTGGACGACTCCGAGGAAGGCGAAACTGAAGCTGCTTTTCTTTGTGATCTCAAAGCCATGGTTGACGATGAGACTGGTGTCAGTTTGGTTTAGCAACAACTATGATTCCTCTTTCAGGCAAATGTCTTTTTATCAAATTTAGTTTCATCTTCTTCATAACATCTAGAGGCTTGTTATGGGGTGCCTCCCCCTTATTATCTGAACACTACTTTATCTGCTAGCTTTCTTCAGTTTTTAACTATGTTGCTTTTCCAAACTTTTTGTAAGTTCTTCACATAAGCAGGTTTTGCTTGCTTGATGTGTTATCAATATATGACTCTACCTTTCCTAAAAAAAAACTTTACTTATACCTTCTTAGCACGCATTAAGCCCAAGATTAGGTTACATTTATTTCACTCATCATATAGTTAGGGTTTATTGGTAGATGACATGGTCAACACCATGCATCCACTATTTATATTAATATGTGAGTTACTCATATTATGTGCATTAGGTATTCATTAAGGTTCAAACATATGAACTATTCATTTTATGACTATTAATTGTTCATTAATATATAAACAAACATGTGGGGTTTCAACTATAGCCTGTTTTGGTCAATTCTAAGGAGAAAAACACACTATCCTCCTAATCATGGAGTTAGGGTTTTTAGAGTCAGAGTAGCTAGATTTTGGTATGTTACAAGACTCCATCCCCTTAAAAAGGATTTCATCCTGGAAATCTAACCACCCAACCATCATCAACCAACTACTCTCTACCCCTTAAAAATGTTAACCAACAAGCCAAGATAAACAACCTCAAGGTACCACTGTTACTTATACATCTTTTAGTTGTGAGTATTTTAGAGGTTTATGTTGTTTATGTATCCAACTAAAAAGTCAAAACCAACTAGGGTTGAGATTTTACATCACCCTAAGATTCTCTTAAACAACCAAAGGTCTGAAAGGATATGTCAAATAAACCTCATATTCCTAGTCACTTCTTCGTAACAAACTAGGGTTTCTGATATCTATTCCAACTAATTTCTAAGGTTCTCCACTAAAAACTTCTCATATCTCTTCATTACCTAAATCAAGTCACAATTTTTCATAATAAGATCTCCTTATCTTACCACTTCCTCATCCTTATGACCTAATCTAGTTCTCAAGTCAAACCTTATTGCATCCAAAGATACATGTCACTATTAACCTATATGGTAGGGTATGATCATGTAAAGTCTCATCACATCATGGATTACTAAACATGTTTCGAATGTGAAAATCTTATGATCTTAACTCAACTTTTCATCAACTCAAGAATAGCATAGATCAATTCTAGGGAAACATGTCACTTAAAGAGGAACTATCTAAGGTTAGGGTTCTAATTAGGGAGACAAAATTAAAATAGTCAGAATTCTACTGCCATGGGCTATGATACCATGTTGTAAAGAGTGGGAACCGGAGGGGATCTACTCCCTACTAAAATTTGAGGAGTAAAACATCCATTCCAAACACACCTTTGAGTGTTTTACTCCTCAAATTTTAGTAGGGAGTAGATCCCCTAAATTAGGAATCTGAGTTGGGCATTGGGAAATTAGGGTTTGGATATCAATTATGCCCAACTAAAGGGATGAGATGCACATACCTCAACTCAGATTCCTAGTTAATCACTTTTCACCAACTTAGTAAATTCCAAGATCTTCTTAATCTAATTTTAAGTTATCCACATGTATTAGGGTTTTATAAAGCATAATGTGTAAAGAAACCCTAATTTTTGACCTATTTGGAAACCTCAAATTTTGGTTACAAACCTAGATAAAATGATTCCTTATGTTTTTCTGATCAAGAAAACATATTTCTTTGTCTAATTTGAAGTTTATATGAGTACAATTAAGTTACAATTTTTAGGGCTTTTTGTATAGTTTGTTAGATCCCCAAAATTAACCATCGAAAACATGGAAATAAGACTCACAAACTATATTAATTAGAAAGACCACATTTTTTCTAATTATAAACATATTTTTACTTAATTTTTGGACAAGTAAATAAAAAGATATTATTTTTACAATTTTGACCAATATGAAAATTTAAAAAATCCACATAAGCAAAAAAATTCATGAGAAAGAGGGTGAGAGGGGCCAGGCTTTCATGACTTGGCCCAATCATAGGTGGACAAGTCACTGGTCAACACTTGCACGGTCTCGTCATGGTGGAAAACAAAATAGGTGAAAAGACTAATATGCCCTTGGGTGAGAAAATAAAGAAAGAAGAGCATGAGAGGGGTAGAATAGAGAATTCACAAAGGGGATTCATCCTCTTCCAAGCTCGTGCCATGGGGAAGAGCAACAAGTAGAAGCTTGTTGGAAATTGGGCAAAACTATGATCGGTGATGATTCGAGAAACCAAAGGCATAGAAAGGAAGGCGATAAGAAGATGAACTCACAGCTAGGCTCAATTTCTCAGAGGTGACGAGAAGAGGGAGCATGATTCACAGCAAGCCTAGGCTCTAAACTTGATTACCAGTGACAACCCATGCGAGTAAGAGTGAAATTGGGATGAGAGGAGGTTCAAAAAGTAGATGAGGATGGCTAGGCCGGCGATATTTACAAATAAGGGTCTAAGAAATAGAGAAGAGGGGAGTTGACTGAGATGCTTGGTGCCTATGAATTGGGTATTTCTTGAAATCACTATGAAGCAACATGAGTAAGGGGCCAAAGGATGTGGAATCTTATTTAGAAACTATATGAGAAGAAATTGTTGAAAAAGATTGAGAATCGAGACAATATTTCACAAAATAAAATTGATAAAGTTGATATGCATGTTTCCTTCTTTGACCTGAGCTAGAAGATGATATGTGAGCCTTTGGATTGCATATTCCGTGGTCCTGATCACACTTGCGAGATCACATAAGCGTGACATTTGAATTTTATTTCCCAATCAATTTCGAATGAAGTGTGAATGAAATTATTTCTCATTTTTTCTCTGCTCCATTGAGGGTGCAAAAAAAACTCCAAATTATATGAAATTTGACATAAAGCCTATTTTGGACATGTAGAGTCCGAATATGGAATTAGTATTAGATTTTGAGGAATTTTAATATTTTATTTAATTCTTTTAAATTAAATCATGTTTTCTCTTTCTTAATGCATTAAAGACTTCTAGAATTACATCATTAATGTGAAACTTCACTTACAAGCAAACTTAAGTATATTGGATGCAAAGTAGCCAACAATTTTATCCCTTGGTATTATTTAATACATTATTAAATATTTTGTACTTTATTTACACTTTGTCTCTCGTAAACACCTTAGAGCATTAGAGATTGTCCAAACATTACCCATAGGCTTATTTACAATGTAGACTACAAATTTGAGATTAGCTTTCTCTATGGAAGACATTTAATGATTTATTTTATATTTTGTAGAACACTCACCTTTTCTTTTCTAAATAAAATAAATATAATTATTATTATCCCAAAATTATGAAACTTGGCCTCCAAGCCAAATCAGATCCAAATAATTCGAATCTAAAGTTATTTTAACCAATTTAGTCTTCCTTTTTTGAATTTTATCCCATTATCCATTATTATCACTATTTGTCATATAAAATAAGGCAACGTCACATTATTTTGTTTAGGGAGTTATTATTTATCTCTTGATCTCTTTTTTGTTCCAAAAGGCTATAGAAAACTCTAGAATAAATTTATTTTATCAATATCCCACTTAAGTGGTAATTTTACATTTTAGATCCTGATTGGAACATTAATTGAGGTGTTTGTGCATAAACTCTATATTGGCATGAATATTGATAAAAAATACTTCAAGCCACTAATAATTCCACAAATTAAATATCAAGGCCAAAAAGGATATAAAGGAAAGGAAAAGCTTGGACAAGAGGCTAAATAGATTATATACCCAAGTTTCAGTATGTTACACATGATTACTATATAGAATGTGCAGTGTTGTCTAGAAGACTACTAAACTGTATGGTGATATCATATGTTTTTGTTTGGTGGTTGATGTGATGTATTATGTGTGGTCCCCATCCAATAATCACCCACCACTAAGTCCAATAGCAAGAACCTGTAGCCATTCTTTGATGAATTTACCACCCATGGCATTAAATTGGTAAGCAGTAAGTTGTGTTTTAGGTTCTTATATAGTGATAATATATACATATATATTATTACTTATTATTAGATATGCCTGTGTCTATTTGCATTTGACACTCCACAAACATTACAAGCAGCAAAAATCATAGATAACAATTAGTAAAACTATACAAATGCTATAAAATTGAAGTAAAAGAGAAATAAAGCTATGTAATAACGAGGTCATTGCTCTATTCTATAACATACCAGATTCTAAGTAATGAATTTATGTTGATCTATAGTTCATATTTCCCCCCAAAAGTTGAGTTCATATTCAAATTGATCCTTTATTCTAACCTTCGTACGACTATCTTGATCAACTATCATGTTATTTGACACTTAATAATATCCACTTGAATTCATTTTGCATATTAAGTTCATTTTCCTCAATTGAGAAATATTTACATGTTAGTACCTTAAAATACCTCCTTGAACTTTTCCATCATTTATTACAATTTGGAATTCTTATGCTCAAATATTTTACTTTGATCTTATATTCTAATCATAGACCCACTCTTTTGATTAGTGGATCTAGAATCACTAAAAAGAATTTCTATAGTTTGGTTTAATAAAATCTGAATATACACTTAAAATACTAGAGAATTTACTTATGTATTTTACAAGTTATAGAGATTTAAAGAAATTGATAAATAGTTTGTTATTGATGATAATACTACAAATAAATACATTTGTAACCAAGAGAAAGCCATTTTTACCTTCTTCTTATGTTAAGGCACAAACCTACGATTATATAGTTGAACGACTAATCCATTATACATGACCATGCCTTCGCATGTCAAGATGGTGAACTAAACTCTTCTCCTTGGTGTTCCTCGCCCTAGAAGGTCTCCCCTTTACTGATCCTAGACCTTAAAACTATGTCTCTATTATGATCTCTCCTTCACCCAAAGTAAATGGTATCAAAACCATTACGTACTACTGCCTGCACTATTACGATCTCCTCCCACTCCTTATAGCTTTCATTTTCTCCTCTAAAACCCTAGCAACCTTCCCTATTTAAGTTTGTGCCTACCACCACACAAAGGCAACTACAAAGCTTGTAACACAAGCACCAAGACACAGCTTGTAGACAACCACATGCCCTCTAAACTGCAACACCCTAGATCTCGTTGTAGTTTTGCTAATGCCATAGAGAAATCAATGATAATCATACTAAGTATCAGGTTCGAGGTCTTGTAGACATGTCCCATTCCAGTGCTCATAGATCTTTAGACAACAACTATGATCCTATTGTCATCATCAAAAATAATCTCAATCACCTTGTAGCCTTCGACATATCTTCTCCGGAAAACATGCACAATAGATAATGAGCAAGACAAGTGCCACCTATCAGATTCAATGTGATGATGCCACATAAAAATACCCAATCATATCCTTTACATCACCAGTTTCCATTGCCACCATCTCAATTACCCTCACCATAGACCTACCCCTCGATCTTGAAGGACATCGATGACATGCAAACCGACTCAATCACCTAAAAACAAGCCTAGAACTGATCTACCTCCACCATTCATGCCCGTATATAGAAAGACACACATAAGATGATTCATAAATTAGAGATTAAATGAAAGTTGAGGTATTCAGTGTTTGCAAATACGAAATCAGACTAGGCAGCAAAAACAAAAAAATTATATGCTTATTTCCCATAACCAGCAGATCATATCAACAACTATGTAATAGAAAGGATAATTTGAGAAAGATATACCTGGTCATGGAGCATGTCCAATGAAAATCCTCATTGCATATGTGCAGCTGTATTCTAGTTGCACTCCGATGACTTCTACTGTAGCTCCTAGTTTTTACCACAAACGACATGCTGACATTGTCCTCCAGAGCGGCAGGCAACTGCCTCCTTGCCTCTAGAGAAGTCCACACAGACAACCTAGAAGTCTTGTTTCTTAATAAGAGCAAACATGAAGGAGTTGTCCCTCTCGTTGGTGTACTAGTCACCAACCTGCTCTCCTACAATTACTCTCAACAATTGTTCTCCCTTGCTATCCCTCCCTTTAGCGGGTAGGACTTGCTCAAGCTCTCTCGGTTACCACAACTAGAGAAGATAACTATTAGAGGAAATTGAGTTGAGATACCAGATGTGTCTCTGGGAAGCCCCCAATACCCCTCTATTTATAGGAGGGTCAGGGTATGGGTTTCTAGTCTGTGCGAAAGTAGAAGGAACCAGAATTTCATCAAAATTCACAACCTGCGATAGGCGAAACGGTCAGTTCACTAGGTGAACTGATCAGTTGGTAAGTGGGCCAATCGATTCACCCAGTGAACCATTCATTTCAACATGTTTCCCAATTTCATTTTGGCAATTCTAATCAATGCATGACATGACATCAACATTAATCCTTAATTCAATTAAATTGAACCATGAACATGGCATTTGGTTCTTGTGAAACCGATCAGCTCACAACCTCCAACCAATCAGCTAAGTGAACTGGTCATTTGGCTCCCCAGTTTGTCCAAAATTCAATCAATGCAATATCCAATCAACCTGACACTCCAAACGGTCATTTCAACACTTGAATGGATCAATAGGGAGTCCAGTTGATTTGCTGTGTGAATTGAATACCTAAACACTTTAGCAATCAATCCACTTATCATTCATGATTTAAAATTCTCCTCTAGGTGTATCCTATGTGTGTGACCCTATAGGTCCCATATTATGTTGGTTGTGAATGTCCATAACTAGTTTATGACATCACAAACAAAGAGTGGTGCCAGTTCACACATTAGTGCTACCCAAGTAAAGAAAAGTTGGAGAACAACTTCAACCTACAATATGTGTAAGATGTTATAGTGATTGTATAATTCCTTTATCTCTGGTATCTAGATTGAACTTGAGTAATGGAGTCACCATCCTCTCAATGTTCAATCCATGTTCCTTGAACCTAGAGCAGACTGTTTGAGATATATGTGACCTCAATATCATATATTGATTGACATGTGCATGCACATATTTTTCTCAATCTCACTTATCAAGTGGGCCTTGATATACAACTCCATTAGGAGGGACAAATCCCATCTACATCACTCACAGTCAGTCCCCATGTGTCACAATCACCCAATCATCACCATTATGGCAACCCTTATTTGTGATTACGTTTGATGATGTCAAAGTAAATAGAACAACATGTGATGAGTGTAGGTGATATTAGGTTTACGAACTACAATCACCACCTTCACTATGAGAGATGACTATGACCACCAAATATGGTTTCCTTTTATCACTTCTCAAGGTGGGTCTATCTGATACACTGTTCTCTAACAAGTATCTATGTGCTTAATTTGATATAACATATCATGACTAATGAGATTTTGTCATAAACCAACACACACTCTAGTCTTAAGTGTTACTGGTGTCTATCTACCTTCCATAGTAACATCTGACTAGGGACATAGCAAGAATGTACATTCTCTTAACATCCATATTGATCTCATTTTTCAGGTCACATACTTGAAAAAATACATCATTGCATAATGTTATTCTTTAGACATTCATTATGTTTCCTCATTATCTCATAACTGAGTGAAACAAATAAATAGTAATCTTGCCTTTATATTTGTTATTAATCAAATCATTTATAATAAGCAATTGCAATCATTATATGATTGGCTTTCTGGGCATACACACCAATAGACTCCTACTTCCAATTAGAGCCAATCACTAAAGAATCTCATTCTCAGTGATCTAAACATGTCCATCATGTTTTTTCTATGCAAGTTCTAATCCTATAGGTTAACAACATTTTGTCATAGTTGGTATATTACATGTTTCACATCTCTTTGCTATATGAAAATTCATATGAGATAAATTTTTTGTAGTATGATCTTATATATTCCTTGCATAACCAATATCACCATTGTTGTCACGGTATTTCTACTGTGTTGTCATTGGTTGGAATGTCTATGAATTCATCCATATGAACTTCTAGATCTTTACAATACCCTTTCTTATGTTCATAAGACCATGATACTCGAATTCTATTTGTAGAAAATAAATGGTCTGTAGTTCGAAACTCTTTCCAACTTGCAACACTTTTCTTAAACACATTTTATATTGCAATCACTATCTGTCATTATGGAATCTTGCATCGATGTAACTCTTTACATGTAAATATTCCATGTTTCCATAACCTAGCAACAACTCCCTAGTGCTTCTAAAGTACTAATGGATGTTTTAGTGACACTCTACAATGACCCTCATTCAAATTTAACACATCCTATCATGTCCAATACATACAAGATTATGGGATTGTTACATTATATGACATACATGATAGATCCAATTGCTGGTGCATATGCCATCTTACTCATTTCTTTTATGTTCTTCATAAGAATTGAAACATTGGATTCTTAAGAAACTAATCCCATCTATATGGATATATTCTCTCCCTCTGAATCCATCTTGTTGAATCCATTCAACATCTGCCAAAATGTATTCATTTTAGGTCATGAAGCTTTCCTAAACTATCTCCACAGATCATATAAGGTGTCACACCTAATCCTTCATCACTGAAGACATTTTCCATGTCAGATCTCAATACTCATAGCATTTGGACGTTATTCCCCATCAATATGTGGAATATTTATATATATGATCCCTCTAAATCTTTTGTAATAGAAAATTTCAGCTTTAATTTTGACTCAAGTCAAAATCTTTGACTATATTGTCAAATCAAAGATTCCATGTATGATATGCTTGCTTCAACCATATTGTAGCTTACAGACTTTATTTGCATCAATGGAGTTATAAAACCTTCAGGCCGTGTAACATACACATCCTCTAAACTATTCCTATTAAGAAATGTGGTTTTAATCTCTATATGCCAAATAATCAAATCTTAACAAGCTGCTATACTAAGTGTTTCAATTGGTGAAGGGATTTCATCATGTTCAACACTTGAACTTGATTTAAAACATCTACAACCAATTTTTCATTCATGTAATCCATGTTGGTTTTCCTCTTGAAAACCTAATTGCATCTTATGGGTTTTACCCCTCTATGTGATTCCACCAAGGTCATACCTTGTGGATGTTCATGAATCCCATTCTAGATATAATGGCCTTAAGCCATTTTTTAGACTTTGCTTCCTCTATAGTTCTTAGTTGACAGTTGACTCATCATCTTATGACTGACTTCATAACTTATCTGAGTTATAAGATTTTCAATCTTTTAACCTCAAATGTGTAGAACTCTGAGTTCTGTGTCACATAATGAACTTGAGATTCCACAACAACTTGTGATTTTCCAAAGTTCCCTTTATACCTCTTATGGTTGAAATGTAACTTTGTTGATCTCAAACTTTTTGAGCTCTACTTTCATCCCATCAATTGCAGCTATCCAACCAACAAACATTTTGTTATTGGATTGAGATAAGAAGTGTTCAAAAAATTAACATGTGCTTATATCTTTTCATGAAACCATTTTCTTGCATAAGTTTCAATCCTTAGGACGTATAAGGACATTCCCATACCATATCTCATATTTGTCCATTAAACCATTTAGAAGATACTTTTGATTTTGCTAAGCATTTACCCTTAAAGGAAAAATCAAAAGATTAGATTAAATGATAATTACATCATGATCCATCATGATGTAATTCTTTGTAGCTGACACATCATCATATTTCAATTGAATTTGACTGTGATACATTATCATAGTCTATCCAGAAGGTCCTCAAACTATTCCAGTCTAGTATTTTAGCATTGGTCATATCAAAGTATCTTAATACCTTTTAGGGAAGTCGAATACTTGATACATGTAATCTGCTTGAACACTTCAAGAGATTTGTATTTTACTACATGCATATCATCATATCCCCGTAAATGAAGTACAAATAGTACCCCTTTACCACTTATTATAGAATATCATCATACATCAAAATGTATAAGTTCGAATAGAATACTTGTTCTCCACTACACTTAGTGAGAAGTGGGGTGTAATGTTGCTCACATATAATAATTGCATGTCTCTTATTGGTATAACAACAAAAGGGAGTCTAAATAAACATCAACATGTTCCAGAAATGCATTTCTCACATATCCGCTTTAAATGACAATGCTATAGCTTTTTTGAGTTATCATTTGCAATCCCTTAGCTATTTATGTTATAGACATTTATCTTTTGATCCTTTCTCATAAAGATCACAAGATGTTTGGGGCATTTCCATACAAGATCACACCTTTGAAATACAAGAATTAACAATTGTTACTTGTGATCATCCTTGTCCATACAAGATGCATAAAGTAAAATGTTTCTATTTATTGGCATATTGAAATATCAGTTCAAGTAACTCTATTACATGCCCTTTGGGCTAACATAAATTTCTTGGTGTAGATTAAAGTTTCAACAACTCTTGCTCAACACAGTCCATCCTAGTCCTTTCATAAAGTCTGTACTTATTGTCAAATCATGCATATCACATATGTTAGATCCACATCTGGTATCTCATACCAAGATGGCAAAATATTTAAATTATCTTATAATGTTTATATCTGAATTAGAGGCTTCTGCCCTTCCTTCTTGTTCTTTAGTTCCTCCAAGAAGGGAGGACAATTCCTTTTCCAATGTTCAGGCTGGTAACAGTGATGACAATTGCTTCCCTTCTTTACTCCTCCCTTTCCCTTGAGAGCTAAGAGTTGGGCATCTAGCCAACTTTAGAACTCTTCTTAGATTTACCTTTTCCTTTAGACTTTCCCCTTGTCTTACTGATCATCATCACAGACTTTGGCTTGTCTTTCTTCATTTGTGCCTTAGCTACTCTCCTCATATCCAATAACTCTATCAATGGCTTGTCAAAGTCGATTCATGTTGCAGTCCATGACAAACTGATTGTATGACTCTGGCAGGGACTGTAGAATCACATCAATGACCAACTCTTGACCCAAGGGGAATCCCAATCTAGCAAGGTTCTCCACATACCCAATGATATTGACCATATGAGGACCTATTGGATCTCCTTCAACCATGTTACATTTGAATAGTGCTTTAGAGACATCAAATCTCTCTTGTATTGCCTAATCTTGGAACATGTTCTTAGGATCTGTGACCATCTCAATTACATCCATGTTCTCATGTTGCTTTTGCAACTCATAGTTCATGGAGCATAGCATCACACACTTGACATCCATGGTGTCTTCAATATGATTTTGTAAGCATCCATGTCTGCCTTAGGTGCATTGGGAAGAGGTTCTTCTGGCTCTAGTGTCTCCAAGATGTAGGACTTGCACTCCTGCTTGAGAACAATTCTCAACATCTTGAACCAGTTGTAAAAGTTGTTCCCATTTAACTTGTCCTTTTCAAGGATCGACCACATAGCAAAGGTATTGTTGTGTGTTGCCATTTTATTCTATAAAAGAATTTGCAACTTTGTCAAAAACTCATTTTTAATTTGATTTGAATGAAAATTGGCGATGTCAATTAAGTCTTTGATTAACTATCTTTCTAATTATTTTGTTCAAATGAATAACCCTCAAACATAAATATGGAAGTTTGCAACATACAAACTTTTAATGAGCCAAGATCTAAAATGATTCAATTATTACTTGGCCAATGTCAGGGTCCGTAATAAACCATTAAGGTAGGTAACACTTACCAATCACATCTTATCCAATTCTTGGTTAGATGATATGTGCAACTCTTTAACATAATCATATGCATGCCTCTGGCTCTTAGTCCCACTAAGAATCACTAGTTAAGCTCGATCTAATGACCAACACAATAATAATGCACCCTACTTGGCAACCCCACATTATTACCATCACACGCTCACGAGATAAATGGCATACCACCCTTGGGGTGCCCACACTTAGTCGATCAAGCTTTTCATGATTGTTACTAATGGAAATCATCTTAGACATAATATGTTTGATTGAGGGATTTTATATATTTAATACATACACATTATCAAATCACCACACATATATAATACATATCGTATACATGTTATATCCCATAATGTAAACAAGTAATATAAAACATTAGCGATGGTTATGGACATATCTACTGTAATTACTTAGAACCACATGGAATTACCACCACCTAGATCTACATTACATGAATGAACTTGTTGTTGGTGTAGATCTATGCTTTCCAATCCGGGTTGATCTGTCCATCCCTTGAATCGGTAGTCTTGCCTCTTGGCCGGTTAGTTTGACATAAAAAATGGTCGTCAAACCTCCTATCCGACCGATGTCCGGACATCTTCCAGACGACTGATTGGTCAACCAACCAGTCAGTTCGCTCCTACAATATGTCCTCCTTGGTCCTCCATCCGGTCAGCTCCACTCATGAATCGGTCGATTTATCAGGCGATGATTGTCTTCTTCATCGTTACAAGAAATGAAACTATCCTATTGCTATTAAACTTATTACATGGTAATGAAAAACCTTGAGTTACATTTGAGGGGAGAATAGGTAGGAAATACTAATACCTTTACATCATGAAAAAGACGGTAGAGGCACGATACACAGATAGACATAAACAAAAATATACAACCATTTGACCATACACATCTATTTGGGTTATTGGCCATAACCATTCTACACATCCACTATCAAAACTTCTTTTATCGTGACACATGTAAATTGCATATATATCATATCATATATATGTATATATTTTAGTTTTTGATCATATGAGATTTTAGATTGGATATGCACATTAATCAGTTTAAGTATTCACATCGCATGTAATAAATGATGAAAACAAAAAATTTGATCACATCGATTATCCTAAAACATAGTAGATTGACACGACTCTGATACCACTATTGAGAAACATAGGATCAAAGTAGGTAGTAGAAATAAAAAAATTCTATCCTTATTTCCCATAACTAGCAGACCGTGTCAATAACTATGTATTGGAAAGGATAATTAAACAAATATATATGTCACATAACCGTTTATTACCCAAATCCTAACTCCAAATGACTATAAGTCAACGACCATAGGACCTTGGCGTCAATACCTAGCATGGTATTAACAAAGCACAGATACGGAAGCATCAAGCTTAGAATACATGAACAAATAACAAGATAAAAGCACCAATGATATTCTCAACATTCAACAAGTGTTATTAAGAAACATTGCCTTATTACAAGATTTTAGTTACAATTTGAGAGTCAAATATACATAAGTCTTCTCATGTACAATAGGGATCTTGCAACAAGTACACTTGACATAGATTTCCAAGCCAATCAACTTCTAGTTATCTTTGAACCTATAAAATACATGAAACAAGGTGGGTCAAGCACACGAGATGCTGAGTATAAGGCTTCAAAGATACATATAAATAAGCTTTACATAATTTGAAAAGATTTGTAGAAGTAACAAACAAGAATAAACAAGTTAATTATTTTTAAAAAGTGAGAGACCATATTTATGCCATTTTACTCCAATTATACCATTATTTTGTGCATTCATCAATATCATGTATTTGTAAGGCCTTTTATGGACAACTTCTTACTGAAAAAGTCTATGAGGGTGCTCAAGATTAGCTAACCCTTTTATCAAGGATCCGCCCTATCTTGATAACTCAAGTAGGATGCCCATACTCATGTCCTTACCCTAAAACTTCAGGCAGGAACATGTGGTTTATATAATGGATTTTCTATATTATGTGTGCAAGTTATAAAACAACGATACAAGACAAACATCGAGTACAATACTAGAATACTACATGACAATATTTGAGCAAGTAAACAAGCATACATATGTATCACATTTCAAGAAATAATGCTATAGTCATATAATTATTAAAGTGTGTACCTAATTTTAGAGATTCTGAACCTATCCTTGAGCATATAGACATAAGCAACACCTGATAAAGCATAAGATAACATACATGCATTAGATTCTCATCATTAACCCTAACTAGTTTCATTTTAGGGTTTTGGACAAGTTAGGTTTAAAGTTGCTCATTAGTACATTAAATAGTCTTTTACTGATTTAGAGGTCATCACCAAGGTAAGTTTTATGTTTTATATTGTTTTGATGATCCGTCCATTGTATATGAACATTTCAAGATTCATGTCACTTATGTACATAACTAGGTCATAAGACTCATAATAGGGTAAACACAGTCAAGATTCATTAGGACATGAGGACCAACCATAGATGATGGCATAGATCATCAAGGTAAAGATAATATTAGCAATCTCAAACATGGGTGGATGGCCACCTAGGTCTAGCCTCATAAGGATCATCATTATATTCAATATTCCAACATACATAGCTTATAGATTCCACATGTGACTTAGGTGAGACATCTATATACAAAGGGGTAATTAAAATTAGGGAAATCCCTAATTTGAAAAGGGAAGACATAAGATAAGATCCACATCAAGAATTAGAGCATAGGAGCATAATCAAGTCACAAATGACACATAAGAGGTCAAAAAGATGCAATCCATCATTACATCATGAATTGGAATTAGCCCATTGGATCACAACACCTCATAACTTACTTATTTCAAAGATCCACTATAGGTGGATGCATCAAGGGTTTCAAAGGCATCATTTTGGACCAAGTATAATCAAGCCTAAACATGTATGGGGCATATGCATGCATATTATGACAATTTACCTAAACAAGAGAATATAGGGACTTATGAGTAATACAAGAGTCATGGAGATCACAAATTTAATGATTTTCCAGATTAGGAAAGTCTAGATGTCACAAGGAAACAAGATTGCCACTTTAAACAACATCATGCATTAAAGTCCATAAACAAGCTACAAACATGCACTAGGGACAACCATGGATCAAAAGGGAAGTTAGGTGCTCAACATGGTTCAAAGGTGCACAAATATTACTAATTTCATGGTTAGGGAGGGTGTATGGTCATTAAGGTTACAAGCTTCATCATAGTAATGCATTAAACGTACTCAATAATGACTAAATTTGGCATTTTCAAGTAATCAGAGGCACAAACGTTCGATTTAGGATCTAAAAATATATCCACTCTATAGAGCTCATTGAAATGATTGATTTGGTATATTGGAGCATCTCATTTGGTCAAGGGAGGAGGGAGTTATTCATTTTTAAAAGTTTCAATATGAAACTATATTGGAAGATTCATAGAGAACATAGGAGATTTACCCTTTATCATTTGGATTAAAACAAATGATGGATGAAGATCATGGGCCCCCAATTTTGGTCCAATCTCTCTATTGGTCCGCAAACAACTTCCACACCTTGGTCAATGTGGCTTCATGCTATAGACCCCACATGGACCCCGCCTCTAACCTCCCCCCGCCATAGGCCAGTGACCACCACCAGGAGATGTTGTGCCTTGATGGTGAACAATCAGAACCACTAGCAAAATGCCACACACTGCTCGTGAGTGCCACAAGGTAGCCATGCCTTCCGCTCATGAGCTTCCCAACACATGGTGGTGCCTCCAAATGGCTCACTGGAACTCGAGGGGTCAAGTGGGAGGAAGGGGCCTCGACACCTGGAACCTTGCCGAAAGGACCCAGAATGGAGCTACAAATCTGCAGATAGCATTTTTACAATATCGGGTTGCCTTAGGTTGGACCTTCAAAGGGGAAACCGGTGGCAGCGCCCCAGCTATGTTAGGAGAAGATGGGGAAGAAAAGGAGGTGAAGGGAGAGTTATACAAGGGGCGATATGGGGGAAAGGAAAGAGGGTCTCAAGATGAGGAGGTTGGACTTTTTATTTGGGAAAAAAGGGATGAGAACAGGTGCTGATTGGAGGAACAAAAATATGGAGCAACGCACCTTGAGTCGGTAAAGGGTACATAGCTAGGAGAGGATTCCTAGCCAATTGGATCGAGATCCGACATAGCAGATAGATTGTTGTTGAGCTGTAAGGTGTATGGGCCACTTGTAATCGTGATCAAACTAGACCCAAAGGGGCCGACCCATCAACTGAGAAAAATGTACATAACTAGAGCTAAAATACAAGTTAATTTACTAAACTTCAAGTCTTCATAACTTAGGCATACAAAGCCCAATTGTAATGATTCTTGATCCATTGAAAAGATAATTGGAAGTTCTACAACATGATATTTATTAGAAAGCCAAAAGAGTATTGTGACACGGTTCAAACTTAATTTCAATATGGTTATAAATTGAAGCATGACTTTTAATCAATCCTCTAATAAAGTCTCATATTGGATATTGATTTAAACAAATCAGAGCATCGCTTCATTCCAACTATAGAATTGACATTAAGTTGAACAAGAGACCAATTGGATGAGAGAAAAAGGGTACATGATAGGAGAGAGAAAAGTTAGGCTGTTACAATATAACTAGTACTGGAGAAAGTTCAATAAAAATCCTCATTGTAGATGTGCAACTGTCTTCTAGTTGCACTCCGACAGCGTCCGTTGTAGCTCTTGGTTTCACCACGGACATCACGATGACGTTGTCCTCCTGAGCGGTAGGAAAATGCCTCCTCATATCTAGAGAAGTCCACACAGACAACCTAGAACTCATGTTGTTCAACTAGAATAGATAGGAGGGAATTGTCCCTTTCGTTGGTGTAGTCACCAACCTGCTCTCCCACAATTTCTCTCCACAATTGTTCTCCCTTACTATCCCTCCCTTTAGCGGGTAGGACTTGCTTGGGCTCTCTCGAGTACTACAACTAGAGAAGACAATTCCAGAGGCAATTGAGTTGAGATGCCAGATGTGTCTCTGGGAAGCCCCCAATACCCCTCTATTTATAGAAGGTCAGGGCCAGGCTTCCCAGTCTGTGCGGGGTTGGAAGGAACTAAAATTTAGTGAAAAATTCACAACTTCAATAGGAGAAATGATCAGTTCACTAGGTGAACCAATCGGTTGGCTTGTGAGCCGATAGGTTCACTTCAGCAAACTGGACATTTCAAAATGTTTCCTAATCACAATTATGTTGGCAATTCTAGTCCAATTAATGCACAACATGACATCAACAGTAATCCTTAATTCAATCAAATTGAACCACAAACTGGGCATTTGGTTCTTACAAACTAGTCATCTCACAACCTCCACACGATTGGTTTACTAAGTGAACCAGTCCTTTGGCTCCTCACTTTATCCAAAATTCAGCCAATGCAATATCAAATCAACCTGACACTCTAAAAGTTGCTTCAACACTTGAACCGATCGATTGGGAGTCTGGTTAGTTGATTTGTTATGTGAATTGAATACCCAAACACTTTAGTAATCAATCAACTTATCATTCATGATTTAAACTCATCTTCTGGGTGTATCCTATGTGTGTGACCCTAAAGGTCCCATATTATGTTGGCAGTGCATGTCCATAACTAGTTTATGACATCACAAGCAAAGAGTAGTGCCTAGTCACACATTTGTGCTATCCAAGTAAATGGGGAGTTGGAGAACAACTTTAACCTATAATCTGTGTAAGGTGTTACAGTGATTGTATAATTTCTTTGTCTTTGATATCCAGATTGAACTCGAGGCATGGAATCGTCATCCTCTTAATTTTCAATACATGTTCCTTGAACCTAGAGCAGACATTGTGAGATATATGTGACCTCAATATCATATCTTGATTCATATGTGCATGCACATGCTTTTCTCAATCACGCTTATCAAGTCCCCTGGATATAAAACTCCATTAGGAGGGACAAATCCCATCTACATCACTCACAATCAGTCCCCATGTGTTACAATTACCCAATCATCACTGTTGTGGCAACCCTTATTCAGTATTACATTTGATGATGCCAAAGCATACCGAACGATATGTGATGAATGTAGTGATTTTAGGTATAAGAACCTAATCACCACCTTCCCTATGAGAGATTACTATGACCACCAAATATGGTTTCCATGTGTCACTTCTCAAGGTGGGTTTGTCTGATACGCTGTTCTCTAACAAGTATTTATGTGCTTGGTTTGATATCACATATCATTACTAATAAGATTCTGTCATCAACCAACACACAATCTAGTGTTAAGTGTTACCAGTGTCTATCTACCTTCCACAGTAACACCCGAGTAGGGACATAAAAGGAATGTACATTCTCTTAACATCCATACGATCTTATTGTTCAAGTCATGTACTTAAAAACATACGTCATTCAATAATGTCATTCTTTAGACATTCATTATGTTTCCTCATTATCTCATAATTGAGTGAAATTGAATGAATTGGATGCTTGCCTTTATATTTATTATTAGTCAAATCCTTTATAATATGCCATTTCAATCATCGTATGATTAGCTCTCTAGGCATACATACCAACATTTAGGACTATGATATAAACCATATTACTTGATCGATGTCCATAATGCTAACCATATGAGTTCACATAGTAGGTCTCATATCTAACCTTAGAATGTTAAATAATGATCAAGATATGTTTATATATATAAAACATGGTCATTAGGATAATATGTCATAGTTGAATAATTATATTAATGTGAATCATGTGAATACTAATACACATGAGTTAATAAATGACCAAATTGAGAAATTTTAATTTGAGTTGTTATTAGTAAGTTAATTATGTATAATAAACTTATTCTTATTCAGAATTAAAACCCTAAAACCTATATATGATATGGTATTTACAATACAACAAGGACCTAAGGACTATATTTATACAAGTTGATCTTATTTAATAATTTTATATATGATCTAAAGAATAGATACAAAGAGAATACATCTGTGATATAATTATGGATAACCTAGACTTAGTTAGACTTACTAGGATAAAGTTGAATCTTAGAATAAGAATAGATCTAAAACCCTATATCAAGGATATGCCGAGACACCGGTAACATGGTATGATGATATTATACTTAACTATAACTTTGATTATATGCATATTACTTCACAAATACCTTAGAAAAGACTAGAATAGAAACAATTGAATCTTTTTTCATCCATATATTATTTTAAGTCTTAATCTAAATTTTTGGTTTATATAAAAATTATTTTGATTTTTCTTTCAATACAATTGTTACATGACATGTGCACTTTCTTATTGCATAACCACACCCTCTAGCCTGAGGTATTAACTTTTTTTTATAAAATAACACATCTATTGACTTCAGCTTTATTAATAAATAAATCAACTTTGTTTAAACCCATATTGTGACAAAATCCTAAAATGAAAACCCTAGCCTCCTATAATACCAATAAATTGAAAATTGAACAATACTTGATTCCAAGCCATGTAGTGACAAGTATTCATGTACATTTGTATGTATCTCTATTATGATTAAATTTCTGGAACTCACAATTTTGCAAACTTTGATCCAAAGGTACAAAATTACTATTTCTATTTGGAAAGTTGTTTCCATCATTGATTGCATGCATTATTTGATAGGTTGTTTGGCTTACAATTATTATAAACCTTATCCCTCCTCTTTGAAATCCACCAATAATAATTACTAAAAAAGTAGAACACTGTTTAGATGTTGAAAACGGAAGGTAGTGCCCATTAGTTTAGTGGAATAATGCTTCCACGACTCTACATAGAGAGAAGAACATGATGTCCCTCAATATACTGGGAATCATGTGCATTGTCATTCTACATGGAATAACATATGGATTCCCAACAACATAGACATTGACATGTGCTATCTATTTGAAAATTTGAATTTCCAGTCTCAAGTTTGATATTTAATCATACTAAATTTGAAAACCCATTTTCTTCATTTGATGTTTACCTAAGTTATTTACCTCTTATATTTGTCATGAAAATTATTTATAGATAGGTTCATTCTATTACTGACAAATATCGATTTTATACCAATCATTTGACTACCCCATATTTCCCTTCTTGGGGTCCATGTGTGGTTTTATTCCCTCTAGAAATTCATGGACATGTGTAAAAAGAAGACCTAGAAGAGAGGTGCAATAGTTGTCCCTTGTTGAAGAGTATATAAGAATAAATGCCTTTTTTTAAATTTTGTTATCATATGTATAAGATTTCACAACTTTGATATAGCATGATTGTAAAAAGATTTATTTTGTATTTTCTAAAACAATTTTGTGAATATTATATCTTAAGGACTGAGTCTTTACAACATGGTATTAGAGCTATAAATAGTCACCACTCATGCATGACTTGAAAAATTAGGATTGATTAGGAGTACATATGGAGTAGTTCGTACTTACAAAAAGAATTTACAACAAGCTCTAGTATAATCGCCTCAATTGTTATGATATATGTATACCACAAGAAGGAAACACTAAGAGCCTAGAATGTGAGGAATGCACCTTAATAGAGAAAGTCACAAAAGATACCTAGTTGATCTAATAACATTTGAACTCCACCATGCTTATATTTACATGGAGATATTATTGAGGAGGAAGTATTTAAGACACACGTATGCAGATTTAGAATATTGCCCTTGGAACATATAATCACCATTTTAAGTATACAAATGGGAATAGTACTATAGAGATTCTTTTTAGTTAGGTACAACCACAATCAATTGCGAAAAAAGGAATAATAAATACTCATAATGTAAAGAGGCGAGATCACCTCCTTACTAAAATTTAAAGGAAATACAAAACATCCACTTTTTCCAAGAAAAATAGACCATGTGGAATACATGTATAATATTCCAAGTAAATAAGCATGATTTAGATACATGTAAAATTTTAATAGCAGCAGAAAGAAACCAAGTTATTACATTTCTTTTGAAATCTTGTTCACTACATGAGTTTCTTTGAAAAGGAAAAGAACAGAAAGAAACTATACGATCTAGCAAAAAGCAACCTAGTCATCTTTGATAGCAAAACTTGAATCTACTACTCCTGAACTTGGACCTTTTGACCTTGTTCAACACCTTGATCTATCACTGGGTGGTTGGGAAAGCACCCCACAAAAAAGGAAAGAAAAATAAGGTATGTGTCATAGAAAATGAACAAGACTAAAAGATAAGAAAACTATAAGGAAATAGGGCTAAGATATCATCATAAGATGAAGAAAGTCAAAAGAATGAGGCATACGTAAATATATGCTTGCCATAACAAAAATAGTAAAAAGGTTGCATGCATGATTAATATTGACTACCTAAACTATGTAGGGTTGAGGCACCTACCTAACCTCAACTAATATGTGAGGGAGAGTAACACATTCCAATCACCTAAAAAAATTCTATATTCCTAGCATTTTGATTTTGTTAGACTATTAAACCAGTGTAGTGGTACTTTTGTACAACCACCCATAGATAGGGCTTGTGTAAATTCTCCCTGGGGATTGTGTTAGCATGATTAATATTGACTACCTAAACTATGTAGGGTTGAGGCACCTACCTAACCTCAACCAATAGGTGAGGGAGAGTAACACATTCCAATCACCTACAAAAATTCTATATTGGGGAGAATAACACAATCCCCAGGGCAAATTTACACATACCCTATCTATGGGTGGTTGTACAAAAGTACCACAACACTAGTTTAATAGTGTAACAAAATCAAAATGCTAAAAAATATGGCAAGTATAAGCATCAAGTAAAAGTAAACATGGCGGTGGGGTACAATACCCAAGTAATAAACATTAAAATTTATTTTGAGGGAAATATAGCTAATGAATTGTCAAAAGGAAAATTAGGGTTTTATAGTAGCTCATTAGGGAAAATAGGTTAAGTTACAAATATTCCCAACCTGGGTGTAAGGAAAGCACGTACCTTTTCCTAAGAGATCCAATTACTTCTTCTTTACTACTTCAATCGAGTCCAAAGATTGTTTTTCTTTTTTCAATGTTTAAACATGAATTAGGGTTTACTCATGTATAAAGGCAAGGAAACCCTAACTTTTGGAATTTTTGAAGTAAACCTCATTTTAACCCTGAAACTATCACCATTATCTTAATTAGGTTTTTCTAATTAAGAAAACATATAATTTTGCATATTTTGGAATCATGAAGGTTTAGGTGTTTTTGGTGATTTTGTCATTATTCATTTTCCAAAAATCCTTTTCGATAAAACTTAAAATTAGTTCTCAAAATAATTTTTATTAGAAAGATGGGATTTTTCTGAGTTCAGATAATATTTTACTTTTAATTTTGCACAACGGTTAATTAATTATGATTTATTGAAAACCAGTCAATCAGAGGATGCCACGTAGGCAAATCGATCACGAAGAGGGGAAGAGAGGGTAGTCGGGCCCGTGACTTGGCCCAAGGGGAGGCAGCCAAGTCAGGGTCCGTGCCCAAGAAGCATCGGTCAAAGCTGAGAAACAAAGTAGCAAAGGACAGAAATGTCCCTAGAGCAAACAGAGAAAGAAAGAGGAGAAAGGCGGGGGTAGAAGCGTCAAAACACAATGGGGTTTCTTCCCCAAACAGCCTGTGCCATGGCCGACAAGCTCTAAGGCTGATTTTGGGAATTTTTGCAAACCTTGACGAAACTCAACAAACAAGGTACCAAACGAAAGCTTAGGAGAAGACGAATTAAAAGGTACCTTTAATTTGTTCAGAGGTGGAGATGAGAGGAAGCACTAGGCTCCGTAAGGTTTGGGATAAATTCCAATCATCGGGGGTCTAACACATGAACAACAGTGCAATTTGTTGGATCTAAGGGCTTGAGAGGGGGGTGAATAGAGCTACAAAATTTCTCACAAAATAGATTAGACCTTAAAATTATATCAATTAGGAGCAATAACTTAATGGCAATTTGAAGTCCTATCTAACAAGCATATCAAGGATGAGAGAGATTGATAGAAAGCACTTGACAAAGGGATGTAGGTTTTTTCACACTTCAAACTAGAAGTGAATCAGTCCACTACCTAGTGAGGTCAACCTCTAGGACTTTGCAAGTTCTTTTCTCTTTTATATCACCACAAAGATTTACAACAATAGACCACCAAAGGACTTACCCATCCAACCACAAGGAGATCTCCACCTTAATAAGGAACTTATCCACTTAGCTTGAATCTTCAACCTTCACCTAGGTCTTACCCATTCAAGCTCAAGTATTCTGCCTTGAAGGACTTTTCTTCTCCTCTTGGATCTTTCGCCTTTGCCTTCTCCTTCACCTGGAGAAGATCACCACCTCTTCATCAACCTTGAAGAGGACCAACTACAACTCCTTCTTCACTTGATGGAGCTTGCTTCAAATTTTCTTCATCAAAGAAGGGGGATAGGAAAGTAGTGGAAGATTTAAGAGTTTTACATAGGGGTGAGCAGAATTTGGTTAATAACCGATTAACCGAATACTTAATTCTGAATGGTTAATTTTATTGGGTCAATTTGGTTAATTTGATTAATTTGGTTAATTTATTTCGGTTAATCGGTTAAATGGTTAATTTGACGATTAAAGATATTTTTGGTTTGGTTAACCGAATTAACCGAATAGTCAAAATTTATTCATAAATAATATCCTACTCATGCATATATACATATATAGTTGTACTTTTATTTCAAAATACTTCCCCATATATATAGTAATCAAGTTTTTACAAGCCATAGAAAATTGAATTTACAACAATACTACTATAATATAACAATATTGTCCCATATTCTATGACTATTTCACATAATATTATTACACGAGTGTTATTTGGTTAACCAAATTAATCGACCGAATTAACCATTAACCGATTGGACAATAACTGAATTAACTGACTCAATTTGGTTAGGTTAATGGTTAAAATCTCAAACCACAAATTAACCATTTAACCAAACCGAATTAACCGTAACCGACCGAATTAACCGAATGATCACCCCTAGTTTTACATGCGCAAAGGTGGAAATCTCTTACAATAATCTTAACTCATTCACAAATCATGAAATGAAGTGTAAACTAGAGAGAGAAAGGGGCTCAAGGGGTGGTAGCACACTCAACTATAGCAAGGACCTTGTATGTAGTGAATGAGCAACCTTGGAATGAACTCCAAGTGGTCCTATTTATAGTTGGGGGTGCTCCCTTGAGTTGGTAACACTTAAGGCCGAATTATAGCCATTTTTTCTCAAGGAAACATATCTATTTTCGTCCAAACAAGTCACCAACGGTTAGAACTACTTTTTCTACATTTTCCTTGCAGTGCATTTAGTCGAGATTCAAATAAAGGTAATTCGACTGATCGGTTAAAAGACAAACCCAATTTTCAAACTATCGATTGAGTTTGTCCTGTGGAAACTCGACTTACTAATGAAAATCACATTTGGTTAGTATCCCGATCGGTCACGTTTTGTTAACGCACAACTCGACCGATGCACTCTCCAGAAAATTGATCCAAGGGATCAGTCGAGATTGAAACTCGACCGATCAACAACCTGTGATCGATTTTCTAAAGTGATCAAAAAGTGACTAAAACTTGGTACTAAGTGCCCCACATGTTTTTTCTCATCTTAGTTACAAGTCATATCATCAATATAAGTGATTACAAAAATATTCTAAGGTCATTTGAATGGATTTCCCAATTAGAACACTTGCATTGCATTTGACTTGAACTTTGACAAGCTAGGGTTTATGTAATTTGATCCTTTTTCATGTAACTAACACCTGAAATCAATTTTCATTACACACATTATATATATATATATATACATATATATATATATATATATATATATATATATATATATATATATATATGAATGGAATGGTTGAGTCATGATCAAGATATGGACAATGTATAACCTCTAGGTCAACATTCTCCCCCTTTTTGACAATGACAAACCATTCCTCAGACATATTGAAAAGAATATTGAAAGTATACCTTTGCCTTGTGAAATAGGGGGATTCAAGATTTGAACAATGTGAATTGCTCCCCCTCAATTTATGCTTACTTTAACTTGCATAGTTAGTCTTTCTACACAAAGCAATATAACATGCATGTACTACATGATCCTTTAGCAAGTCATATGATAAAGCATATAAAGAACAAGAAAAGGACCACTTTAGCAATAATAGCAATATGATTGAGTTTCAAGACATTTAAATTTATCTCCCCCTTTTAACATTATCAAAAAGGAAGGGGGTAGAAGAGCATACACATAGTCTTCTCCAAACACAATCAGGTAAATATTAAACATGCAATCACATAACATATATCAAATAGAGACGAGAGAAACACATAAGCTAGGTCATAATCAAAATATGGTGAAATATGGCACTAACTCATAAGATATAACTAATCAAAGAGTAAGAGTGCACAAAAGATAGATTACAACTCATGAAGCATGTTCTCATAAAAGCAACTACAAGTGAGAAACAATGAAAGCTAAAGATAAAATAGTATAGCTCAAAACATGTGCCCATATATTTCTAATAGAAAATAGCCTAGAAAGATATATATGATCAACAATCTAGACTAAAAACTAAGAACATCTAGACATCTAAGCTATCTATGTCCACAACATCATCATCATCATTAGCACCAGGCTCGTAGTCCTCATATCCATCTAAGGGTGTAGCAACAATGCCTTCATCACCGGAGTCACCAACGAAGCCATCAGATCCATCACCATCATTAGATGCATCCTCACCATCACCATCATCATCATCATCATCATCATCATCATCATCATCATCATCATCATCATCATCATCATCATCATCATCATCATCATCATCATCATCATCATCATCATCATCATCATCATCATCATCATCATCATCATCATCATCATCATCATCATCATCATCATCATCATCATCATCATCATCATCAGTAGTCTCAACATCAGCCTAGTCAAGCATCTCCTTATCCACAGAAGGACTAAAACCACGACTGGGCCAACGAGCATTCTGCTCATCCCAAGTCATACCAAGAGCATAGAGCTCATTGGCCTAAGGGAAGGAGGAATAAAAATCACCCAGACTGGCAAGTAGAGTGGCTAAGGGGTCAGCAGACAATGACAAGATGACAGGAGCAGGACCACCAACATCAGAGGGTGTGGGAGAAAAAAATAGAAGGCTCAGGGTTAGGGTAGTAGTGATGGTACACATAGGATGCATAATCACTACTGAGGTAGGGCTGGTCGGTGGGGTATGGGTGTGCACTGGATAAGTTCATGTTTGACATGATTGAACATAAATTCTGGTGCAAATGCTCCTAGACCTAGAGGTTGTATGCCTGTTGTGCATCATGTAGCCCATGAGGGTTTCATTGGACACATGAAACGAGGCACGACTAGGTCAGGGTGGCTGAGGAGGTGGAGCTCAAGTAGAGGTAGAGGTAGAGGTAGGGGTAGCTGAGGAAGAGGTAGAGGGTGAAGCACCAGGTGTGGAGGAGGAAAGGATAGACATGGATTTTTGAATGGTGGTCTCACTGATGCACACTCCCTTCATAGTAGGCCTGTAGTGGAAATAAGAAAAGAATGATTTTTAGTGGCAAATTGGAAATGACCACATATTAGGGCTGGATACGGAGGATGGGTGTTGTGGGTGTTCTTGACAGAGTCAAAACAGGTCATATAGTGGAGTATATATTTAGACCACTTGATCTAAAATATAGTACATTATGACTACAATGTTCTCTGCAATATCCGTTTGATTTTTCTTTAGGTGGATGTTGTAGTTGACCACTAGGGATAATATATGCTTCTTGAGATCAAGGGAGGAGGAGGGCAGGGTGCTCTTCTTCTTATAAGGATCATCATGTTTCTTCAGATAGTAATGGATATCAAGAAGAGTGATCTCATTCTGCTTGTAGAAATCTTCAGGGTCTAAAAGGTCATAATACTCTTCATAATCCTTATGCCATGTGTCATTCTCATCATCTCCTAAAAAGAAAACATTTAGGATAATCCTTAGAGATTTGGAAATTCTTCCTGGCTATCATGGAAGTAAGGATCACTTGAGTATTCAGCAGGGGTACAAGGGAGTCATGATTCCAACGCAAACTTGCATTGAATTTGTGAACTACTTTCGTGCTTGTAAGAAAATTATGAAAACAATCACGATTGATAGCCATGGCGGATAGGTGATGAACGGATAACAACAACACCACTTGGTTGATGACAGCTTGATGCCTAGGTCTAGGCTCAAACAAGGCTCTAAAAGGAAAAGGACTCCTAGGAAGAAGGTCCTTATACCTATTTACAGCCTCTATTGAGACAAAGAGGGTCTCATCGAATGGACCCAAGTGAGAGAATGAAGAAGAGGATGGTTCATTGCTAGGGGTGGATCTCTTTATTCTATGAGAAGCCATGGGGGTGAAAGGAAGGAGAAGAAGAGAGCAAACGCACAAAAGAAATCACCAAAATTATTCACACACCAAGGTTGAGCAAGGGGGAAGGTCTAGGGCAGCCTTTCTAGGTCAGATAAGGGCTAGGTTAGGGAAGGTAAGGTCTGGGGTTGAGAGCTTAGGGATAGAACAAGGGGAATCAGTTAGCTATTGTCTAGTTGAGAGGGAGAATAGTCAGCCGAATCCAACTTAAGTTAACTTCAACCTACTGATCAGTTGAGTTCTATGAGTCAGAAACTTGACTGATTAGTCCATTTCAGAATAGTTCTCAGCCATGGATCGATCGAGTTTTTCCTGGGGGAAACTAGACCGATGGTCAACCTAATCTAAAACCATCAAACTTAATTTCTAGCCATTTGAATGCTAATTAAATTTATTTTTCAAGTCCATTATGTATATTGAACATACTTAGGCACATATCACTCATCATTGGGTACTATTTTGTGATAAAACAAGCGTTTATGAAAAATACCCAAAAACAAGAGAAAAACAAGGCAATATGAACTTGAAAAAGCAATTTTAAGCATATTAGCACTCAAAGATGATCAAGATAGATGCAAGACATATACGATAGATGACTACTAGTTAGAAGGCATATCAGATTCATACTAAGTAGTTATAAGCAATTTTGATCTAATAAAGTTAAATTGATCTATAGCTAGAGGTTTAGTGAAAATATCCACCAACTAATTTTCCGTATCCACATACTTGATATAAGTATCCTTCTTGGCAATGTGATCACAAAGAAAATGATGGCAAACCTCTATATGTTTAGCTCTACTATAAAATATAGGATTGTAAGACAAGTTAATTACACTCATATTATCACAATAGATAGGAGAAGCATCAAAATAAATGTTAAAGTCTTAGAGCATTTGCTTCATCCATAGGACCTGGGCACAACAACTCTCGGCTACAATGTACTCAGCCTCGGTGGTTGATAATGCCACGATGCTCTGTTTCTTGGAGAACCAAGACACCAAGCATGGTCTTGGGAGGAAACAAGTGCCACTTGTGCACTTTCTATCAATCAAGAAGCCTGCATAATCAACATCATTATAGGTAGTAAGAGTAAAGTCCCTTGACTTGGGATACCATAGTACAAAATTTTGAGTCTTGGCTAGGTACCTTAAAATCCTCTTAACAACTATAAGATGAGATTTCTTAGGATTTGATTGAAATCTTGCACACAAGCCAACACGAAACATTATGTCAGGTCTAGAGGCATTTAAGTAAAGTAAACTTCCAATCATACCTCTATAGATCTTCTCATCTACCTTCTTACCTTCTTCATCTTTATCAAGTTTGGTGGTGTTTGACATGGATGTGTCCATCGGCCTGGCATTCTCCATCCCAAAGCGCTTACATAGTTCACTGGTGTACTTGCCTTGGTTGATGTGGTTCCCATCTTTTGTTTATTTGATTTGAAAGTCGAGGAAGAATGTGAGCTCACCCATCATACTCATCTCGAATTCACTCTACATAAGATCACTAAATTCTTTGCAAAGATCAAGGCTAGTTCCGCCAAAAATGATATAATCAACATATATTTGAATGATAAGAAAATGGTTAGAAGTGTGTTTTAGAAACAAGGTAGAATCCACTTTGCCCATGATATAACCATAATCTAAAAAAAGTTCTTTAATTTCTCATACCAAGCCCTTGGTGCATGTTTGAGAACATAGAGAGCTTTTTGCAACAAATAAACATTGTTTGGTAGACTATCATGTTCAAAGCCTGGAGGTTGTGCAACATACACTTCCTCCTCAATTGTACCATTCAAAAACACACTTTTAACATCCATTTGATACAAAAGAAAGTTTTTATAGCTAGCAAAAGCAAGCAACATATGAATGGACTTAAGTCTAGCTAGAGGTGCATATGTTTCATCAAAGTCAATACCTTCCTGTTGATTATAGCCTCGAGTCACTAACCTTGCTTTGTTTCTTACCTTTTTGCTGCTTTCATCTAGCTTGTTGCGGTAGAACCATTTGGTGACAATAATCTTTCTATCACTTGGTCTTGGCACAAGGGTCTAAACTTTATTCTTCTTAAATTGTTCCAACTCCTCTTTCATAGCTAGGATCCATTCTTTATCCCCAAGAGCTTCCTTGACATCTTTAGGCTCTAGTTGTGAGATGAAGGCACTGTTGGCTTGTTCTTTGTTGAATGCAGCCCGGGTCTTCAATCTTTCAAATGGATCACCTAAAATCAGCTCCTTAGGATGATTATTTACAAACTGGGGAGTTGGATCCTTTTTATCATCATCTTTTTCTTCTTTTGGAGCAGCCACCTCTTTTCCCTTTTGGGTGATGTTGAGTTCTTTAAGAATAGGAATCACTTCATCTGTGACATCATCATTTGAAACAATATCTTTGGAAATAGAGGGGTTAGTCTCAATAAATATTACATTAATATATTCTTCTACCTTAGCAAAATCAACATTATAAACTCTATATGCCTTGCTAGTAGTGCTATAGGCAAGAAAGAAAGCCTTATATGATTTCAGATCAAACTTGTCAAGAGAATCTTTTGTATTCAAAACAAAATAAGGACATCCAAAAATATAGAAATACTCAAAGGCTTCCTACCATGCCATAGCTCATAGGGGTTTTTTTTTAAGTGAAGGATGAGTGAAAACACAATTTTGCACAAAATAAGAGGTACTGATAGCTTCAGCCCAAAACTTCTTAGGAGTATTATACTCAAGAAGCATGGTCCTAGCCATCTCCTATAGAAACCTATTCTTCCTCTCTCCAACCCCATTTTTTTGAGGTGTTCAAGGTGACGAAAAGTTGTGTGCATAACCCGATTCGTGAAAAAAATGCTCAAAAAGCTAATTTTCAAATTCTCCCCCATGGTCACTACGGATGGAAACAATTCGTCAAGAAGCTTCATTCTCAACTCATTTGCAAAAATTAGAGAAAACATAAAGCGTATCACTCTTTGAAATGAGAAAGAAGGTCCAAGTATATCTAGATAAATCATCGACAATAACAAGGCAATACTTGAAACCACAAAGCGATTGCGTTCTCATTGGTCAAAATAGATCAATATGAAGAAGCTCAAGAGCTCTCTTAGTACTAAGGACTCCTTTAGATTTGAAGGAGGACTTAGTTTGCTTTCCTTGTGTACAAGGTTGGCATTCCTCATCCTTTTCAAAATCCAATTTAAGAAGTCCCTTGACTAAGTCCTTTTTGTTCAACTTCTTTAATTGATGCATATTTACATGATCAAGCCGACAGTGCCAAAGAGAAATATCATTCGAATTGGATACAAGGCATCTACCAACCACAGACTTAATAGAGTTAAGAACAATAACATAAATATTACCATTTCTAGTTCCCTTATATATAACTTGATAGGTGAGGGAATATAGAATCAAGCATTCAAAAGCAGTAAATAGAACAAGGTAACCATTATCACAAAGTTGACTAACACTTATTAAATTGTGATGTAGGCCATCCACAAAAAGAACATTCTTGATGCATAGGGATTCACCTACATCACCCTCACCTTTGACTTTACCTTTCTTATTGTCCCCAAAGGTGACAGATTCTACTTTCTTCTTCATGAGATTGTTGAAATGGCTTACATCACCCGTCATGTGCTTTGTGCAGCCACTATCAACAATCCATCTATCTTTTCCTTTTAAGAAAGGAGAATGTCGGTTCCCAACTCAAACTTTGGGATCCAGAGTTAGCTTGGGGACCCATTTCATCTTTGGGTTGGTCCACTTAGGCTTGTAAGGACAATAAGTAAACTAGTAATAATCACATTTTCAATAAGAACAAACCATAGGATTCTTAGTGCTCGAAGATTCTCCTATAAAGAAAGAGATCTCCGTGCTCTTTTTCTTACCTTTATCCTTGCTCTTGCCCTTTGAGGCTCCCCCTGCAAATCCCAAACTACTAGTACCACTTTGTTAGGTAGAATGATCATCATTAAAAGAAGCAATAGTAGAAGATAAACTAGATATGTCATCCTTAGCATGAACAAGATCAGCCTCAAGACATAAAGCTTTAGTAAGATATGAATCATTTTCAAGAGAGATAGCAGCTACATTATCACTAGGCAACAAAGGTCTAGAAGATAGATCATTTACTTGACTAAGTAACCTAGCATTTTTAGATTTTAGCATTTGAATCTCTTTAAGATAAACATATCTCTCTTCTCTACAAGCATCAATAAGAAACTTAAATTCAACATTTTTAGTTTTAGGCAATTCAAGTTCTTTTAGGCAATTTTGGTTCTCTTCCTTAAGTTTTTAAATATTCTTAAGGTAGATACCATTCTCAACTTCAACCCCATTGAAGTGAAGTTCAAGATCAATATATTTCCCTTACAAATCATCAATACTCTCAAGATTGGTTTTCTCATTCAATTCTAAAATTTCAAGCTTAGCATAAAGATATCAATGATTTTACCTAAACATTTTCTTTTAGATTTACATTTAGCAAAAGAATAATGGGTAGCAACAAGCATGTCACTGATAGATTCTTTAGGAAATTCATGCAAACTTACCTCACTTACCTCACCAATGTCTTCACTTGTAGAGGCCATGAGGGCAACGTGGCACTCTCCATCTTCTTCAGAGCCAGAGCTGCTTGAAGATGAAGCTTCCCAAGCCGCACGAGCTTCATTCTGGTGTCTTTTTTTTCTTGTCCTTCCTCTTGTGCTTGCTCTCCTTCTTGTAATCCTCTTATTTCCTTGAGCTGCTCTTGTGGTGTGTCTTTCTTGCCTTTGGGCATTCACTCTTGTAGTGCCCCTTTTGACCGCACTTGTAGCATCTAGGAGTAGAGGAGGAGGAGGCTTGCTTTCCCTTGAAGTGCTTGCCCTTGATGTAGTTGGCTTCATGTTCACTAGGGCCTTAATCTTCACTAAAGGAGGGAGAAGAAGTTCGACGTGCAAGCTGTTGTTGAAGGATAACAACCTCCACTTGTGCTTTGAAATCACTATCTTTGATCTTGTTGGCTTCCTTCTCTTCTTTCTTAGCTTCTTTTTCTTTCTTGTCAAGTCTAGGCTCATGAGTTTGAAGATTTCCAATGAGTTCTTTAGTTGGGATGTCACCAAGGCTCCTCACTTCTTCAATAGAGGTGACCTTTGACTCCCATATCTTTGGAAGAGTTCTCAAGATCTTTGAGCTGATGACGCCTCTATCCAAAGTGTTGCCCAATGCAGCCAGCCCATTGATGATGACATTAAGCCTTAAGTACATCTCCGCAACGAATTCTTTCTTTCCCATATTGAAGTTCTCTAGGAGGCTATTCAACATGTATATCTTTGCCTCCTTTACTTACTTTGTGCCTTCATATGTGATGCACAGCTTGTCCTAAATCTCGTAGGAAGTGTCCCATGATGAGATCCGATTGAACTCCGTGGGGGTGAGGGCTGCATAGAGGATGCTAATTGCCTTTGCATTGAGTTGAGCCTCCTTGAGAGCAGCTTCACTCCATCTTGCAACAACTCTGGTAGGCTCCTTGTATGGTGTGACCATCACCTTCCACATATCAAAGTTCATCCCTCGAATGTAGAATTGCATCTACCTCTTCCGATATAGAAAGTTGGTGCCATCAAAGACCAGAGGGCGCATGTAAAAGCCTCCTTCTAGGTTGAGTGAACCAAGTATGTTGTCACCCATCTTCTCGTCTCCTAGGAGATTGTTGGAGAAGATCCTTGGCTCTAATACCACTTGTTGGATCTAAGGGCTCTAGAGGGGGGTGAATAGGGCAACACAATTTCTCACAGAACAGATTAGACCTTCAAATTATATCAATTAGGAGCAGTAACTTAATGGCAACTTGAAGTCCTATATAACAAGCATAGCAAGGATGAGAGAGATTGATAGCAAGCACTTGACAAAGGGATGTAGAGTGGTTCCACACTTCAAACTAGAAGTGAGTCAGTCCACTACCTAGAGAGGTCAACCTCTAGGACTTTGCAAGTGCTTTTCTCTATTGTATCACCATAGAGATTTACAACAATATACCACCAAAGGACTTACCCATCCAAATATAAGGTGATCTCGACCTTAACAAGGAACTTACCCCCCTTAGCTTGAATCTTCAGCCTTCACCTAGGTCTTACCCATTCAAGCTCAAGTCTTCTTCCTTGAAGGACTTTTCTTCTCCTCTTGGATCGTTCGCCTTTGCATTCTCCTTCACCTAGAGAAGATCACCACCTCTTCATCAACCTTGAACAGGACCAGCTATAGATCCTTCTTCACTTGATGGAGCTTTCTTCAAATATTCTTCATCAAAGAAGGGGGATAAAGAAGTAGTGGATATTTGAGAGTTTTACATGCACAAAGGTATAACTCTCTTACATAATCCTAACTCACTCACAAATCACACAATGAAGTGCAAAATAGAGAGAGAAAGGGGCTCAAGGGGTGGTAGCACACTCAACTATAGAAAGGACCGTATATATAGTGAATGAGCAACCTTAGAATGAACTCCAAGTGGTCCTATTTATAGCTGGGGGTGCTCCCTTGAGTTGGGGAACACTTAGGGCCAAAATATATCCCTTTTTGCCAAGACAATGGATCAATTTTCATCCAAACAAGTCACCAATGGTTAGAATCACTTTTTCTATATTTTTTGTATAATGCATTCGGTCGAGTTCAAATAAAGGTAACTCGACCGATCGGCTAAAAGACAAATCCGATTTTCAAACTATCAGTCGAGTTTGTCCTGGGGAAACTCGACCGACCAATGAAAATCACATTTGGTCAGTTACCCGATCGGTTGAGTTCTATTAATGCACAACTCGATCGATGCACTCTCCAGAAAATCGATCTAAGGGATCTATCAAGATTGAAACTTGACCGATCAACAACATGTGATCAATTTTATAAAGGTTTAAAAAGTGATTAAAACTTGGTACTAAGTGACCCACATATTTTTCTCATCTTAGTTACAAGTCATATCATCAATACAAGTGATTACAAAAATATTCTAAGGTCGTTTGGATGGATTTCCTAATTAGCATACTTGCATTGCATTTGACTTGAACTTTGACAAGCTAGGGCTTGTGTAATTTGATATTTTTCATGTACTAACATCTGAAATCAATCTTGAATACACATATTAGATACATATGAATGGAATGGTTAAGTCATTATCAAAATATGGACAATGTATAACCTCTAGGTCAACACAATTGAGTGGAGGAACAAGTTGCAAAGGACTCAATGCTTACGAGGGTAGGAGTATATATAGATGGGGTGTGAATTCTAGGGTTTCCAAGTTAGCCGTGAAGCCTTGGGGAGCAAGAAGTGGGGTTTTCTTCATTTCTTGATTATTCAGAACAAGTAGTGGCTCGAAAGATTCACAATGAAAAATAGAAACTATTGGCGAAAAAATCATCGAATTTGGTTGAGAGACGAGGGAGAAAAGCCAGTTGGAAAATCACGATTTTTGTTGCCTCTTTCCCGATCCGAATGGAGCTAGACGACGACCAGTGGCCATCTGATCCCACAGACATGTGTCCTCAGTTGATCTAAATCATTCATTTGGGAAAAAATAAGAAAAACATCCGCGTGACATTTATTTCAAATCCGATTATAAAGTGGCACTTGTATTATTTAATGAATTTCTCTCTCTTCAACAGAGTGCTCAAACAATTTCCAAATTTAATGAAAATTGATACCCTTACTAATTTTGAGATGTAGAATCTTAATATGCAATTAGTTTTTACTTTTGGGTACTTTTAATATGTTAAATATATCAAAACTTATTTTCTCTTTCCTCCTTCATTAATGGTGATAAGATTCTCCAAATTTGATGAAACTTCACCTACAAGTCACTTTAAGTGCCTTGGATATGAATTTACCATTAATTTTACATGTTGAGATTATTTGTTCATTTATTTAACATATTGAAGGTTCTACACACTTTTTCTCTCATAATTTTACCCTTTAATCAAATATTCTCCAAACTGAGTGAAAATTCACCCAAATGTATATTTTAATATGTAGAACAAGAATCCAAGATTATTGTCCACTTATGGACTCTTTAAGTATTTTATTTAATATTTTGAGGAAAACTCACCTTTTCTTATCAAAATAAAAAAGATGTAATTATTATTGTCCCAAAATTACCAAACTTAGCCTACAAGCCAAACCAAACCCAAAGAAATGAATCTCAAGTTATCTTTAACCAATTAGTCTTCCTTTTATGAATTTTAGCCCATTATCCATTATTACCAATATTTATCATATTAATTAGTTCAATATCACATTAACATATATAAAGCAACATTATTCATTCCTTTTTCTCTTCCTTGCTCCATAAGGCTAAGGAATGACCTAGAATGAATATATTTTAATAATATGTCACATGAGTGCTAAATTTTCATGTTAGACCCTTATTAAAAATATTTACTGAGGTATTTGTGCATAAACCCATATGTTGGCAATAATAATGAACAAATGTTCACCAACATCTATTAGTTCCACAAATTAAACATAAAGGCCAAAAAGGACAAAAATGAAATGAAAAGCTTAGAAAGAGGGCCAAAAGAGAATATGTCAAAGTTTTGATATGTTATAACACTCCAACCCTTAAAGAGGATTCATTCCTGAAATCTCAAGAAAATAGGGAAGGGTGAGTGTGAAACATCTCAACACTAACTTCAAGTTGTTCCTACAACCATAATACTTCTACCAAAACTTTCACTAACAACTCCTCATAGGTCAGGTTCTCAAGGATCACCTAGGGTTCCACTATTAATATTTCTTAATGAGATTTAATATTATTAATATCTTTGGCTCATTAGAATTATTTTATTAGGATGTCACATTATCATTATTATTCTATTAATTTTGTTTCATTATATTCACTCAGTTTCCAAAAGAGATACATTTCATTATTATGCATGAAATCATATATATATTTCTTACTTATCTCATTAAGAGTTTTAGCACAATTAGGGTTTACTCAATTATCTCAATATACTTGATCATTATTTTTTAATAATCTGGAATTAGACTCCATTATGCTCATATCATCACCATATTGAATTATACTGGATTATTGTGCATGGAATAAGACATTTTATCCAATTTGTTATTAAGTCTACAATTAATCCAATTATTGTCACATTAATTACTTTTATCCATATTAAACATTTTCACGTTGTCACATTACCTTTTTTACCCACAATAACGTCATCACTAATTAATTTCTCATATTTAATCACTTCTTATTGTTGATTATGCACATTTAACACCACATTAAGCATTTGTGCATGATTATGTGAATCAACTTATTTATTATTCAAATTTGAGTCATTATATGTATTTTAGTGAACAAGGTGAAACATATTACATATTTATGATATGTTTCACATACCAATTCATGATTAGGTGATTATTTAGGTGTTTATTAGAGAACAAGATGATATGTATTACACATTGATAACTTGATTAATCCATGATTAGGTGAGCTATATACCACTTATGTATATCAAGGTATATTATTTGATTATGCCACCTAATGTTACTATTGTATCATCAATGACATTAAGGATGCATATATTAAAGTTAGATGACTACAAGTTAGGATTTTGATCAACACGATCATTATATTTCACATATATTGTTTTCGCATGGATTAAGTCTAAAGTTAGGTTACAATTGTCTTACTCATCATATCATTAGGGTTTATTGGTTCATGACATGGTCAACACCATGCATCCACCACTAGTATTAATAGGTAAATTATTCATATTATGTGCATTAGATCTTTATAAGGGTTCAAACACATGAACTATTCATTAGATGACCATTATATGTTCATTGATATATCAACAAGCATGCTAGGTTATAACTATAACTTGTTTGTTCAAAACTAAGGATCCAAACATTATATGTTCAAGATGTTTGTCTCAATCATGAGGTGACGAAACAAACATGGTAGATGTCCAAAGAATGATGTTACTTGATGACATATGTATTCAGGTTAAGGACTTTAACAATGAGACCACATGTATGATAAGAGAATATACATTCTTGTTATGTACCTAGTTAGACATTAACGTGAAAGAATAATAGAAGACAACAATACATAAGACTAGAATGTGTGCTTACTGGTGATATCCTCTCATTAGTCATGATATGGGATATCAAATCAAACACATATGTACTATTTATGAACAAGTTTATTGGATAGACCCACCTTGAGTATGATACATGGAATCCAACAATGGCAGTCAGAATCACATCTCAGTGTGACAATAGTGATTGTGGTTCTTATAACTGAAGTCACTACAATCATTGCATGTTATTCAATGTGTTGTAACACTATTCAACATGACCTTGAAAATGGTTTCTATATAGGTAGTGCTTAGGTGCATTGTCACACGTGGATTATTGTGATTGACGTAGATGGAAATTTTCCTCCCATTGGAGTGATATCCTAACCACTTTATGATTGAGAATATGAAATGCATGGCCATGCTCATGTGAGTCAATACATGATCTTGAGTTCATGTGTATCTCAACAGTCTACTCTAGATCATGGAACAAAGATTGAATATCAAGAGGATGATGTTTCCATGCGTTAGATTCAATATGGATATTAGAGACAAAAGGATTATACTATTGCTGTAAAACTGGTCACAATACTAGGTTAAGTTGTTCTCCAACTTCTCCAATTACTTGAGTAGCAATGAAGTCTTACTAGATACCAATCATTGCTGGTGAAATCATAATGTTATTATGAATATCATTGCCAACATAATCTGGATCCTACATGGTAACACACATATGATGTATTGGAATAGAAGTATAATTGTGGACATGATGGGAAACGTTACGAGCAAAATTTATTACTAAAATGTTGAGGCGATCTACTAAAATAATATTGAAATATAATCTAATTTAAGTGGTTAAAATATTTCAGCCAATTAATTAGATTTAGATTGTTAAGTCAACGGGCTAATCCCCAGCCATTGACTAGAGTCAAATTGTCATGCATTAATTAATTAATATGACTAATTGGATAATTAATTGATTCTTAAATGTTCTAGTTGTATTTTTGACAATCCACGAGTGCCCTATTTTTCACAAAGCCACTACCTTTTATTTTTCCAGGGGTATTTGGAAACGCTGCTTCCTTTCCTCTCCTATTTATAGGGGTATGAAAACCATATTTTGAGACATGCTCCTATAGGTGAACCCTATCCATCATTGTCCCTGAGAGAGAAGGATAGCAACCACAATGCTAGCATGTCATCAAGTGAAAGGCTGCTCCTAATGCCGACTTTGACATCATGATAAGGATTTCCATGTGGAATATGTAGAGATCCAAACATTGAGCACCAAATTTCAGAGGACATCGACAAGGACCGTCCATTCATGCTAGGAGCAATCCAGACTACCACGCAAAGGGACGTCACTGGATCCTCCATGATAAGGTATTTCACAGGCATCCTCTTTCCAAATATGATGTTGTCGATGAGATCCGCTAGTACAATATGTGGAGATTCTTTTTTTGTTTCTACTACGCTTTCCGCCTCCACAAAACTTAACAACAAATACCCCTACAAAATATGATGAATGGAGATTTAAATAACAGGTTCTTCTTCTATATATGTAATTATGATATTTGCGAGACTCAAAAGAAAAAAGTTACAACTACAACATCCTACCTTTATATATGCAAAAAGAACTACGATTTAAATTGCATCTCAATCCATAGTAAGATTATTAAATAAATATTAGGACCTCTAGAGTTGTAAAACTCCCAATTTCAAGAGATATAAAAATCTTTTGATAATTTATGATGAACTAAGCATTTTATGTTGTAAAACCCTAACCATTCACAATGGAGAAATAAAAATGAAATATATCTAAATTTTTAACCCAATAAAATATCATATAAAGATTAGTGACAACGATATTAAGTAAATTTGATAAAGTTCTAAGATTGACTATTATACATGTATTTTATCTAAATATTTTGTAATCTAACACAAAATTTTGATATCCATAATTCAAATTCTTAACCAAGGAATGTATATATGATCCTTAGAGGAATATATGGACTGGTCTTCACTAAGTGATCATGCAAGTCTTTACATTTCATAGTTTTATTAATTCCATAAATTTGTCAAGTAGTTGGGTTCATGGAATAATAGTAAATAGACTATAGACATTAGGAGATTTTGACTTAGTTCTCACATTCATTTTGGCATTTTTCTATCTCGAGCCAAAATGTTTTTCTGTCGAGAAATTATTTTCTTTATAATACTAAATGTACAAAGAAAATAATTTTACAGAATTTATCGATGATTTCTTAAGCTAAGTGAAAATAAAGGAGGTTTGAGAAACTCCTAAAGGGGAGTCTAACAAAACCCCTAAAACTTAGAGTTTGGTGTAGGGTAATGGTTAAGAGAAAGTAAATGATACTACATTTTAGTTGACATGCCTGTTTAGAATTCTAGTTGAATCTTTTTAAGGGGTGGAGAATAATACCTAACTGCACTATGGATGTGTTGATTTTGACAAAAAAATCCACTTTAAGGAGTGGAGAGTTATAACATACTGGATTTTTGAGTACAAAATTTATGTTGAGATATAGTTCATAATTTCTCCAAAAACTTGAGTTCAAATTCAAATTGATTCTTTATTCTAAACCTCATTTGTTTATATTGATCAACTATCATGTTATTTGATAATAGTATCCACTTGATTTTTTTTGTATAAATGAGTTCATTTTACTCAATTGAGAAATATTTACATATTAGTCCATGGATATGCCTCCTTGAATCACTTTCCCATCATTTAGTACAATTTGGAATTCTTGTGCTCAAATATTTTGATTTGAACTTATATTCTAATCATACAACCACTCTTTTGATTAATGGATTTGGGATAACACAAAAATTTATTATTAATTATCTGAGAGTGACTAAATGAGACACCTTAGAAACATAATCATAGGTACAATTATTTCTTTAGTTTAGTTTGATAGAATAAAATACAAGCTTAAAATATTAGAGCATTTATTTTAAAATTTATGGAGATTTAAAGAAACTAATAAATAGTTAGTTTTTGGTAACAATAATACCACTAAAAATATTTGTAACCAAAATAAACAGATTGTTGCCTTCTTCATTTGTTAGGCACAAACCCACTGGTTATACAGAGGACTGACCAATGCCTTCTCTGTGACCAGGACATTCTAGGTCAAGATAGTGAACCAAACTCTTTCCCTTGATGTTCCTCACCCCAGAGTGTCTCCACTTTACTTATCCTAGACCTTAAAACACTGCCTTAGTTAGGATCTTTCCTTCAGTTGAAGTAAATGGTATCACAACCGTTGTGTACAACCGCCTGCACTATTGTTATCTCCTCCCCACTCCTTCTAGATTTAATTTTCAACTCTAAAACCCTGACAACCTTCCCTATTTAAGTTTATACCTGCCACAACACAAAGGCAACTAAAAAGCCTATACCATAAGAACCAAGACACAGTCTATAGGCAACCACATTCCCACTAACCTACAACACCTTACATCTTGTTGTAGTTATGCTTATGCCACAGAGAAATCCACGACCATAGTGATAAATATCAAGTTTGAGGTCTTATGTACATGCCACATCCCAATTTTCATAGATCTTTGGACAATACCTATGACCCTCTCTCCAGCATCAAAAGCAATCTTAATCACCTTGCTACCCTCAGTGGATTTTCTTTGATAGACCTGCATGACAGACAACAAGCAACACATGCACACCACCACCACCACCTAAAAATACCCGACCATCTTCTCTAGATCACCATTCTCCATCGCCACCATCTCAATCACCCTCACCACTAACCTATCCCTTGATCCAGAAGGATAGTGACGACCTACAAATTGACTCTACCACTTGCAAACCCAAGTCCTCCATCCTGGAACTAGTTCTACCTCCATCTCCACATGCCCATAACTAGGTGGAACTATCCTAACACTAATCCATGAAGCACAATGATCAATTGAAGATGACATGAGCATGAAACCGGGAACAACTAGTTCAATATGAAAAATCGATTCATCAAGATTAGTAGATGCATTGACGACATGTAGGTAAATAGGAAATATTTCTCTATAATCCATTTTATTAAGAACTCAATTATAAGGGTAATTGTAGTCAAGTTAATGACATGATATACAATACCCATCACTCGAGATAGAATGGCTATCAAGCATAACAAAGGTAACTAACTAAACCTATAGCATGTATGTAGATAAACCTATTGATTAATATGGGAATACTAGTAAATAGAAAGCCACACTATTTGTAAGATGATGCACCAATTAAAGATTAAATGAAAGCTGAGGTATTTTGGGTGATGATAAGAACCATATCACTTGATCGATATCCCTAGTGATAACCATATGAGTTCACATAGTAGGTCTCGTGTCTAATATCCGAAAGTCAAATAATGATCAAGATTTGTATATACATGTTAAATATGGTTATAAGTATAATTAGTCATAGCTGATGTATTATGTTAATGTGTTTCATGTGAATACTAATACACATGAGTTAATGAATTGCCAAATTGAGAAATTGTGATCTCAATAGTTATTAATATGTATGATAAACTTATTTTTTTTCAAAATTAAAACCCCAAAACATATACATAATATGGTATTTGAAATACAACAAGTACCTAAGGACAATATTTATATAGGTTGATCTAATTAAGTAATTATGTATCTGGTAGAAAGAAGAGATACAAAGAAAATACATTTATGATAAAAAGTATGTCTAATCTAAACTTAGTTAGACTTACTAGGATAAAGGTGAAGCTTATAATGAGAATCAATCGAAATCCCTAGATAAAGAATATGCCAAGACACCAGTAACATGGTATGATGGTATTATACTTGTTTATACACTTTGAATATATGCATATAACTTAGTAAATACCATAGAAAAGACTAGAATAGGAAACAATTGAATCAACTCCTAAAATGAAACCCTAGCCACCTAGAATACCAATAAAATGAAAGTTGAACAACACTTGATTCCAAGCCAACAGTGACAAATACTCTCGTACATTTGTAGACTCTTTGTTTTGATTAAATTCTCGGATTAGAACACCTACAACTCACAATTTTACGTACCTATATCCAAAGGTATGAAATTACTATTTTTATTTGGAAAGTAAATTTCCTCATTGATTGCATACATGATTATATGGGTTGGTTGGCTTAAAATTGTTGTAAACCATATCCCTCCTCTTTGAAATCCACTAGGAATAAATCCTAAAAATATTAGCACATTGTTTAAAAGTAAAAAAGGGTAGGCTAATGCCCATTATTTTAGTGGAATAACGCTTCCACTTGTCTATGTAGAGAAAAGGACATGAGGTCCATCAATATACTAGAAAACACAATTGGTGCGTTGTCATTCTCCATGGAGAAAACATATGGCTTCCTCAACAACAAAGACATTGACATGTGTTGTCTATTTAAAAATTTGAGTTTCTGATCTCAAATTTGATATTGAATCATACTTAATTTGAAAATCCATTTTGTTCATTTGATACTTGCTACATTATTTACCACTTGCACTGTCATGAAAAATCTTTTTGTAGATAGGTTCATTCTTTTAATTTCCAAATATTAGTTTTGTATCTGTCATTTGAATGACCCATATTTTCCTTCTTGAGGTCCATGTGTGGTTTTATTCCCTCTAAGAACTCATGTACATGTGTTTAATAAGGAGCTAGAGAGGAGTGTAAGAGTTATCCCATGTTAAAAAGTACATATGAATCAATGCCTATTCTTAAATTTTTTAATCATATGCCAGACTCCACGACTCTGAAGCTAAGCATGATTGTAAAAATAATTGTTTATATTTTATGATATTAGAAAATCTATGATCATAAGGATCATGTCTTTACAATTATTTAGTGAGCGCACAAGGTTTTTGGTTGTGCCATCCATGGTCACATTCCATTTCTATAAGTGCTATATATGTTTCAAGAATATAGTCAAATACACACCGTAGAAAATGAAGAAAATTCAATAGCATTATTTAATGAAGCTATACAGTTGATATTGTCAATATCAAAAGACATATTATATGAGTTAGTAGTAGAGTGAGGGAGACGTAGGTAATATATGTATAATAAACAACAAAGAAGTTTCTCCTTTTTTGATATTTAGATGTTCTCTCTATGTCTATATGCATAGGATATGCATGGGCCATCCTATTGTTCTTGATATAATGTTGTGGGTTGTGATTTTTTATTAAGTTGTTCAATAATTTCTTATTTTAGAACTACCACCATCTCTCTCACTTATTTGCTTTGTGGTGAAACGAATGCTGTCAAGGTAAGATCGGGATGATTGTTGTGAGAGTGACATTATGGATGAATGGATATGAAAGGGTTATATTACTATGATTGTGGAGGTTGGAAAGGTGTTGTGCCAGATTGAGGTATTTTATTTGGGTGTGATGGTGGAATGTATCTGGAGTGGTTTGGAATGGTGTCAAACCCCAATCTGGATGAGTCTAGGATTGTGTGTGATCTTCTATAATCCAAACATTGCCTTTGTTTTGGCACTTCCTTCATGTCTTTAGGGTTAAGCCACAAAGTAGGGTGTTATACATGGTCAGTGAAGATAGATGATGTAGAGTGTGGTTTTTTGACACATAGATAATATGGATGGTCTCACTATGCTAGATCTTAATGGATCTTGAAAGTTTGATTTCCTTGGTAACTAAAAGCACACAAAAGGATTTATGTAGTAGTAAAGTATAGGGTATGGGCTTATGATTTGTAGAATAGAACCTATAACAGAAGAAATCTTTTTGAATACATCAATATCCGATAGGTGTGGAGGGATTTGAATAGAGACCCAACTTGGGACCCCCCTTATACGCCATTTTTGTACCCATGTTGGATGACTATTTTGTGATGTGCGCATGTACATAACTGTCACTACAAGGTAGAGTAATGGTGACATCAATAAGATGGTCTTGCTTGGTACCTTGTGGTAGGGAATATATGAGTTGGTCTTTAGATAGGATCTTAGACTTGAGAATATTACAACCCAAGAGAAGGAGGGCTATGGCTATAGTAACATCAATGGTGATAACTCATTGGTTGTCATGGTTATTTTGGAAGGTAATTAGGATGCTACATTCATGTAGGACCTTGAGAAGTCTTATGGAGTTGATAGAGAAATCCATGATGGCTAGAGGCTATTAATAGATTGAATGCTCTCCATGGGGGACATGTGACAATAGTGAAGTCTGAAGTGGGTAATGAGCTGGCAAGAAGGGATTATGGTGTTGTACAAGGATTGTGTCAAGGGGGAGAAGGATATATAGACGTCATATTAGGGTTGTATGTGGAAAGAGGTGCACATCTTGACGATTGTGAAAGGATATATTGCATGGATATTGGTTCTTGGTTGATGGATATGGTCACGAGGGGGCCTTTGTATGGATAGAAAGGATAGATAAAAAAGTTCTGTAGAAATTTTTGTGTTTTGGGTATGGATCCATGGGAAAGGGTGGTGGAGCAGAAAGCTTTTTTTGTAATTAATGATGGTAATACTATTTGGACGTTCCAACATGTGTTATTGATGAGACAAAATAATGTTTTGTGTAAAACAAGGAGAGAAGTGTATATCGAAGGGGGCATAAGAGCGATGAAGGGAGACAAATGGGCATTTGAAAGGATAAGGCCCTTGTTCTCTAAAGGCATACCAAAATATGGGAAAGAATCGATTGTAATGTTTGTGCCCCAAGTTGTTACATCATTGACATCAAAATATCCTCTCAACAGATACCTTTTTTACCATATGCCATTCCATTCATTCCATTGTATCCATAAAGAAAATTTATAAGTTTGAAAGATGCATCTATTGTAGAATGTTTAAAGGGAGAAATTGCTACTATTTGTGCAGTGTCAGTGACCTATTGAGATTTTGACGTTGTATCAATATCAGGATTATGCTCCTCCATCATGAACTCATAAGAAGCTATAGTGGTATTTGATTGGAATAATGAGGAAGTGCCGTTGCATGTAGAATTGTGTTCATGGGGTTCTAGGATTTTAGGGAAGACTGGTAGTGTTGATGGCTTTGTTTTAGTCTTTGTTGTTCCATTATCTTGAAGTAGCTTCGAGTATCTAGGTCGGAGGTAGGGACCGATAAAGATAGCTCTATCTAGCTCATAGGAAAAGGCCAGAGGAAGAGTTAGTGAGTGTCTAGTGTCATCGAGGATGCTCATACTGAAGAAGACCCAACTCAGAGATGATGGCATAACAACCCCAAAGTGATCGGAGTTGGCAATCAAAATTGACCTAGAAGAGTAGTCTGTAGTGATGACTACCAAGAGTAAATGTCATTATCCAGGTTGTAAGTTGTAATGGATGTATCCTTAAGCTTTATGAAGGATGATGGAGACTCTATAGGTAGAATCAACACGTACCCTGATGCAAGATTTCATCTCTTCCCTATGTTGTTTCATACCACACAAGTGTTGTGGCTCATTTATAAGGGACCCAACTCCATGGTGGCCCTATTGGTACGTATACTCAGAGAGCCAATCATATGATGATTGGAATGTGGCATTAAATACCTTATTGATAATAATAAAGGTAATTCCATCTATCATGTTTGTTTCAGTCATGATACGATGACACATACGTAAGTAGATGTCTAAAGAATGATGTTACTTGATGACGTATGTGTTCAAGTATTTGACTTGAACAATGGGATCATACAGATGCTAAGACTATATAAATTCTTTCTATGTCCCTAGATGGATATTACTGTGGAAGCAAAATAGACAATAGTAATACATAATACTAGAGTGTGTGATGACTGATGATAAATCTCATTAGTCATGATATATGATATAAAGTCACTCACAAATATTCATGTTAGAGAAGAACATATCAGATAGACCCACCATGACAATGATAGATGGAGACCATGGAATGGTAGTCAGAATCAACTATCATAGTGATAGTGGTGATTGTGGTTGTTAGACCTAAAGTCACTACACTCATCACATGTCATTGTGTATACTTTGATATCATCAAATGTAATCTAAAATACATGTTGCCATAAAGGTGATGATTCGATAGCTTTGACACATGGGGACTGAGTGTGAGTGACGTAGATAGGATTTATCCCTCCTATAGGAGTTTGATATCTAAGTCCTCTTGATAAGTGAGACTGAGAAATGTACGACCGTACTGACATAGTTCCATATGTGATATGTGAACTCATATGCATCTCATACAGTCTTCTCTAGTTCAAGGAACATGGATTGAACGTTGAGAGGATGACGACTCCATGCGTCGGGTTCAATACGAATATTAGAAATGAAGGAACTATACGATCTCGATAACACGGACTAGAGATTATAGGTTGAAGTTGTTCTCCAACTTTCCAAATTACATGGGTAGCAATGATGTGTGCCTAGGCACTGCTCTTTCCTTATGATGTTATAATTGGTTATGGACTTTTACTGCCAACATAATTGTTGATCTATAGGGTCAAACACACATGATACACTTGGATTAAAGGTGTAAATTCATGAATGATGTTTAATTTGATTACTAAAGGTGTTTAGGTATCCAATTAAACAACTAAGGATCAAAGTTGACTCACTAGACTCTGAACCGACCGGTTCAAGTGTTGAGATAATCGGTTGGAGTGTCAGATCAATTAGAATTAGTTTTGGTTGAACTTTGCTTGAACCGGACAAGTGAAACGACCATCTCCCTTGTGAAACAAAAATCTTACAATGGAAATGACTAATTCACTATGTGAGATGACCGATTTGTTTCCCATGTCGTCCTTTTTAGTTGCCAATTTAATTGGAACAAGGATTGATGCCGATGTCATGTTTAGCATTAAATCAGGCATTGAATACCAATTTGATTTGGAATAGGAAACTTGTGAGGCGATCATTTTGCTAAGCGAGATGACCATCTCACTTATCAAATGACTATTTTGCTAAGAGAGATGACGATTCACTCACCAAATGACTATTTGGGTTGTGAAATGATCGTTTCACACTACGTAAGTTCTAGAATTCATGATTCTGGACCCTTCTACTCCCGCACCAATTACGAACCATATCCCTGACCTCTACTATAAATAGAGGGGTATTAGGAGCTTACCAAGACACACAAAGTTAGTTGCTCTAACCATTGTTGTCCTCTCTAGTTTTGATAACTAATAGAGAGCCCAAGCAAGTCCTACTTGTCAAAGGGAGGGATAGTAAGGGAGAGAATAACTGAGGATCAGTTGTGGGAGAGTATGTCGGAAACTAGTATGCAGATAGAAGGGGACAAATCCTTCCTATTGGATATGGTAGCGCAACATGGAGTTCCTTGTGGTCTGTGTGGACTATTCTAGAGGTGGGAGGCCATCGTCTGCCGCTTGGAGGACATCGTCAACCACCATCGTGGAGGAGTCTATTTGTGATGATTGTTCGAGTGTTGTTGTTGCTGAAGGAGCATGTTGCTACCTTAAGAAGAAGAAGCACAATGCTATTGCAAGGGTAATATTGTTGGATTTGTTCTAAGAATTAGGTATAACCTTGCAAACCTTTCCTTTGCAGATATGTTGTTGTTGAGGTGATATTTCTGTTGTTGGGAAATGAGAAATTAAAATTTTTCTTCTGCTACCTATATCTATGCTCAAATTTTCTACAATGGTATCAGAGCCCCGTAAATTTAGGGTGTATCTGGGATTTAAATCAATATGATTTTGTTTTCATTCTTTTATTGCATATGATGCAGATATTAAAATGATTGATGTGCATATCTGATTAAATTTCACTTATGACTCCACAATTACATACATACACACACACACACACACACACATATATATATATATATATATATATATGAAATTCACACACGTCACCATAAAACTAGGTTTGATGGTGGATTTGAAGCATGGTTATGACCAATAACTCCAGATCTATGTGTGCATGGTTATGGTTGTTTATTCCTATTGTTACTCGGTCTACGTATCGAGTCACTATCATTCTTCCAAATGTAAGTTAATTCTCTTATTCCTATTTTCCCTCAAATGTAACTTGAGGTTTTACTTTTACAATGTGATAAGAAATAGGATATTTTTAATTTATGTTCCGTACATGAGATGACAATCTACACAAAGGTGAAAAAACTGACTCATGAGACGACCCAGTCGACTGGAAGGCCGATGAGTCTAGATGATAAGAGATCAGACTGATCAACTGGTGGCCCAACCAATTGATTGGAGGTGTCTAGATGTTGCTTGGACTTGATAACCAAATGACCATTTGAAGAGCCCAACCAAGCGACCAGGAGGCAAGCCGATTGGTTCAAGAGTTGAATTGATCAACCCAGATTGGTTTGAGCACAAATCTTCACCAACAACATGTTGCATATTATGTGGATCCTAGGTGGTAGTAATTCCTTGTAGCTCCAAGGAATTATATTAGTATGGACATAACCATCGCTTGTGTGTTTTATTATTTCATGTTCGCATTTGTGGTTATAGTATGTATATGATACATACTATAAGTATGTGGTGATTGGATGTGTATATGTACCTATATATATAAAATCCCTCAATTAAACATATAAAGTCTAAGATATTTTCCATTAGCAACACACATCAAAAGCTTGTGCGACTAAGCATAGGTTACGCCATAGCACGGTGCACCGTCTACCTTGTAAAAATGTGATGGTAGTAATGTAGGTTCCACCATTGTGGGGTGCATTATTATCGTGGTGGCTATTGGGTCAGACTGAACTGGTGATTCTTAGAGCTTCTAAGCCCAGAGGCATGCAGATGATTATGGCAAGGAGTTGCACGTATCATCTATCCAAGAATTGCATATGATGCAAATGGCAAGTTACCTACCTTGATAATTGACCATGTATGCTGATGTTGGTTGGGTCCTAGTTGAATTATCTTAGATCTTGGCCCATTAGAATATTGCACACTGTAATATTCCAAATTGATACATGAGGGTTATCAATTTGAACAAAATAGTGGGAGCGATAGTTAATCAAAAACTTATTTATATAATCAATTTTATCAAATTAAATTAAATCAAAATAGTTTAGAAAGTTGCAATATTTCTTTGTAGAAACTAATTTTAGACACAAACACGTTACTATTGCAACCAGTCCTTAAGAAGGACAAAATGGGATTAAGTTCCACAACTGGTTAAGGATTTTGAGAAATGTTCTCATCAATGAGAAAAAGCTCTATGTCCTTGAAAGGCTGGTGCCAGAGGAACCCGCTCCATAATTCACCTAGGAAGAAATGTCTACTTACTGGAAGCATGCCAATGATGCCATAGACATTTGAATACCTAATGCTATGTTGTGTGAACTATGAGTTGCATGAACAACGTGAAAACATGGATATTCTCGAGATGGTAACACATCTTAAGAATCATGTAAAGCAAACAAGGTGTAATGTCTTCAAAGATCTATTTGAGTGCAAACTAATAGAGAGAGGTTCAATAAGATCCACATGTGCTCAACATGATTGGGCATGTGGAGTGATTGGGATTTCTCTTAGGTCAAGAGTTGACCATGGATATGATTATGCAAGCGTTGCATGAATCAGATAGTCAGTTTATCAAATGCTTGTCTTGTCGATGCCAAAGAATGCATGAACAAGGACAAATCCATGACGGTGTAAATGGAAGTGAGTCCAAGGGCAAAGGCAAGGCCAAGAAGAGTTCTGAGTCTAAGTTAAAGTCCAAGTCTTCTTAACTCAATATATGGATATGGGTAAGTGTAAAAGGAATATGTCCTTTTCACTTAATGGATTAAGGAAAGAAAGCACCACCATTGTCACCTATCTGTACATTGGAAAGAGCTATCCTCTACTTCAGGCCTAAGAAAAAGTAAGCTTGAACTGTGCAAAGAAAGGGTTGCTATCTCTAAAGTTAGAAGTTGTCATTCATGGGCACATAATAAAATTACAGACCTGCTATTATGTACCTACCATTGATGAAGCATCATATGCCTTGTGTGACAAGGAGCTTATGTTTCATTTTAATGATATGATCTTTATGGAAATTCCCCATGTCTCACAATCTATAGTGATAGTTGTAGAGACAAATGTGCATGATACATATACTAAGTGACTTGATAACTCAAACATTGAATACCTATAGAATTGCCATTTATAGCGCATAAATTAGAAATGCATTCCTAGAATCCATATGATGGTTATCTAAACTCTTTTGTTTATTGAATCAATAGAGACATGCATATATTATTTGTTGTGCTATATGACAAAGCATCTTCACTAGATGTAGTGGGAGAGTGACTATTCTATTAGGGCTCATACATACTGATGTATATATACCTTTTAGAATAAATGCTAAAGGTAGTTATCAATACCTCCTTATATTTACTGATGTTATCAATGGATATGGAAATTTGTGATTAATGAAATACAAGTATGGATCTCTTAAAGTGTTCAAGGAGATTGTGAATGAAGTATGTAACTAACTTGGTAAAAGTATTAAGAAACTTCAGTATGATCGATGTTGAAATATTTTAAAATAAGAGTTTGAGAACCTTCTGAGGAGATTGTGATAATGTATCATGATGAACTCCACCTAAAACACAATGATAGTGTATCAGATAGAAGGTATCACACCCTGTTAAGTCATGAAGAGATTATAAATTAAAATCTAGCTGGTCTTACAATTTCTTTTGGGCACATGCTTTACACTAAACAATATACCATCTAAATGGTTCAAAAGACATCATATGAGATACAGAATGGGAGGTGTCCCGATATGGAATGGGAGGTGTCCCGATGTGTCTTTTATAGTGATTAGGATTGAATGATTGTATAAGAAAATTATTTCTTAAAAGGCTTTGTCCACAAATCACATAATTGTTATTTTGATAAATAATGCTCTTATCCCAATCTCACAAAAAAGTTGTTTGCTGATCTGGAAGGCTATATTCCTGACGAGGAACTTAGTTCTAAAGGAATCAGTGAGAGTAAAAGGGGAACTTGAAACGTTTGAGACAAACAAGAAAAAATATGAACCTAAAGAGGTATAATAGGAACAAAGAGAATCACAAGTTGTTGAGGAATCTCAAGTTCCTTATGTAATACAAAACTTTATAGTTCTATTAGAACATACCTTGAGTTTAAAAGATTATGATATCTTATAAAGAAGGTGTTGAGTTGATCATAGAGATGAGTCAACCATTGGGAAGTATGGGCACAAAGTAAAGCAACATAAATAAATTTTTTTATCTCTCCATATTCCCAAAACATTAAGATCGCCTCAACTACTATGAAATAGGAATGATGGTTTTAGTGAGTTATATGTGGTCCTAGAGTAAGTCCAGAAACAAAACTCACTTCTTTGTAACTCTCAACTAGTTGCTCTTCTACCGTGGTTGTGTAGCTCATGGTCTTCACCATGAACAACAATCCAGACAGCTTCTCCAACACCTCTAGTGGTCTCGCCACAGACTATAGGTTGACCTTACTCTTTGAGCAGAGCCGAAGGACTCCTGTCTCTAGAGTATTCCATGCGAATCTACTAGAACTCATGTCATTCACCAAGAATAGACAAGAAGGAGTTGTCCCTCCCGTTGGTGTACTAGTCACCAACCTGCTCTCCCACCAACAACTATCTCAGTTTCTCTCTCCCATACATATCCATCCCTGTCAGGTAGGATTTGCTTGATCTCTCGTGGTTACCACAACCAGAGAGGACAACAATGATTAGAGGAACTAATTCTCAGTTGTCTATGTTGTGTCATGGGAAGCCCCCAGTACCTCTCCTTTTATAGGCAAGGTTTGGGCCAGGGTTCCCAATCTATATGCAATTGCGTGGGGTGGAAAGGACCATAATAAATTGAATTTTCACAACCTGCAAGACATCAAACGGTCATCTAGTACTCTTAGATGGTCATCCGGGGTGTGAGATGGTCATCTCGCACTGCCAAATAGCTATTTGGCAGTTTCCCAATCTGAAATGAATTTGGCTAATTTTGAATCCAATTAATATCTCATATTAATTTCCTTGTTCCTCAAGTAAAGAACAATCAAAACTGTTTAAAAAACATCTAGAATATTTTTGGGGACCAACCGGGCAATTTCACTCACCCAGACAACCTTCTGGTGAGTCTAAGATGAGTCAGTTGGTCCAATCACATTGAAACGGTCGATTCATTGGAAGACCTAAGCCAATTTGAACTCTGATTAGCCCAACAACCCAAATGGCTGTCTCAACACTTGAGACACCTGTTTGGCTGTCCTAAGTCAGCCAATCCATTGATCTGTTGCATGAATTGAATACCTAGACACTTTAGTAATCAATCCAATTGTCATTCAAGATCAAGATCCTCTTATAGATGAGTTTCTAAGTGTGTGACCTTATAGGTCCCATGTCATGTTGGCAGTGAATGCACATAACTAAATTATGACATCACAAGCAGAGAGTGGTGCCTAGTCGCACATCAGTGCTACCCAACCGAATGGAAAGTTGAAGAGCAACTTCAACCTACAATCTATGTAAGGTGTTGCAATGATTGTATAATTCCTTTGTCTCTGATATCCAGAGTGAAATCAGGGCATGAAAAGTCACCCTTTCAATGTTCAACTCATGTTCCTTGAACTAAGAGTAGACTGTCTGAGATAATGTGACCTTAGTGTTTCATACGGATTCACATGTGCATGTGCATGTGTTTCTCAGTATCACTTATCAAGTGGCCAAGATATCATACTCCAATAAGAGGGACAAATCTCATATTTATCACTCATAGTCTATCCCCATGAGTCAAAGTCACCCAATCATCACTGTTATAACAACCCATGTTTCAAGACTGCATTTGATGATGTCAAAGCGTACCCAACGACATGTGACAAGTGCAGTTATGTCAGGTTTAAGAATCACAATCACCATCTTCACTATGATATGTGACTATGACCACTAGTTATGGTTTCCATGTGTTAGTTCTCAAGGCAGGTCTATTTGATACACTGTTCCCTAACATGTATCTGTGTGATTGGTTTGATATTGCCATATCATGACTTTGTGAGACTCAACCATCAACCAACTCATACTCCACTCTTATGTGATGTTGGTGTCTATCTACCTTCCATAGTAACAACCGACTAGGGACATAATAAGGATATGTATATGTAATCTTGACATTTGTATGATCTCATTTTGATAAGGCTAAAACTTGAAGACATACATCATTGAGTGATGTTGTTCTCTAGACATTCACTCTGTCTCCTCACTATCTCATAACTGAGTGAAACAAATGAATTGGAAGCTTGCCTTTATTAATATTATTATTATTAATCAAATCATTTTAGGTAGTATGCCATGCCAATAATCATATGATTGGATCTATGGGCATACCTTACCAACATCAACAACCTGCCTAGAAACTATTAAGGGACTAGAATATGAGAATGGCTTGAGGCCATGAAATCAAAGATGGACTCCATGTAAACCAACAAGGTATGACCTTGGTAGATCCACCTGGAGGAATAAAATCCATTGGGTGCATTTGGGTCTTTGTAAGAAGACCAACATGGAAGGGTATATTGGTTGAAATGAGTTTCAAACAAGTTCAAGATGTTGAACATGATGAAGTCTTTCACCAGTTACCGTGGTTAAATCCATCCAAATTATGCTTGTTGTTGCAATTTAGTATGACTTTGACATATGGATGTTTAAAGTGCATTCCTGGACTGAAATAGTTATAAGGATGTGTACATGACATAGCCTAAGGGTTTTATAAATCCATTGATGTAAATAAAAGTCATAATTAACAAAGGTCAATCTATGGATTGAAGCAAGCATCTCAGATCTGGAATCTTCTATTTGACAAGACAGTCAAAGGGTTTGACTTGAGTCAGAATGAAGATGGAATCTCTGATTACAAAACATTTAGTGGGAGCATATTAATTGAAACATCCCAACTCAAACAAAACATGGTTACATACTAACCAGCGGATTACCAAAAATCACGGGAAATTAAAATCGATTTACAGTGAGCACCACAAGAAGAAACATATTACATCTGAAATCGATTTACAGTGAGCACCACAAGAAGAAACATATTACATCTGATCCAACACTGTCTTTTTATAACATATAGAATCAAGGTGTTACAACATATTTTCCCATCATCTCGTTACATGAAATAACTGTTCCACAAGTTGATTTATTACATCAAGGTACATAAATTGAAAACCATACATCGATCATCATATAAGAAACATAAAAAAACTCTCCCGAAGACCTAAGTGTACAAGGATGACACATAGGACTCTACTGCTAGACACTATCTATTCCACCAGGTATGATACCTCTGCATATCATCCTCAGCCACATGATCTTCATCTCACCAGGCACGTGCACCTAAAAATGTTATTAACCAACAAGGTGAGACACACAGTCCCGACGAGAAACATAACCCTCTACCAACTATATTATTATCACAGATAACTGAGCAGATAGATCATTTTAAACAACAGGTAATAACTAACCAGTTATGCAAGAAGGAATATGAAGAACATGTATATGAAAACTTATACAAAGATCAATTAAGGACATTACAAGGCCTCATCCAATGTTCCATATTTTCCCTAAGCAAGATATACTACACGGCTGGATTACAAATTATTATGGCCTGAGGAAGTGAGTCGTACCACTCAGATCCAAATCGACCACCGCTTGGTCCCAATCGATTGACATACAAGGTCAATGTGAGAGCTGGTCCCTACAACCTCTTTCCCTTGTGGTCAGTGCACAAGAACTAAAAAGAAGGACCACAGTCTCATGATTAAGTGGCCTCAGCCACACAGGGTCAGGATACCCTCTGCCTAGCCCACCTTGGTATAGGTATCAGTGCTAGAAAATCGAGCCATGGATCTGTTCACCGTGCTCCATCATCACTGAGCCATGGGCCTATTCACCATGCTCTATCACATATCCTAAGCCATGGGCATGTTCACCATGCTCTACATGCACTACGACTGTATCACGAATTATTATGCCCTGAGGAAGTGAGTCGTACCACTCAAATCCACATCGACCACCACTTGGTCACAATCGATTGCCATACAAGGTCAATGGGAGAGCTGGACTCCACGGCCACTTTCCCATGTGGTCACTGCACAAGAACCAACAAGCATGACTACAGTCTCATGCCTAAGTGGCCTCAGCCACACAGGGTCAGGATACCCTCTGCCTAGCCCACCTTGGTACATGTATCAGAGCTAGAAAATCGAGCCACGGGCCTGTTCACCATGCTCCATCACCACTGAGCCATGGGCCTATTCACCATGCTCTATCCCATATCCTGAACCATGGGCATGCTTACCATGCTCTAACCACACTGAGCCACGGGTGTGAAACTGTGCTCTAATCTTGAGCCATGGGCCTGTTCACCATGCTCTTCATGCACTACTACTTAGGGCGTAGGTGCACCCCGCATATTCAACAATATGTGTTCCAGGTTAACCCTCAGGAGAACCTATTTCACCATCACCAAACTCTTGACGATGATGGATCTATGGACAGGGAAAACTACATGAAAGGTTCATCTGTAATTAATTAATGCATTTTAAGTGAATTGTTAAGGGCAACAAAGTTTTATTAAGCAACCATAAACAAAGGGAAACAACATAGATTCCATTATTTTATGCCACACTGTTACTACCATTCTCAATGCCATCAACATCATCATATTGCCATGGGATATCAATCCCTCATTTCATCACATAGAGCTACCTCCTCTCACAAGGCTTCATCATCATACATCATCATGGGATAGAAATCCCTCATTTTACAACTAGAGGATAACACCTCAATCAGGCACTCAGCCTTTACCAGGTCACAAGGCCTTTCTCATCATACTAGTGATACATGTTATCTCATCAACAAGGGACATTATCATTACTCAGATATTTCACATATACCAAATGCCACACAAAGCACATATTCATATAACCATCATAGCTCTTACCTGGCTATGAATTCAATTGATAATACCTGCATGGTTAGGATGTATAGCAAAAGAGATAACTTGATCACCAAATACAAATCTTCAAAGAACATATCATGATTATCACGTCATTAAGATTAAGGTTTATAGTATAGGAACAACATCCTTTATTACAATCACATGGAATATAATGTCTTAATGGTATATTAAACAATACATATTATTGTTACCATACCATGGGTATCCCACTATACCCTACATATCATGTCACCATGAACACCATCCCTAAGGATTCATCTTTAAGGATCATACAACCATGAACTACCATCAACCTTCATCAAAGGTTCACCTATCATCAACCATAGGTAACCACCATACTAAAGTTCACAACCTATTCGTCATACCTCATCATCATGATCAACGATATGGGCCTAAGGTAACAAGATAACATACTAACATCTAGGGCTCAAGATAACACTTAGGGTTATCGGGTTAGGATACAACCCTTACCAAAGGTGTCGCCTATCCTCACCAAAAACTAGGTAGTGACCAAACAAACCCTCACTAAAAGTCGATATCAACTATCAAGCTTCAACACCACAAACCAAGGTGATAACCGACAAGACTTATATCATGTAAGACACACAAACTCCACCTATGTCTGGTATGTGGCAAAACATGTCGTGCAAAGAAGCCACCAAGATCATATCGTCCAAACACACCTCAGCCCATCCTGGTCAAGTGACCATCTTCTAGGATATCAAGAAACTCATGTATCTAGCACATGTCACTTCCTAACATGTTAGGCAACCTTGTAACCATGTCAGCCAAGTACTACATAACCTTGTAGCAACTAAGGTATTCTCTTAAACCAACCCTAGCATGGTCAACCCCCTTTTCCTCATCCATGGTCATTATTAACATGCATACTATCTAAGCCAATAACTTCTAACCTAGGCTGCATACTTACATAAGGATGAGTATATGGATTTCATATACCATACCATCAAACTTCTCAACATGTGTCGTCTAAACACCATATCGCTCAAGCTCAGAGACCTACCAGCCTAGACCTCTCTATGTGTTAGGTAACCAACCAAAAGGAAGAATGTATCGTGCAAGGGCATATCGGCCAAGGTATCATATCTTTATATAGGGCATCAGCCAAACACTCAACCCTAGTATCGCCCAAGCTGTCGTGTACACAATCAAGCTCATATCGGGATAGGGATGATGATATCGGGGAAGCCAACAACATGCTCCTAGGTGTCCTCATAAAACATAGATCCTCCTCATGAAGACTGATATATATATCGACCAAGATCTCTACAAGTGTGTGTTGGGTTAGCATCGATACCGGGTTAGGTCCTTCACCAAGGCATATCGAGCAAGGGATACTCAATATAGCCCACTGTTCGGGAAATCAGTCCGTACAACCACATATACTCCCACATATACCTATTCAGTCACCCTACCTCACCGCATATTACTAATCAGTCCACTAAGCGGTCATGGACTGCATATACTCCCGCTTGGCCGATTAAGCGGCCGATTAAACTCCACTTTTCAAAAAGCCCACTACTAATGTTCATGCATTTTGTACATACATGCATATATATACACATTTCATTATATATATAAATTGAGATATATAGTCATTAGATTATATGTATACATTGTAATACATATATAAATTGAGATATATAGTCATTGAATTATATGTATACATTGTAATACATATAAAAATTCTCCACATGCATTTGTACATTTATTCAAATACTTTTTGATATATTAACATGTATAGATACATAAACAATATACCTAAATATACAATCACATATTTGTGAATGTATATATACATTTTTATTTATTCACATTTATACACACTATGCATATATTTGTACATTGATTTACCTACATTTTAGTATTTGCACATATATTACAAACGCATTCTATATATAGACACGTATACATATATAAGCATATCATACATCATACATGCATGCTAATATGTTTATAAGTAGTTAGATGCACATACCTACTCTATATATTTTAATTTGTGATATTGCTATATTATTTTATATATAATTAGTTTATTGAAATAAAAAAATCCAAAACTGCATATACTCCCGTATATACTCCCGCATATCGCATATACTCTATGCAGTACCATCTCCGCCCGTACACCACATACCACTTTCCTGAACCATGGTATCGCCCAAGTGCTTACTCAAGGGTAGGGTTCATATCTAAGGGTATCGTGTAATGCACATCAAAGCCATAACAACACCATATCACCCAACGATTCTAGGATATCAGGCAACACTACTTCTAAGGGTATCACCCATACCTAGGAATAGCCTATCGGGTTCCCTCTACCAAACATGGATACCCATTTCCAAAGGCATAACCACCCCATATCGCCCAAAGTACCAACCAAGGGTTCAACCCCAAGAAAAAGTCATGCAACTAGGGTAGATCATCATCTCAACACTAAGTCAGCACTTCTATCAGCCAAGCTACCATGTCACCCATCCATCTAGAGAATAGGCTCACCTCTTCAACAACAAAGTGAGAGAGGGGTTTTGCCCAAGGACTCACTACCATACATATTTGGATCAAGGAATCCTAAGCTCACCTCTCAACTAAATAAGAGAGGGGTATTGCTCACAATTCATCGACCAAGGCATGACTTATCGGGCAAGGTACTATATCGGGCAAAGCCCTATATCAGGCAAGCACTATATCGGGTTGGTCATCTTCAACTTCAAGACACCCTTTTACCATCCCGCACAAAGAGAACAAGATAAAGGCAGTAATAAAATGTAACATTCCCATTTGATCAGATCTCAAGTTCCACATATCCAACTATCATAGTGAAATGTATCAATCTAAAGATAAGAATCGATTTAAGCACATATGAAGAGTGAACATAATAGATATGGATAAGAGTTATGTAACCCGCCTTAAGAGGATATCCATGAAAGACATCAAGCTTCCTGATCCAAGCATCAAACCCACGTTCCTAATCATGAATATCATCCATCCAAAGCTTCAAACTTGCCTTCGGCAGCATCTACATCACCTCAAGAAATAGAAGATGAAGAAGATGAAAATACCATGGTTATGTTTAGCTCAAGAAGAAGAAAAGAGAGAGAGAACCACGGCCTTGCCTACTCTCATTAAAGTTCCATCCATGGCTAAGAGGGGAGGATGGAGATGAAGAAGAAAGAATAAGGAAAAGCTAGCAAAGAAGCATGACTCACCAAGGTTGAATCTTGAGCAAGAAATCTCCATGAGCAAGGAACTCGACCTCCCAAGCTCCATGGGGGTTTCCTTAAGCTCCCAAGACCGTCTTAAACAAGAAAGGGAAAGAGGTGGATGAAAAGGATCACTTGGGTGAGAAGGAAAGGAGTTATATACACCAACGAAGAGAAAGGTAGCACATGAAAGGTGTCATAACCACACAAACTTAGATGCCACTTGTTCATGATCTAAAGCCACTTGCTGCCACCCAAACTTCACATGCACGACCTGGTGATACACTCTAGACTGTGTATCATGCAGCTGGCCAACCTCCATGGGCGACACACCCCCTAAACCGATACATACCCCAAGTTCTACCCGATATACTAAAGAGCAAGATAGCACATGTTACACATATGACATAAAAACAATATAGATATGTCACTCCTCAACTATCATCCAAACAAGGTTCCCAAACCTGCATCCACATCCTTGATGATGCCAACCTGAAGCAAGAAAACTCTAGAGCAGGTAAATTGCATATTGACCCTCCACTTTGGGTAATTTGCAATTTACACCAAAACTAGCACATAAAGCACAAGCATCATCCAACCAAGCTCAAACTTGGAACTTAGGCACTCCACAAGGTGCCCCATAGCATCGTTCTCTATATAATGATGCTAAAGCACTAAAGGAACACTCTACATGTGACATATTACAATATAACCCTTACCTTGGGTAAATTGAACTTTGGTCCAAAATAAGCAAACATTGCTCAAACAACATCCAAACAGAACCAAACTGGAAATATAAGCTTGTCACATGATATCAAAACATCTTGAGGGATTAGATTAAGGTTATAAGAACCTTACTTAAGAAAAGCAAATAGGGTTAGCCTAAAACATGGGACAATGTCCTTACATTAATGTTCCACATAATGATGGGGAATAACATCCTTATCCTGCATATGTTAAAACATGGCAAGGAAAGTACCTTCTATATGTAGGGTTTAGGTGAAGAATACTATGTGATAAGGATTGAGGTCTATAGAGATAGATTTGGGAAGCTTCTTGACCTAAGAAAGAGCACAAATTTGGCAAGATGTTGAAAGGGTTCAACATGCAAGACTCAATGAGAGAAAACGTATCCATGTTCCATGGAGTTAGTCTCTTAGGAGCCCAGTGTCCTAATTCTTGTGAAGAATAGGAACACATGGGTAGATTCCATATGCATTCTCAATTGGATCTATTAATGCAATCTTATGTGCTTATCCATTATCTTGTATGTATTGTACATGAAGCCGAAGACATCTAGTAATATCGTATGTGTTGGACATGACGAGAGAATATCCAATCATCTCATATGCATTGGACATTATGAGAGGACATATATATGTCTACCTAGAAATCTTGTATGTACTAAACATGACAAGAAGGTATACGTCAAATGCTAGTGAGAGTCAATGGACTACCATATCAAACATCCTTAGGTGCTTGTGGATTACTTAAAGGATTGGTTCCTCGATTATGGTAACAAGGAAGAGTTATATGTAAAAGGCTACACCAATGCAAGCTTCCAATCTGTCAAAATGGTCACAATCTAAATTTATGTTTGACGTTAAATGAGAACGGTAAGCTAGAAAGAGTTTAGTGCTAATGACAATTGTTTAATTCTACAAAAGAAGCTAAGTATCTCTGGGTTATGAGAACAACAGAGGATAGTGTATGGATCAAGAAGTTCAAATGGGTGAATTTAAAGAGAGGTTCCAACAATTAATGACACAGTACAAATACTTTCACAACAACAGAGCTATATGATAGGCAAGGAATCTCCAATAACATACTACATCACTTCCATCTCATACAAAATGTTGTACATCGAAGAGATGTGAAACTTACAATATACCAACTTGAAGCAAATGTTGTCAAACCCACTATAAAAGTTCTTGTGCAGCAGAAACATGATGGGCATGTTAAGACCACTTGGAATATGATTTGTGGATGATTGCCTCTAAGTTCAAGTAGGAGTCTGTTGGTATGTATGCCCAAAGATCCAATCATATGTTGGTTGGAATGTGGTATTAGATATTTGATTTGATAATAATAAAGTTAAATCCATCTAATATGTTTGTCTTAGTCATGAGATGATGACGCAGACGTAAGTAGATGTCCAAAGAATGATGTTACTCAATGTCATATGTCATCAAGTATGTGACTTGAACAATGAGATCTTACAGATGCTAAGAGTACATACATTCTTGTCATGTCCCTAGTCAGATATTACTATGGAACCAAATTTGACAACAGTAATACATAAGACTAGAGTGTGTGATGACTAATGACAAAGTCTCATTAGTCATGATATATGATATCAAGTCACTCACACAAATACATGTTAGAGAGTAGTGTATTAGACTGATACATGGAGACCATGGAATGGTAGTCAGAATCATCTCTCATGGTGATAGTAGTGATTGTGGTTCTTAGAATTGAAGTCACTACACTCATCACATGAGAGTGATACATGGAGACCATGGAATGGTAGTCAGAATCATCTCTCATAGTGATAGTGGTGATTGTGGTTCTTATAATTGAAGTCACTACACTCATCACATGTCATTGGGTATACTTTAACATCATCAAACGCAATCCTAAAATACGGGTTGCCATAAAGGTGATGATTAGGTAGCTTTAACACATGGGGATTAAGTGTGAGTGATGTAGATGGGATTTGTCCCTCCTACAGGAGTTTGATATCTAAGGCCTCTTGATAAGTGAGACTGATAAATGTACGACCGTATTGATGTAGTTCAATATGTGATATTTGAACAGTGAACTTATATGCATCTCAGAAAATTGACACTAGTTCAAGGAACATGGATTGAACATTGAGAGGATGACGATTCCATGCCTCGAGTTCAGTCTGGATATTAGAGACAAAGGAACTATATGAGCATGGTAATACTGATCACAGATTGTAGGTTGAACTTGTTCTCCAACTTTTCAAATTACTTGGGTAGCAATGATGTGTGACTAGGCACTACTCTTTACTTGTGATGTCAGAATTTGTTATGAACATTCACTGCCAACGTAATTCTAGACCTATAGAGTCACACTCATAGGATATACTTGGATTAAAGGAGAATATTCATGAATGATGTTTCATTTGATTACTAAAGGTTTTAAGGTATTCAATCAAATAACTTACGTTTAAAAATTGACTGACTGGACTCTGAACAAACTGGTTCAAGTGTTGAGATGATTGGTTGGAGTGTCAAGTCAATTAGAATCAATTTTGGTTGAACTTTACCTGAACTAGACAAGTAAAACGACCATGTTAGTTGTGAAATGACTGTCTCACAATGTGAAATAACTGTTTCACTATGTGAGACGAGCAGTTCATTTCCTAGTTCATCTAATTCAGTTGCCAATTTGATTGGAACAAGGATTGATGTTGATGTCATGTTTAGTATTAATCATACATTGAATACCAATTTCATTCAGAATAGCAAACTTGTAACACGACTATCTCAATCACCAAACGACTATTTCACTAAGCGAGACAACTGTCTCACTCACCAAATGACCGTTTGGGTGTGTAATTTGACCATTTCATGCTACAAAAGTTTTAGAAGATTCATGATTCTGGATCCTTCTACTTTCTTACCGACTGAGAACCTTGATGCTGGCCTATACTATAAATAGAGGGATACTAGGGGGTTCCCAAGACATAAAATTGAGAATTAGTTGCTCTAACAATTGTTGTCCTCTCTGGTTGTGGTAACCAATGGAGAGCCCAAACAGGTTCTATCCATCAAAGGGAGGGATAGCAAGGGAGAGAACAAATGAAGATTAGTTTTGGGAGAGCATGTCGGTGACTAGTACACAATTAGAAGGGGACAACTCCTTAGGTTGGCTCTGGTAGCACAACGTGGAGTTCCCGATGGTCTGCATGGACTACTTTAGAGGCGGGAGACTGTTGTTTACCACTTGGAGGACATCGTCAACCACCGTCTATGGAGAAGGCTGTTCGTGACAATTGTTCGAGTGGTGCTGCTGTCGAAGGAGCGTGTTTCTGCCTGAAGAAGAAGAAGCACAATGCTGTTGTAAGGGTAATGTCACTGGACTTTCTCCAGGACCATATATATCCTTACAAACCTTTCCTTCTTAGATACATTATTATTGATATGATCTTGATGTTCTTGGAAAATATGCAATTAAAATTTTGTTTCCACTGCTATATCTGTGCCCAATTTTCCTACAGACCCTTCTTATATCATGATATGTAATGAATCAGATTATTGGATCCATCTATGGATGACAAGATGAGAAAGATTTTCCAATCATCAAAAGCCCCCTCGGTTCTCATTGCTCTGAGAAGGTACACTGCATGTTGTGGCAGTCTCATGATGATGTATACACCATTTCTCTTGTGTAATGTTTCCAAAAAGGTATGTCTGAGGAAAGGGAAACAAAGTTGTAGTTACTAATGTTATGTCATAGGAGCTTTATTTTAGAGAGGTGGAACCATCTTTTGGTGTTGTGAAGGAAGTGTAACAGGTCTTGCTGTACTTTGTCCTAGTGTATAGAACAACTGTTCTAGGGGAAGGTAGTCTGTGAAGAGGTCGTGACAAAAATTGATAAGGAGAAGGGAACTGTGAGTAGTCTCTGGAAGGTGTTGCTATAGCATAAGAATGTAGTTCTGATTACTCCCACTGGGAGCTCAAGAGAGGTTGTTGCTCTCTAATTCTAGAGAGAAACTAGAGAGAAGTTGGATGTCTCTTTTCCCCAACGTCTCTTAAATGAAGCATTCATTTTCGAGACTATTAGGAATTTAGTTGTCTTGGAGAGATAATATTCATACTCAAAGGATCCGAAGTAGCTAGGAGGCAAGGTTCCAGTGTAAACCCAAATAAACTAGAATCAATTGGTTTGACTAGAGAAGGCAACAAAAAGCAAATGTGACGGCGCACATCGCCACATCACTATTCTAGAAAAAATGTCTAAAATGCTAGATTACAACATGATATCTATTCAATAATAGACTTCATGGTTGTTGAACTCTTTTTCATAACAACTGGAGAAGTCATATCTGAATGTTAAATATTATTTAGTATGATATTTAGTACTTTAGGTATAATTTTTAGTATTGTTATGTAGTTATAATTTCTTTTCATTACAATTATACATAAATACTAATAAGGAACAACGGGAATAAAAGGTGATGACTGTTTTTAAAAATTTATTGCACATATTAATACACATTACGTACAAAATTGGTATGCAACAACACACAATGAAGCATGTGACGACACTCCTCAAAATTGACTAGTACATGATCATTATTGGATCGTTATTCAGTTTTATTTTAGTTTTGGGCCATGAGTATATTTTTATTGTTGCGGTTGGACCTATTTGTGTTTTCCTTTGATTGTTAAAGTGTTGGGATGTGGTCCCACTGCCCAAACACGTGATGTGGAAGATGAAACTAGAAGATGGAGTCCTCACTATGTTTTAGGAAAAATTATAGCTTCTAATAAACTCCAGAAAATGGATTGTAAAAGTGTTGGGATGTGGTCCCACTGCCCATACACGTGATGTGGAAGATGAAACTAGAAGATGGAGTCCTCACTATGTATATGCAAGGAAAATTATAACTTCTAATAAACTCCAGAAAATGGATTGCATAATGTGTTTTTGTTCGGTTCCGGAAACTGAGACATCCTCGCAAACCATATGCACTATTTGCGGGGAGCGGCGTGGAAAACGGAATTTCCACTATATATATGACAAAAATTAGGAAACTAATTGCCGCCAGGGTGCCGGGGAGGCTGGTCTCGTTTAAACGGGGAAGATGGAACAGCAGGAAGAGGACCTGGAGATGCTATCGGGATCCAGAAAAGGAGAACAAGAGCACCCAATCGACCTGGACGGGAAAGATATCATTCCGGGACCGTCTTCTGGAATCCTTGGGAAAGCAGATAGACGAAACAACCGGCAAGGAAATGCAGATCAAAGACATGGATATACTTGTAGACAGCTCTGGTAATGTTCCAGCCATTAAAATCTCTGACAGAGCCAAGTCCATTTTGGTTAAACCATGGCGGACAGCGGTGATCATAAGGCTAGTCGATTTGCAAGTCCCCTTTCCAGTTCTGATGAACAAGCTTCGCTATATGTGGAATCCTTCAGCTCCGTTTAATTTGGTAGATCTGGAAGAAGGCTTCTATGTAGTCCAATTCATGAACCAAGCAGACCATCTACGAGTTCTAACAGGGGGACCCTGGGCTTTGTTTGGATCGTATGTTGCTGTCCAGCCATGGAGTGCTGGTTTCGACCCCTTGAATCCCAAAAGTAACAGAGTGGTTATCTGGATGAGGATTCCCAATCTACCTCTGGAATTGTATGATGAAAAGATCCTGGAGGCCGTAGGAAATGTGGTAGGCAGAACTATCAAAGTGGATATTAATACCAAAGAACAGCAACGCGGCAAGTTTGCCCGGTTTGCAGTTGATGTTGATCTGAACAAACCCCTCCTTCCCAAAATCAGCATTGACGGAATTGAATATGGCCTGATGTACGAGAGGCTACCTAAGATTTGCTATGTATGTGGAAGGGTTGGCCATGAGAAAGGTAGGTGTCCTTGGAGGGTGAACGTTCCTAATGATAGTGAGGAGTTAGAGCAACAAACTCAGACAGGAAATGCTCATGACCCAGGGGAAAATCGGTTTGGAGAATGGATGAAAGTTAAACACAGAAGTCGCAGGAACCAAACACAAGGCAGCCATAAAACGAATACAGGAAACTCAAAAGAACAAGAAAGCTTAAATCCATTTCATATTCTCAATGATAATGACGGGGACCAACTTTTGAATGAAACACCAGGAGTGTACCAAGCACAGGGAGGGGAGGTGGAGAATGAGGGGCGACAGAGGAGTATCAACCACAACAAGCAGAATAAAAATAGCAACAAACAGAGGGCAGGAGAGAATGTTGGTAAACAGAGGGCAGGAAGGAACTCACATCGACAGAATGAGATCCTAAGGGACATCTCTAATGAGCAAGGTGATAAAACAAACAAGAATGCAACCAGCTCCAGTTCTAAGACTATGGGTCATCAGGCGAAAGGAAAGGAGATGTTAAACAAAGGAAATAGCGTGGAAGGAAGGCACACTTCGACCATTGTCGAAGGGGATAATATTGTCATGGGCGAAAGGAGTGCTTGGGACAGTTGGACTGCTTCTCTAGAGAAGCCTACAGGGAGCCAGACTAAGCCTTGGGAGAGTTGGGTTGAATCTAATCCCCTCTTCTCCTTTAAGGCCACTAACCCTCTTGACCCTGGACCTAGTCTCAACTTGAAAAGGAGAATTGTATCTGTTGTGGACCAGTTACATGGAAACAGAAAGCAGAGAATGCAAGATGTTCAAAATACAGAAGACACAGAGAGTTGTGTTGATGCAATAGAGAAGACCATGGATGAGGATGTTCCTCAGGAAAGTTAAGTTCTTAACTCCCGTCCTTTTCATATGGATTTTAAAATTCTAGTGTGGAACTGTCAGGGGATTGCTGATCGCAAGAAGTGGAATATTTTGAAGGATTATATTAAGAATTCTCGTCCTGTGATTGTTGGCATAGTCGAACCACAGATTAGTGGCAACACTGCTGAAAAGGTGATTAGGAAGTTTGGTTTTAATAACACACATAGAGTGGAAGCGATTGGGAAATCTGGAGGGATATGGTTGTTGTGGAACTCTGCTGTTTGTAAGATTGATGTTGTTTTGAACCATCGCCAATTCCTCCATGTGGTTTTGAATCTTACTTGTTACAAATGGGATCTATCTATCATCTATGGTAGCCCTCATCCCGTCATGCGTGAATTTCTTTGGAGGAGAATTACTCAAATTGGGAATATGATCACAGGACCCTGGGTTCTCATTGGAGATTTTAACTCCGTTGTCTCTCATGATGAGAGAATGAATTGTAAAGGGTTTAATAATGTTGATGCTACCAAATTTAGTAACATGATTGATAACTGCAGTCTTATGGATATGAACCATGAGGGTACCCGCTTTACTTGGAGAAGAGGCAATTCCTATGCCCGCCTGGACAGGGTCCTTTGCAATAAAGATTGGCTTGATCTTTATCCCTGTGGGTTTGTTAAACACCTAAGTAGGGTCAAATCTGACCATAATCCCTTACTCCTTGTTACAAAGAATAACACCCCTAGAACGCATGGACATTTTCTCTTCCAAGCCGCGTGGGTTAAACATGTGGATTTTGACGATTTTGTTAAAAACAATTGGGAGGAAGACACAAACTTTGAGATTGCCCTTAGTAACTTTTGTCTCAAAGCCAAGAATTGGAACAAAAATGTGTTTGGAAACATCTTTTATAGGAAAAAGCAATTGTTGAATAAGTTGTAAGGAGTTCATCTGGCCATGGAAAGGAATTGCAGCTCCTCCCTTGCTGACAAGGAGTCTCAAATTCAAATGGAGCTTGAGGAGGTGATGAGCCAAGAGGAAATTTTTTGGGCCCAAAAATCTAAGATTGATTGGATCACCTTAGGGGACCGGAACACTGGTTTCTTTCATGTCATGGCTGCCATTAGAAATAGAGAACGCATACGAACTCTAAAAGATGACAATAATATATGGATTGAAGAGCCCACGCAACTACGACAACTTGTTGCTAACCACTTTGAAAAGACCTTCTGTGGAAATCAGGTTCACACTCCGTTTCCCTTGAGAGGTAGATATGCTGCCCTTTCTCCAGAAGACATCAAGTGTCTAGAAGAATTACCTACTAGAATTGAAGTTAAAACAACACTTTCTTGTATGAGTGGCCTCAAAGATCCTGAGCCCGATGGGATTCTTGCTATTTTCTATCAAAGCCAGTGGGAGGTAGTGGGGAACGCCCTTTACAACTACGTCAAGGAAACCTTTCAGAATTCTTATTTCTCAAGGGAGATGGCTGCCGCTTTGATTGTTTTGATCCCCAAAACTAAAAATCCTTGCTCTTGTAACCATCTTAGACCTATCAGCCTCTGTAATGTGGCCTACAAGGTGGTCACTAAAGTGATTGCTAATAGACTTATTAAGTTTCTCCCCAACATAATTTCTGATGTGCAATCAGCCTTTGTTCCGGGGAGGCAAATTTCTGATAACATTATTATTGTCCAGGAGGTTATTGATACTATGAGAAAAAGGAAGAAAGGTAAACAAATCATGGCCATCAAGATTGACTTGGAAAAGGCTTATGACAAACTTTCATGGGATTTTATAGAAGACTCTCTCATAGATATTGGGATCCCCTGTGGGATGATTAAGCTTATCATGAGCTCTCTTCACCAAGGATCTTGTAAGATTCTTTGGGACAATGATACATCAAGAACTATCTATCCTAATAGAGGAGTCAGACAGGGAGACCCCCTTTACCCGTACCTATATGTTATTTGCTTAGAAAGACTTCATCATTTGATTGAAGAATTTATTAAGGAGAAGAAATGGAAACCTATCAGGATCAGTAGAGGAGGTCCTCCCCTTAGTCATCTCTTCTTTGCGGATGATCTTGTTATTTTTGCTGAAGCATCTATAGACCAAATGCAACATATTAAGGATTGTTTCATCACCTTTGGTAATAGTTCTGGACAATTGATATCTGCTGAAAAATCTAGAGTGTTTTTTCTATAAATGTTCCTCCAAGAACACAAAATGATATTGCTGATGTCGTTGGTATTAAGGTTACTTCTGATCTGGGAAAGTACTTGGGAGTCCCTGTTCTTCACAACAGAGTCAAAAAGGAGACTTATGTTTATATTGCTGAAAGGATGAGACAGAAACTGAGCAAGTGGAAAGCTAATCAACTTTCTCTTGCTGGAAGGATTACTCTTGCAAAGAGTGCTCTTAGCTCTATCCCTTTCTATGTTATGCAAACTACCAAACTGCCCATAGGTATTTGTAACTCTATTGATTCTACTGTTAGACGTTTTATCTGGAACAACTATGGTAATAATAGAGGTTTGCACCTTATTTCTTGGAAGAAGGTGTGCCAATCTAAAAAGTTTGGAGGGCTTGGGCTTCGCCCTGCTGCTGCCATGAATGAGGCGTTTATGATGAAAATGGGATGGAGGTTATTGAATGAACCCAACATGCTTTGGACCAAAGTGATTAGGTCCAAGTACCTGCATAAACTAAGCTTGTGGACTATCCCCAAGCACACTAATGGGTCGCATCTTTGGAGGGACATTCTCTCAGTGAGGGACAATTTGAAGAAGGGGATGTGTTGGAACATTGGCAATGGTGCTGATACTAAATTTTGGTGTGACCCTTGGGTTGATACTGGAAGAAGTTTGAGAGATGATGCGTTAGTAGCCATTAGTGATCATGAGAAAACTTTGAGTGTTCTTTCTATGGTGGATGAGGAGGGAAAGTGGAATTGGAACTTGTTCCAACAAAAACTTCCAGCCAGCTCTAATCTCAAGATCGCAGGGATGATACCACCAACTATTACCGCTGGAAGGGATGAACTGTTTTGGGGGCTAACCAACACAAGTAAGTTCAGCACGACATCAGCCTATCTTAATATCCTGAATGATGATGCTAATGACAGTTCCCCCAATCGGATTTGGTCGATCATATGGAGTTGGAATGGCCCTGAGAGAATTAAAAGTTTTTTATGGATTGTGGCACGTAACAGGCTTATGACAAACCTGGAGAGAAGTCGCAGAAGATTTACAACGGTGACTTTATGTCCGATATGTGAATCTGGGGATGAAGATCTGCTCCATGTTCTCCGTGATTGTACCTTTGCCAAGGAAATCTGGAATTTGCTCAGGGCTAATTTTAACTCTGATGATTTCGTTCAACTGAGAAGGAACCTTTGGCTAGAAAGACAACTTACCAACACAGGAGATGATTGGAATCTTGTGTTTGGAGTCACGATTTGGCAATTGTGGAAATGTAGAAATCTTTTTATCTTTCAAGGGGAGAGGGCCAAACCTCAAACAGCTGTGAAGTTTATTAAATCACATGTGGCTGATATCAAACGGAGCTGGAAGACGTTGAATAAGGAGGGCCAGCTTACCATTGTTACTAATCTCTTTAAGTGGGAAGCTCCGATGGAAGGGTGGGTGAAAGTAAATACCGATGGAGCGATGAGGAAGGATAAACATTTGGCTGCTGCTGGAGGTGTCATTAGGGACTGGAAAGGGGATTGGATTATTGGTTTTACCTTTCTCATTGGAGACTGCTCTAGCCTAAAATCTGAACTCTGGGGCATTTTTCAAGGTCTCTCTCTTGCTTGGACTAAAGGTTTCAGACGTGTTGTTGTTGAAGCTGATGCTAAAATGGCTATAGACGCCATTAACCAAATTTATGATCTTAGGAATGACTGCTATCCTCTTATTCAAAGTATCAAAGCTATGATTACCATAGATTGGGTAGTCTCTTTTAGGCATATATTTAGAGAGGCTAATTCAGTCGCTGACTTCCTGGCTAGAGAAGCTTTCACTATGGAGATGGGGATGAAGGAGCTAGTTCGTCCACCTGAGGAGTGCAATTTTCTAATCTGTGCAGATGCTACTGGAAGACAGTTCAGCCGGTCTACTAGAATTCATTCTGTTTAGTTGTGTTGTTCTGTCATGAGCCTTGCTCTGTTTTTTCTTCTGTGTTTGTTTCCTGGAATCTGTCTCTGCTTTTATTTTCTAATTGCCTGCATGAGGGGGGCGGGGTGAATAATATTACCCCCTGTCTTTCATAAAAAAAAATTAGGAAACTAATCATTAGACGTCGTAAAATTGACAGATAGACATAGACCGGCGTCCTATGATTTGAGTAAGGCACCGTGTTACACGTAACGAAAGTGTGAGGCACCCCCATACTCCCAATCCCGGTATGGACAACCCCGGGACAACCCAATGAATCAAAACCAAATCTTTGCGCAAGAGAATGGGGAAAAATTGGTTAACTTCGTCAAATTCATGCATGCATGCAAGGAAGTAAAAAAAGAAACAACAAAAAAAAAATATTACATAGACTCATCAATCTTAGGTGTTCATATCATCCCAGCATGGTGGGATTGAAAAAATAGGGGTGATGGAGTGGTCTACATTGTGGCTAGATCTTTTCTACTAGCATAGTAATCATGAATATGGGGAGATTTCGTGGTCTTTCATCCGTCATCAAGTGTTGCAGATTCGGGCTGTAGGAATATCAAATGACCTTTTTCGATTCCGCTAGGTTATAACCTTAAGGGTTGGTCTAGGGTTCCATGGAAACCTTAGTGTGGCTTTTGTGTTTTTCAAAAAGTATAAGTGGACGCTGGTGGACATGTTGAGAATACAAAGTCGTGGCCATTTATACAATGAAAACAAGAAAAACTATGAAAAGGCCTCAAAAAGTGGGTGGTTAGGCAAACAATAAATCAAAGAAGAAGGCCAACATCTTAGTTACACATGTGGAAGGGGTTAGGCGTGACCACGATGCCCTTGCAATATCATACTCCCTTATGAAGTCATAATCCTTTTTAGTTTTCTTCTAAATGGGTTACACATTTAAACATGGAAAATGGAAATAATAGGCAATCACTTGCAAAATAAAAGTTGAAAGAAATAGTTAAATATGAGCAATCACAATCTCTCGGTGCTCATATAATCACACTATAGAGGGGTTGTGAAGGAGAAGGGAATGGTTGGATCATATTTTGGTCATCCCACATTCCTATGTTAGTTAACATTCATTAGGGAGGAGAGACTATCCTTTCCCAACAGGAGGGGTTGAATCCACTCTAGGGGCATCCTAAAGGCATGAAGCTAAAAAGTCGAGCTCTTTGTGGTGACAACTTATAGGTAGTATCAAATTTTAATATCCTCAGTTGACATCATGTTCCAATCTCTTCTAGAAGCCTAGAGGCGTGGTCACTTAATCTATAGGTCCTCCTATAATGACATCCTAGGGGCGTTCAACCTTTTTAAATGACGGTGAGTGGGTCTATTTATAGGAGAATAGGGGGTTACCTACTGTTTGCATTTAGAGTGGAGTGTTTCTTAAGACAAAAAGGTTAAGAGGAGGTAGGGTGTGGGTTTGATGGCCACCCCTCCTTCTAGAGGCTTCTAGGTGATATATATATATATATATTTGGAAAATTTGGGTAAATATATCCCAAAACCTCTAAAAGGGGACAAAGGTACAATCCACATCCTTACATGTAGTTACCAACTATCAACATCAGAGATGAGGATTTACATATATTGAGCAATTAATAAAAATACTAGTTTCTAGCTATAAGAGAAGATACATTCAATAAATTCTTCTTATAGTTAGAAAAGAGCTGCTTGATCTCCAAGGAGAGCTGCATGAAGATGATAGTATAATCCGATGAGCCTCCATTATGAAGTCTTCTATTCCTTTTAGCCCAAATAAGATGCACTGCTCCAGTGATCGCCTAAAGTTCAATGATGCTATTGTGTTTTGATCTACTACCAACAACGAATAGACAAGTATGCAAGGAATAAGAGGATCTAATATTCAACTTTAATTGAACTCTACCCTAAACAGATCTCCATAACTTGCATCATTTAAAAAAATGAGAGACAGAGTCCATATCTTGTTGGCAAAGGAGGCAAGGAGATGATGGCGCACCCGACCATATGCTGATCTTTTCAGAGGTAGGAAGGATGTTTTTTAGAGCTCTATAAGTTGTGAGGCTCCATCTAGGATAATGCTTAGAAAGCCATAAGATCTCAAAAGCTTTATCATTGGGAAGCTTTTGGCAATAGCCGTTCCATAAGACCTGGTCATCCACATCGGTATATGAAGGCCAGAGTAGTCACATTCTTCTACAACATGTAGATCCCACCAAAGGACAAGTAGTGGTAGCTAGAATAGCACCATAACACCTATCCATCCAAGAACTCTAGATGCCTGAACTATTGAGAAGTTTCTTCATTCTTTTCAAGGTGTAATAATTAGAGAGTTCAACCAATTTTTTGAGACCTAAGCCCCCTTCATTAGGTGGAAAAGCGATATTAGACCAGCTAGTCGGATGAGTAGAACTTCCCCATATGAAGTCGGACATGAGCAACTCCATTCTTGTCAACACTGATCTGGGTATTTCCCCCATTCTCATCCAATAAGAAATCAATCCCATAGCATAATATTTGATTAGCATGAGCCGACCAGCCATAGAAATCTGGGAACCAGACCATGTTTGGATCATATCACGTAACTTATCAAGGCATTCATGAAAATGTCATCATCTCAGGTTCCCACCAACCAAGGGAAACCTAGATATTTGGTAGGCTAGGAGCCTCTTTGAATATCCATGCAATTGAATAGACCCTCCTTGTTCTAACATGAAGTGGATAAGTAGAGGTGTGTCTTTTTAGGATTGCATTTCATGCCAGAGACATTCCCAAATGTTAGAAGAAGGTTTTTGAGATGAATAAGACTACGCGACCGACCTTCAGTGAAGATAAGAACATTGTCAGCAAACAAGAGGTGGCTTAGAACTTTTGTTCTATTTATAGGATAGCTTCTGAGCTGTTTCCTGTCATGAGCATCATCAATGCATCTACTGAGACCTTCCATAGCAATAGCAAATAACAAAGGAGATAAAGTATCACCCTTCCGAAGACCATTAGAGCTTTTAAAAAAACCAACCGAGAGAAGAGAGAATGAAGGAGTTTCCACACATTGTTTGATTAAAGAAATCCATCTCTCACTGAATCCAAGACCAAATAGACATTCCCATAGGTAAGACCATCTAACTGAATCGAATGCCTTGTTAACATCTAGCTTCACACAAGCAGCCAAAATACTAGCCTCAAGATTATATTGATCTAGAACTCATCATCGAATAAGGAACAATCCTCAATGGTCCTACCTTGAATAAAAGCACCTTGGTAAGGAGAAACAAGTTTGGGCAAGATGGTACCTAACCTTTGAGAAATGACTTTGGTTATGATCTTGTAGAGCATAGAATAGTAAGAAATTGGATAGAAGCCAGCTGGAGATGAAATTATATCCTTCTTGGGTATAAGAGCTAGAAAAACATGATTGACTTGTCTAACCATGCTTCCACCTTCAAAAAACCACTGAACATCCTTAAGAAGGTCATCACAGATACATTTCCAATTTTCCCCTATAAAAGAAATCATTGAATCCATCTGGACCAGGGCTCTTGTTGGGCCCAATGCTCTAGAAAACTTCATTAATTTCCTTCATGTCTGGTATAGCACACATCTTGGCATTGTCATCATCAGTAACAATAGGCACCAACTCAGGAATACAAGAGGGATAATCCGATTGACACTGATTATATAGCTACTAAAAAAAATTGATGGCATCATTAGCAATAGAATCAACATCCTATGTAAGGTTACCTTGGGAATCAAATAGCTTTGTGATGGAATTGATGGCATCTATACACTTGACAATAGTATGATAGATTTTATAATTCCTGTCACCATTAGAAAGCCATTCCTTTCGACTTCGTGCCAGAAATAGTTCTCTTCAGCTTTGAGGAGAGTATCAAGTTTATCAAGCATAATTTTTCCATCTTCTATAAGATCAATATCCAGAGGATTCCTTCTGAGGACAGTAGAAATATCATTAAGTTCTAGCCTTTCTGTTGAGATAAGGTTGTTGAGGTTGACATACTGCTTAGACCATGTTTTCAACTTATCTTTGACATGCTTGAGTTTTTGACAAAAGCATAAGAGAGGATTACCAGAAACATCATGGTTCTAGGCGTCCTTGATGATGTCACGACATCCTTCCCAATCCAACCAAAAGTTAAGAAATCTAAAATGTTTCTTTTTGTGAATAATATTGTTCATGTTAACATTTAAAGCACAATGATCAGAATAAGAACAAGTGATAAATTTGGTTTTAGAACCTGTGAACTTGGCCAACCATGCATCATTGAACAAATCCCGATCAAGCTTGCAAAGTATGCGCCTAGCAACCCCTTATTTAGTATGCCAAGTATAGACCTCCTTACCTATAGTAGGTAGCTTAGTGAGGCTAGAATTGTCAATTGCAACATTGAAAGAACTCAAGATAGAGGAAGGAAGCTCATGACCCCCTACCTTTTCTTCAAGCTTCATGATGTTGTTGAAGTCACCGATAATTAACCAGACATCATCGATATATGTAGTAAAACGTTCAAGAGTGGACCAGAGAACATAACGTTCTGTCAAGGAATTCCTCACATAGACAACAATAAGCACAATCACAAGACCGCCTTTATTAATACATTTGATTGTAATTTGTTGATCATCCATCTCACTAACCAATGTATCCTAGCAGTTTGGATTCTAGCCCACATACACATGACCATTAGGATCATGAAGATGATTAGAAACCCAAAGCCAACCTTTTGGTAACATTTTGTCAGATGTATGCATCATATGTTTTTTTTATTTTTGATTCAACTAGAACAAGAATGGTGGCTTTGTTATCTAAAATAGTCCTTCTGACCTCTCTCTTCTTACATGGTTTCTAGAAGCTGCATACATTTGTCATTAGGAATGTCATTAAAGACCTATGTAGGATGATCGGGTTTTATGAGACCCATCCCCTTTAGAAGACTTAGGAGTCTTAGCAGGCACTGAGCTAGACAGTTTGGATTTATTAGTAATGGCTTTCCCGGTTTGATCCTGAGTAGTATCATTCATCAAGTGATCCGAGGATAGTGACTCCCCACCTACATTAGCCATCAAGACAGGCGACTTGGCCCCATTTTGAACTTGACCTGTAACAATCGTATATTCATAAGAACTATCCATAATTGTGACCTCATCACTAGCCACCATTGCATCTGTGGTGGCGACATTGACTTCAACAATAGTACTACCTTCCACGTCACTCTCACCTGATAGATATCTAAGCTGTTGTTTGTGCGAACAACCTCATCCTAGTTTAAAGGATGCTTTTCTTACTGCTCAATAACTTAAACATCATTCACATGAGAAACTTTGCTTTTCTATCCTACCACCTGCCAGACTTGTGAGGGATTGGATATAGGAACCTATTCAGTTGTCTTTGGTTTGAGTGGGAAATCTCATGAGTCATGACCAAAAACCTTACATTCAGGACACCTCTTTGGAATGTATTCATTATGTATCTTAATAGCAGTAGGTTCTCTTCTCGACATGTTTACCCAAATATCCTCAAGTGGCTCTTCATTAGCGTCGACCTTGACCAAAGCTCATGCTTCTCTTAATGATTCCTGACCAATCAATTTATAATTGATTCTAAGAAGCAGCTTACCACTAGCAATAATGCCAACAGCTCTAGAAGACCAGTTCCAACCCATGCTTGTAATACTGATCCAGACTGGAATGGTACTAAAGAAATCTTTTTGAAGATCATCTCTAGTTTTGTAATATTTGAAAATGACCATCCTGTTGTGAAACCATCTGGGACAACTCTTGGTGCTATTTTGCTCATGCTCGACAAAGTTAAATCTCAAGAGAAAGAACTTGTTTGGCTTAGAGAATAGGTCAAAGATGCCTTTGGGCTTCCATACACGATGTATCAATGCAAGGAGGTGAAAATAATATGGGCACTTGCCCATGACATACAGGATTGCAGTGTATATCAACACTTCTCCATAGCCTCATATGTAAGATCGTAGATGGTCAAAAATCTTTTCCCATCGATTTTCTCCAGCAGAGCAAAGTTGTTCTACTCAAGGGTATTGGTGCCTCCAAGCACCTGGTTCCACACCTTCTTGGTGATGTTAGGATTGTTTTGGTCTTTGGCAGAGGGCTGCTCATCGATTGCGGTAGAGGACGTTGAAGCGGAGGGATGCTCATTGGCCTTAGTAGAGGATGTTGAAGCCATCACGACGGGTGAGAAAGGACAATCTCCCTTCTCCACGAAGGATGTAGACAATCTCCCCTTCGGTCACCAGAGGCAACAACGCTAACCCTAGGGTGACGCGTGTTTATTCAATGTGCATTGCTTCCAGGTGATGTTCAAATGACACTAAACTAGAAAATTAAGGGAGAAAGGAGGGTCATGGGTCTGATGGGCGTCCCTCATTTTGGAGACATGTGAGAGGTTCTAGCATACTATCTATCTTGGCATGCAGGCTTGGGAACATGGGGTGTGTATATGTTGTGTGCCCTTCCATCATGGGACTTTTGAGTTCTAAAATCCACAAAATATCAAGAGACAAGAAGTGGCATGTGCATATGATGGGATCTCTACTTTGATGATAGATTTTAGAATAATATGGCCTTTATTTTGTCCTAAAAATTGGTGCATATGAAAGGTCCGGTAGGTGAGGATGATAAGGAATGTGTGGGATATGTGTTGTGGAATTAGGGTGTTTTATTTAGTAGTTTGATGTGGACTTTAATGGAATAGTATAATGCTCGGAGTGGAAGTTAGGATCCTATAATTCTCCAACAATGACATTCAAGCAAATCAATATGTAATGAATGATACATTGATTGGACATCCGCCTTGGTTGGTGGCCTTCCCAGTATAAGAATTGTTATTTGAGTTTGGGAGTATGACCATAATCATATTTAATACTAGAATCCTTACATGAATACTCTTGAAAGACCCAAAATTGAGTGTAAATAGTTTTTCCCATCAAGACGAGGTTTAGAGCATGGTTGGCAAACCCATACATGATGAGGGGTGAATTCTTAAGACTAGAAGACATCCATTTTTTGAAATGCTCACCTGATTAGGCTTATCATATTGCTCACTTCATTGCGGCCTGTCGTTATGCTCATCTGATGCACTGATTAGCCTCTTTTTACAGGCTATTTTCTAGGCATTAATTGCATTTATGTTCACTTTGAGATAGTTTTATGCATTATTTTCTACCATTAGCCTATAAATCAGTGTTGCATCAAGTGTTCAATATTTTTATTGAAACATTCTAAATTAGTATCTATATTCTAGATTTATGTCATTCCCCTCTTTTTGGTGATTTGGGCAGTGACTACACAACTCGGTGCCACTGACTGATGTGTTAGTGGTATCGACATTACAACAAATCTACAATAAGAAAAGAGGGAAAACTTAGTGCTACCAGGAGTACACTCGGTGCTACCAAGATAGGCACTGATGCCACAAAAGACACTGGTCGGTGCTATCGACTCATCATACAAGGCGCTTTAGAACTCGAGATTAATTTCCTTAATACCATCAAATACCATGTCGATGCAACTGAATTCAAAATCTTGAGAGCATCAAACCTCTATGAGAAAAAAACTCATTACTATTGACACCAATGTCAGTAGTACCAACTCAGTTCGAGACATTCAAGTCAGTCGACTACTGGGTTCCACTAGCACTCCATCAATGGTACAAACACTGTAAGATTAGTTCAGATTTGAAATCAAGTCAGATACAATGACCACAACTTAGAGATGGACAAAGCCTCTCTTATGACCTAAGGGTGTGCGGCTGAAAAAGAAAGATTTCAATTATCATGCTCTCATAGGAGAGAGAAAGGAGAGGAACAAACAAAAGAGATAACCACAGACCAAACACTCTAGACACTTTTGGAGGATAGATCTGCAGTCATAATGATGCAGATCAAGGTGTTCATCAGTGGGGATCACCGAGGTGACTTCTCTAGGGATCTTACATTGGTTTTCTATTATTAGCCTATTTTATTCCTCTTCCTCTCTTTATAAAATGATACAAATCATGTAGGGATAAACTCCTTATTCCTTAGGCCATGAGTAACCTAATAATGCATTGTATTTGTATTCTATGAATAAATAATTTATTTCCATTATTGTGGATGTGTATCATAGTTCTCTTTATCAATTTGTTAATTCCTGATCACCATAACTAAAGAAAAAGACCACTAATTGCTTTAGGAGAGGGATTAGGAGTCATATAATCATAGACCCACATAGTCCATAATACGCTTCTGGAGAAGGCTTACAACTATGAAAGAATGACCTAAAGATTTTGATAGTGCACCTAACTAATCCCTAAATTACGACATGAGTGGGGCTTGTTTTAATTACGTAATGCATTATGCTATGAGAGTGGATAATGCTTTCTAAACGTCTTTAGTCTAGAGTAGAGGGTGAATAATTATTAATGAAATGTTATTTGAATATAGTGTATGTTATGACCACATCTAAGCTTAATTGGTAAACTAGGATTTATCTAGATGATTACATGCTTAGTTTTAAACCTGATTAATGATGGCAACTCAATTATGATTTCTTAAACCTAGTGAAAATTAAGCATGTTTTTGTTTCAAATAACTATAGGTTTGAGAAGTATAAACCCTAGTTGGCTAAAATTCGAGTTTTTCCCAACACGCCTTGTAACATATTGAATCTTAGATGTAATCTCCATGTAGACCTTTTTTCCCAAGTTTCCCTTTCATTTCTATCCTTTATGTCATTTATGTTTAATTAGTGAAATTTGAATGTCTTATTCTCCCCTCACCTAAGGTTAGAGGCCCGGTAGGTGCCTCAACCCTACTTAGTTAGGTAGACATAATTATCTTACATGCAAATCCTTTTTATTATATTTGTTAATGGCAAGATTCTTTGATATATAGCCTCTTGTATTATTCATCATATGATGAACCCTAGCCTATTTTTATTTACTTTACTTATCTTGATATCCTAAACTAGTTTTGTGACAAATACTTTTCTTCCCTTTCCCTTTTTGCTGGGTGCCTTCCCAACCACCCAGGTGCTGGGCAAGGTGATGGACAAGACAAGAAAGATCTTAGCTTTTGGCTTGGACTCAGTTGATGGAGATGTTGCTTGGAGACAAGATTGTAGTAGTCTAGACTTCCCTCTATCTAGATCCTGATTGTGTGTCTTGATGTAAACCCTAATGGGAGAATTTGATGTATATTTGTAAACCTTTTATGAAATTGAATATAGTCAATTTTTTTTATTCTGTTGCTTTCTAATGGCCTTTTGTATACCAATGTTTAATAAATTTGGAAAATTTATGCCCATTCCATCATACCTCTGAGAGTGTTTGGAATGGATGTCAATTCTTCAAATTTTTAGTAAGGGGGTGATCCTGCACTCCTTACAACATGGTATCAGAGCCCATGGTAGTCGAAATCTGATTATTTCAGTTTTGTCTCCCTAATTAGAATCCTTGCCTTACATAGTTCCTTTAGGTGACATGGTTTTCCTAGAGTTGATCTATAAATGATGAAAGGTTGATTTAGGACCCTATAGTTCCACATTAGTATCATGATGAATAAAACCCTAAAATACTCATAACTAAAATATGCATAACTTAATATTGTTTAGGTTTGCCTTAGGCAACTATTAGGGAATGAATTTGAAGCAAAGGTGTCTAGAAAGGATTAGGTTCTGGGGGCTGGCAATATTTTCCTCCACACCACTTACTTGGTTTACGAGGACTCCTAGATCCATATGATACTGGCATGACCTAAGCTGAAATGGATTGTCTAAAATAGTTTACTTTTAGGCAATAGTGACCTTAGACATCTATGTTGTATATCTTTGGGAACCCTAGTTTTAGGTGTATGATGACTTGTTTGAGGATGGTTACCAAGATAGTCTCCTTAGGTCCCTTGGCGCCACATGCTTGGATAGTTTATCCCTAGAACCTAGACTTTGAAGTTTGGGGTCAAGTGAGCTATCAGAGTGCACAATGGAAGTGTGATGGATCATGTACATGGTTTAGTTAGACTCATCCTTTAACCCTAGTGTAGTTTGGCTTGATAGGTCGAACTCTTTAAGGGGTGGAGTATAGTTAGTTTGATGGTTTTGGATGGTTAGATTTTGAGGACGAAATCCTTTTTAGGGGGGATGGAGCTCTATGACATCTTGAAATCTATGTACACTATCTTTAGAAACCATAACCCCATACTTAGGAGGTTTTTGTGGTTGAAACCTTAGTGGGGTCCAAACAAGTTATTGTTATAACCTAACGTGCTTGTTTATATATTAATGAACATATAATGATCATCTGAGGAATAATTTATATGTTCAAACCCTAATGAATATCTAATGCACAGAATATGAGTAACTCACATATTAATCCTAATGGATATGCATGGTGTTGCCCATGTCATAAACCCATAAACTCTAATGAAATGATAAGTAAGATGATTGTAACCTAATCTTGGACTTAATACAAGCTAAGTAAAATATAGTGATCATATTAACCTGAACCCTAAGATGTAATAATCTAACCTTAACATATACATCCTTAATGCTTTTCATGACACATTAATGACATTAGGTGCCATAATTAGTTAACATACTTTAATACACATAAATGATATATATAATCATCTAATCACATATTAATCAAGTCATCAATATGAAATGCATGGTATGTTACCTTGTTATATAATACACACACGATTAGTCACTTAATGTGAATCAATTTGTAATATGCCTCACCTTGATCTTTAAAATACATGGAGTGACTTCAATATGAATATGAAGTGATTCGATTCACATAAATGTGCAAATCAATAATATAAATAAATATGAGAAAATGATTAATGATGACATTAATGTGAGAAATAAAGATAATGTGGTAATGAGATAACGTTTTATATAAATATATGTAATTGATGTGACATAATTTGGATTGAATGAAGACTTAAAGACAAATAAATATTTCATGCAAAATAATTCGTTATAACTTAATGTGGTGATAGTATAAGGATAATGAAGTCAAAGCTCTAAATATTAAGGATAACGATCAAGTATATTGAGGGAATTGAGTAACCCATAAGCCTAAAATTATTTATAAGATAAATGATATATATATATACGATGTTTCATGGATGATAATGAAATATAACTTCCTTGGTAATAAAGTGATTATGACATGACATAATTAAAATAATGGTGATAATGTGATATCATAATAAATATAATATTAATGATCCAAAAATGTAAATAATGTTAAATCTCCTAAAAGAATATCTAAACAATGGAACCTTGGTGATCCTTGAGAACCTGACCTATGTTGAGATGCTTGTGGAATATATGTTGATGAATTGTTTGGTGGAAGTTAAGGTTGGAGAAATAACCTGAAGTTTTGTGATGAGATATTGCACACTCACCCTTCCCTTCTTGCTTGTGATTTTGGGGACGAAATCCTTTTTAAGGGGTGGAGTGTTGTAAGATATCGAATTATGGAATTTTGTCTTTTGACACTCTTTCCCATATTTTCCTTTTTATTTTAATCCTTATTGGGCTTTCTATTTAACTAGTGGAATTTATAGTGGTTTAGTGAACATTTATTCACTAATTATACCAATGGAAGGGTTTATGCACAAATACCTCAGTGAAAGCTTAATTACCATAATTAAGTACCCTAAAACCTTAATATAACTTTTATAGATGTTTTTAAAACATAAAATGAGCTTAAGTTTCAAATTTGGTTTGATTTGGATGTTGTTTGTGTTAGTTATGCAATTTTAGGTACATTCTAAACTTTTATGCAATTTACCCAATTGGGAGGTTTTCTTTGCAAATTATCACCTGAATTTTAATCCTTAGATATTCCCTTACCATTTTGAGATTTTAAACCATGGGGCACCTGGTTGCACCTTGGTTTGAAGGTGTTACTTTCCAAGGGCATTATAGGGATTATCCTCTTTATAAATGTGCTTATCTTTAAAAGCTATCAACCAATGGGGTTATTTCTTTGTTTGAAGGACAGTGGGGTTGGCCTAGAAGGCTCTAGGGGCTCTGAGAACCGACCTTTGGTATACAAGAAGAGTCTATGATCTGTCCTCTTGTATGGCCATGAAGTCTTAGCCTAAGGACACATGGAAAGTCACAAAGACACCTCATGCTTGCCCCCTTCTTTATATAGCCATGCCTACCCCTTCCCACCTCCCAATCTAAGAAGAAATCCTCTCCTTCTATTTCCCATAGATTATAGAATCATCCCTTCTATGTTTGTCCATGAAGTTGCTATCCCAAGATAAAAGAAGGTGCCTACCTTGGTGAAGAAGGCTCCTAGGGTTCCAAAATTCTGCATTTAGGATTTCTTAAGCTCCTTGTTGGCGATTTTGACCAAAACTAGTAAGAATCCTCCTTTAATACCCTATTTTCATGTTGTTAGCATTCCTCCCACATTCTTACAGGTCAGAACCATGACCTTCCATGGTAAAAATCTACCTAGAACCCTAAAACATCTCATCTCCATAACTCTTTTGCTAGGGTTCACACCTCTAAAGTGGAGAAGATGATCTTTGCTCAAGAAAGGAGCTTAGCTTGGAGCAACCAGACCTTCTAATCTCAGGATACTTTTTGTTGGGACGTTCTTACCTTCCTATAGGTGAGTTTTGTAAACCCCCTTCTCAAATATTGCTTACTGCATGCTTAAAACTCATGCTTCTATGTTTAAAATCGACGATTTCCATCTCTTTTTACCATGCTCTTCTAGGGTTTTGGTTTCTTACTATTTTACCTTCTCTATAAGCTCTAGTTTGGTTACCTATGCAACTTTAAACCTGATCTTGGGTCTAATTGTGTTTTCTACCTCTCCCTCTCTCTTCAACCATCTTGATCAATTTGATGATGTGGCAATTTCCTATTGGTCAGTATTGAAAAATTCATATCTTCTAAACCGTTTATCCAAATTTGGAAAATAAATATGTTTTGGATTTGTAAAATTAATATATATATAATAAAAATATTTTAAGGTCTTATTTCATGTTTTGACGAACGGTGATTTTTGTAAAACCAATTTAATGCATAAAATCCATAAAAATTACATCTTAATCATCATAACTCCAAAATTAACATAAAAATATGTTTTATTGATCAGGAGAACTTAATAAGTTTATTGGTGATGTTTTAAGAGTCTAAATCCAAGTTTTTCTAAAAAGGTCTAAAATTAGGGTTTCTATATATTAATGTGCACTATGTACTCTAATACATGATTAATACATTAAAAACAGGCAAAGTGGAACTTAGATTTAATTAAAGTGGTGAATGTTAGTAATTGATATCAATAAGAGAGATATGTGCATTTACACCTTAAGTTGGGAGTAATTGTACCTTAAACTATTTTTCTATAATGATGCTTTATTAAATCCTATTTCATATACTCTTGAATCGTTTGCTATACTTGCCTCATACATCAGTTTTGGAACATTATTCTTGGGTCTTGGTACCCCACTTACATGCTTATTGTTTCATATGATTATTCTTGCCATGACTACTTTTTTATAGCATGTGGATTTATGTTCTATTTAATTTAAAGTAGTGGTACTTATGTACAACCACCCACAGAGGGATTGCAAATAATCACCCTGGGGAATGTCTTATTCTCCCCATAATATTATAGGTGACTGGGAATGTCTTATTCTCCCCTCACCTAAGGTTAGAGGTCTGGTAGGTGCCTCAACCCTACTTAGTTAGGTAGATATAATTTTCTTACATGCAAATCCTTTTTATTATATTTGTTAATGGCAAGATTCTTTGATATATAGCGTCATACTCTTGTATTCTTCATCACATGATGAACCCTAGCCTATTTTTATTTGCTTAACTTATCTTGATATCCTAGACTAGTTTTGTGACACATACTTTTCTTCCTTTCCCTTTTTGCTGGGTTCCTTCCCAACCACCCAGGTGCCGGGCAAGGTAATGGACAAGACAAGGAAGATCTTAGCTTTTGGCTTGGACTCAGTTGATGGAGATGTTGCTTAGAGACAATATTGTAGTAGTATAGATTTCCCTCTATCTAGATCCTAATTGTGTGTCTTGATGTAAACCCTAATGGGAGAATTTGATGTATTTTTGTAAACCTTTTTGAAATTGAATATAGTCAGTTATTTTTTTATTCGCTACTTTCTAATGGTCTTTTGTATACCAATGTTTAATAAATTTGGAAAATTTATGCCCATTCCATCATACCTCTGAGAGTGTTTGGAATGGATGTCAATTCTTCAAATTTTTAGTAAGGGGGTGATCCCGCACTCCTTACACGTATGTTCTTGGGTTGAATGGGTGAGGTGATCAAATGGACTACAAAAAAGGGGAGTTGGAGAATTGGGTATCACAGTTGTGGTGGGTAGCACGAGTGTGTAAGGTTGCTGGTGGCACATGCATTCTAGGCTACATGACCATTTTGAAGAAATAGAAGTGTTGGTCAGTTTTATACTTGAATCTGATGGAACTAAGGCACCCTGGCCATGTTCGGCAACACGACCATGTTGGGTCCATCTTAGAATGAATGTGGTAGCTTGTACGACTATTCTGGGTGTGTCTAACTTATGTTGTTCCTCATTCGACTGTTTTGCATATTGCAGTATAGCAATGCACTGATTGATTTTAGTTATTTATTGGTAGCTTAGAATGATATGAATTTTACTGGAGATCTAAAACTCAATGATAGACAACATGCTATTTATCTTATTTTTTAGAGTACATGTAACCTTTGGTAAATGATTTATAGTAACATTTTCATGATAGAAAAATCTGTTGAAATAAAAGAAAGTATAAGTAGGGTAAATATGCAGTTGACCCAAGCACCTAAGTTGCTCTATATGATCAACCTAACACACTAGGAGATCTCATAATTCGTGATTCATTCGAGATAATGACTAGAGATAAAGGGAGAGTTAGGGTTTTTGTGGAGAAAGTGATGAAAATGATGATCTAGGGTTTTCTCTTCCTAGAGTTTTGAAATCAAGTAAGTTTGTTCAATCTCTATATATCTGTTCTTGGTGATTCTTGTCTCACATGTCAAGATTCCTCCCCTAATCTGATTTGATTTGAAATGATATCAAATCACTCCCTTATATAACTCTTTTTCCATATTATCCATCCCTAGTGTTTTCAAGATGACAGGAAGAACAAAGTGGTGAATTTCTAGGGGTTTGATATGAATTTGAGAATTTTAGATTTGGGGATACATTTTAAGGTGTTTTCACACCTTAGGTGAGTTGGTACTTCCATTTAACAGTAGATTACAAAAAATTGTATTAAACCATTAATAATCTTCAATATCTTTGTATGTGACTACAAGGGGGTTGCTTTACCTTCCTTCAATTGATGTTTCTTCACATAAGCAACCCATTTGTCCCTTCAAACTAATGTTCATGAGACGCTTAGGATGACTTTTCCTAACTATTCCTCAAACATCAGTCTCTTCCTTTATATAAGTTTACATAATGTCGACACAATAACAAAGCCTTCATCTTAGATATGACTATATTTGGTTGTCATGACTTCATGTCGTTGGATTTTTTCCTGATGCATATTCCTAACAAACTCTCAAAAGGAGAGCTTCATTTTGAATCTGAGTTGGTTGTATGTTTAGTCCCCCTCCTTCCTATCAGCGGTGATCTTCTTCCATGAGATCATTCTTAATATCTTCTTTTTTAGAACTACTTCCCCATACAAAATTTCTTATAAATTTGATTGATACAACCACACAACTCTATGTGAAGGTTCATGGTTTGCATCAAGTAAGTGGGCATTGAGTTTATGACTGATCATGAAAGTGTACTCTCCCCTCCAATGATTTTTCCAACTATGTGATCTCAGAATCCATAACATTCAAGATAGCTAAGTATAACACCTTGTTAGCCCTTGTAAGTTAGATTAGTACTCCTAAATGTCTGCCTAGGCTGTATGTGATCACAATGCCTAACCTTCTGCTCACTCTTCTCCTTATCAATATGCGTATATTCTTAGAGAAGAATGCTACTGAGTTGTCTTTCACAAGGACGTGTCCTGAAGAACTGTTAAATCTATTAACACATTTAGCATTATACTTTAAGCAATATATGCTTCACAAAACAACACAATATCATTGGCAAAATAATCATTTAATGCAATCCGGTACTTTCTTGTTATCTTTAGTGATTTCCAATTCCCCTTTTGTCCTCTTCTACAACTGCCTACTGAACCTATTGAGGATAATACAAAAAGACAGGTGGACAAAGGGTCCCTTTTACAAACACCCCTTGTGGGTTTAAAGGACTGGAGTAGCTCGCCATTACAAGCAATCGATATCTACCTAGTGAACGATGTTCATAATCATGTATATAAGTGATTTGGGTATAGCTGTGTCATGAAAACATTTATTACCCTATGTCTAGACTTCTAATGACTACACAACCAAAGGCGAGTGGATGTGGGTGTCCATCCTTAGGATTTCACATATTTTTCATAAGCTATATATATGAAAAGGGCAATTACATAACTAAAGAGATAACAAGATACAAAACATGTAAATAAGTGATACGTACCTATTTCTATATCAAGAATACCCATTGGTGTTTTTCAGAGCATACAGTCTTGAGTGCAGCGAATCTTCGTTTGGAAACCAAAAATTTGATAAATAAATATATTAATGCTAAAGAATTAAGTACGCTATAAAAGGGCAAGTAAAAAAAGTTTATAAGTAATATGAAAGCTTCATGGCTAGAAACATTATAATTAACAAGAAGTGGAAATAAGGAGAGAACACTTAATGACATTCTTTCACACTAGCTGTTTTGAGTTTCTTTATTCATTATATCAATGTGAGGCCCTTGACCACTTCTAAAGGAAGGGTCTGTGAGGGGCATTTGAGGATAAAGGCCTCTATGTCACCCTATTTAACACATGAATGACCTCAAGACCAATGTTAATGAAATAATATATCGACAAATTCATACCAATATTTATTGGAAAACTAAAACTTGACTTCTCTCTAGTTGCTACTCGCTAATACTCAGTCTGGTTGACATTGGGTTAGGTCAGTGTTGGGCGGGATTGATTTTAGGTCGGGTTGACACTGGGTTGGTCAGTGTAGGGTCAGTTTGATATCAAGTTAGGTTGATAATGGGTCAGGTTGGTGTGGGTTCGGGTTGACATGGGTTGGGTTGGTGTTGGGTGGGTTGATGTCGGGCCGGGTCAATGTCAAGTTAGGTTGATATTGAGTCGAATCATTTTGATTTTGATTTTTTTAGGTTGAGTCGGGTCACACCATATCATCGAGTCGGTGTTGAGTCAAGTTTGGGTCTGATAATATAAAGTCATATTTAGTTTTGAGTAAACGTTGGGTCGGGTCAGGTTGAGTTTGGTTTTATATTTTCTTCGGGTTTAATCAAGTCAGGTTGTAGGTAGGACGGGTTGGGTTTCTCGGGTGATGTTAGTTTTTTCCATCTCTATATAGGCCCCCTTTCACATTGGCAGTGAATGTCCATAGCTAGCTTATGACATCACAAGCTAAGAGCGATACCTAGTCACACATTAGTGCTATCCAAGTGAAAAGGAAAGTTGGAGAGCAACTTTCAATCCTACAGTCTGTGATTGGTGTTCCAGTGAATGTATAATTCCTTTGTCTCTAATATCCTAAATGAACTCAAGGCATGGAGTTTTCATCCTTTCAACATTCATTCATGTTTCTTGAACTAGAACAAACTATCTGAGATATGTGTGACATAAATATCATATATTGATTCACATGTGCATGTGCATGCCTTTCTCAGTCTCACTTATCAAGTGGCCTAGACATCATACTCCCTTAGGAGGGACAAATACCATATCTATCACTCATAGTCTATCTCATGCGCAAAGCCACCCAATCATCACCTTTATAACAACCCATGTTTCAAGATTGTGTTTGACGATGTCATAGTGTACCCAATCACATTCGACGAGTGCAGTGATTTCAGGTCTAAGAATACAATCACCACCATCACTATGAGAGATGATTCTGACTACCATGTCATGGTTCCATGTATCACTCTCATGGTGGGTCTGTCCGATACACTGTTCTCCAACATGTATCTGTATGCTTGGTTTGATATCATATATCATGACTAATGAGAGACTATCATCAACCAACACACACTCTAGTCTTGGTGTGTCATTGTTGTCTATCAACCTTCCACAATGACATCCCACCAGGGACATAACAAGAATGTACATACTCTTAGAATCTGTATGATCTCATTGTTCAGGTCCTTAACCTGAAGACATACATCATTGAGTATTGTCATTCTTTATACATTCATTCTGCTCCATCATATATCTCATAATTGATTGAGCTAGAATAATTTGGAAGCTTGCCTTTGATATTTATCAAATCAATCATGAATATATGCCAATCTAATCATCATATGATTGGCTCTCTGGGCATACATACCAACAGAGCATGCACAAGATAATATATCCGATAAGGGTTAGGATATGTATAGAATATGCTAGCTATTATTTACAATATTTTTTGCTTATTATGTGAGCATGTTAGTTGCACACATTGTGGTGCACCCCTCGTACATAGTATAGTAATTTGCTGATCATGTTTTGTTTGTCAACAGTTTAGGTATATGTTTCACATGATAAAAGAAATGAAGAATAAGATGAAAGATATCAAAGGTATTAAAGCTATACCAAGGAGGACTAGCTAGATGATACTTCTTCCCAATAGGTATAAGTTCCATGAGGTATATCATTTTACAATTTGTAAATGAGATTTAAAATTTAATTGAAATTGTTTTCTATTATTTGTTATTTGACTAATCTGGGTCCTTGTGTAATATGTTAAGAGATGGCTTCATCTCTTTGGCCTTCCTTAATTGGGGGTTCGTGAAAAGTGAGGTCATTATATATGGTATCAAAGTGCTAAAATTTTCAAATAATATTTAATAGTTTATAATTTTAAGTAATCTGTAGAAATATGAGGGAATTATTAGGCCATTTTCTAAAGATGAGGTGTTTAGAAAGGATAACGACTTGGGGCTGTCAAAACTTTCCTCTAACACTACTAGTTGTCTTACGAGGACTCCAGGACCCGTGCATCCTGCCTGACCAAATTTGTAAGATCTCCCCCAAAATATCATCTGATACGTCCACTTCTCATACTCATTCTTAATGAACCCTAAAAGGAACTTCTCTCCTCATATAAAGTTAGGGTTTTTGAGAAGAAATAGGATTAAGGCATCCTTTGCCAATAAATTTACATGTAATTTGGAAACAATGAATGTACATGAAATATAGAAATAATAATGTACATGTAATGTGGAAATAAAAGGTACATGTGATATGGACATAATAATGTGGAAATAATGATCGAGTAAATAGAAGAAAATTGTATTATGGGTTTTTCCATGTATGGGTAACCTAAAATGAAACTAGGGTTGTTTAGAAAAATCTCTAGTGGTCAAGGGACATGGAAACCCTAAGAGACTGGGTGTAGTCTCTGTAACCTCAACCCAAACCCTAATACTGGGAAATGGGAGTAGAATGGGTAAACTAGAAACCCTACCCACATGAACCCTAACTAGGGCAAGATTAATGAGAATTAAGGAAAATGTAAATAAGTCAATATGACATAGATTTCCATGTATGAATATGGATAAATGTATACATGATGCATGTGAAAAAAAGAGAAATTTGAATATCCATGAGAGACAATGATCAATGGCTATACATGAAAATGAAATATGAATATAACTTGCACATTGCCTTATCGCTATCTCTAGAAGTTTAATCATTCTGAAAATGACTTTAAACCAAGCCCAGATGGGAAGGTTGCGAAAGGGCCTATCTCAGATGGGAAGGCCAATGGAATACCAATCTTGGATAGGATGGTATATTAAGTGCCAATCCCAGACAAGAAGGCCAATGGAATACCAAGCCTGGATAGGCTGGTATATGTAGTGTCAAGCCCGAATGGGAAGACCAGAAGAATGCTAAGCTCAGAGGCGAAGGTATGAAAGTCCATTTAGACTAAAATCCCATGAGAGGGTGTCCCAGAGATTGAGCAAACAAGGGTTGAGAAGTTATTATAATAATAATAATGATGGAAATATAAAACCTTTAGAATTGGTGTGCCAACTTGGGGTGGGTCAACCCAAGAGTGGGAAGATGGCCTATGGGGGAGGTAAAACCTTAGACCTTGGGGGTCAAGTTGTGGCTAGAGAAGCCTAACTTCCTCATATGAGCCATGAAGGCAGTCTAGGTTAGGAACTTCCCAAGAAAGGTAAGTTGACTAAATCAATTTAAAGATTGAGGTAACTATGAATGTCACTTAATATAAAAGATGTAAGCACATATATTGAGTATGATTCTTGAACCCAAGTATGCCATCTCTGAGGAATATGAGGAAAAGAAACTATGTAAGTGGATGATTGTATGAGTCCGAGTCTTGAAAAGAAATGTCGCGATAAAATGTTGCCATGTGTTCAGTTAGGGACTTAAAGTGAATAATGAGCATTATAGGCGATGGAGGTAATTTGATTTAAAGAATTGCATATGAAAATAATATGATAGCGATGAATCCTTGGGAAGGGTAGAGTGAAAAGTCAATCCTAAGGTCAAGTAGGGGATGTACATGGACCAATGGGATTATGAGTTGATTGATCCCTGAATGCACATGACCATCTGATCAGGAGGAAATAACTACGTTTGTCCAAGGCCCATATCTCAGGAGATTAGCTACCTTCATGATGTTCATGTAGCCAATGGGTGAATGTGAGAGGCACTTCCTAGATGCACGAGGATGAGATCACTCAAAAAGTACATACACCCCTAGAGACCTAAAGGAAGTGGCTAAGGCTCATAATACCTGAGATGTATATGTAAAAGATACACGGAGGTCATGTAATAATGAAATCATAAGAGAAGTTATGCCCAAATTTAAGAGTGAGAAAGGGGCACTTGACTTCATGAAATATACGAATATTTTGGAACTAAAAGTAAGTATGGTTTAGAATCATGTTGAGGATGATTCAACTTAAAATATGAAATTTTGAGGTAAGGTGTGGATATACCATCTTTTCTCTTAGAATGAGATGAACTTTGTATTTGGGCTACAGTCAAGTGCTGCTTTCATCCCATTATGAGGGAGAGAGATTAGGTAGACATGTGTTATGATTAAAAGATGACATATAAGAGTGAGTAACTTAAGTTCAGTCATAATGACATGACCTAGGGTTGGAGGTGTTACCTCACCCTTATGTAGAAATAAATGAACAATAGGTTGAAAACCTAAGTGAAAAGCTGTCACCAAGTGAAATTGAAATCACACATGAAAATGAGATCACCAAAAGGGATGAATTTTCACATCAACAAAGGGTTGTTGAACATAACTAAAAAGGGTTGTAAGCCCTAAGGCTTGAAACTAAGATGATTTATAATTCACCTTATGCTTATTAGGTTTGAATTTTGGGGGCAAAATTCCTTTTCAGGAGGGGTGATTGCTATATCCTCAATTTTGGTCAAATTGAATTATAGAAATATGAGCCATGAATTGATAAGTCAACTCTCTAATGGTAATATTAGTGAAATAATAATGTTAGTCACCTTACTAGAATGGGTGCGTGCAATACAAGTTAAATAGAAAGAATTCATACATGAATAAATAATAATGGTTGTTCGATATGATAATGTACTTATGAGACTATTTGCCTTGCAAATATGTCCTTGGAGCACAATATAAAGAAAGAGATTTTGAGCATTAATAAATAGCAAAATGACTTTATAAATTACTAAAAATAGAAATATGAAATTTTTGAGTTTCAAAAGGAAAAATACGTGGTGCTTTGGATAATTACAAGAATAATTATCTAACCTGGGTGGTAAGAACTCGATAAGTCCCAACAAAGGACCTGGGTTTGAACCTCACCAAAGGCACTTTATGAACAACAATCTATGCTAATTAGGTGCTAGAGGGGGTGACTGGACCATACTCTTTCATGCCTCAAGCGTTTACCATGTCAACTTTGCCCGGGGTGGGTTCTCTCGGTCATAAAAAAAGGTATCTAGTCGAGATGGCAAAACAATGTTAACACACCAAATAACTTTTGTATACTTGAAAATAATAACAAAAGGAAGAGATTTCTAGAAATTAGAGACAAATGATATTTCTAGATCACAATGCATGTATATAAGTAGGGTTCTACTTTTCTATTCCATAGTCCCTTCTCGATACCTTTTTCTTTCCTTTGTTGGATGTTAACATATCTGGTTTCCCTTTATACATGATGATAAGAAGACTCAGGAAGGGCTGACAGAGGGTATCCTCTCTTCCTCTACCTAGTCTGAATCAACACTGTCCCTATGGCCCAATAGTGTGGATGCCAAGTGACAATCAGAGCTTTTCCTGTCGGTGTCTAACGGTGTTTCTTTGCCTTCCAAACCACAAAGTCAACATGTGAAAGAGTTGGAAGCATCATGGAGGAACCCTAGGTGTTTACAGGTGGTAGATGAAGTCTGGAGCCCAGCACCTAAGACAGAGGTTACGATGTATGGTCCCTCACTGGAGGTGCCAGCCACAGACTGAGAAAGCAGCGATAAGGCAGTTCATGTGTGAAAGGGGACGCTGATGAGAGAAAGAGAGTGGAGAGGGAGGAGCCTAGAGTAACCCCATCCTGTAGCGGCAAGAGTTGGGGGGCGTAGACATGATGCTCTGGTTACTGCTCGATGGGCCATTGGATTTGTTGTATCGCGGGACTCTTACAGGCGCGTCTGTGTAGAAGAGGTGATGGTGAGTGGGAGCCAGGCCATGGCCAACTGAACCGCATGCCTTCCTGACCAAGCCGGTGGTTTAAGGCTCAACTGGCTTTAGTGGGGAACATGACCCATGGACCGAGTATGGATTTTGGACTGGAGCGTCAATGACCAATAAGTGGTCGTCACATGGCCCAGATTAAGGTAAAAGTGTGTTTCTTGTTTAATTCATAAAAATTTCTAGGAATGTCCAAAAATAGCAAAACCATATATCGAAATGATCACGAGAACAAGAGGAATACTAAATATATATACTTGAGATCTAATTAGGCTGCCTATTCCAAAAGTAGTGATATACATGACTAAGTGGTGATTAAAACACATTAACCCTAGTTTTGGGTATTAACATGTTGAATACCTTAAAAACCCTTCTTTTATGCTCTTATCTGATATTGTTGAACAAGATGATGATTAAAGGTGATCATGATAATGATGTTGAGTACTTATGGTTTCTAGAATGGATGATCATTAACAAGTATAATTAGGATCTTAAACATCAATGAAGAAACTTGTTATAATCTTAGTGTGCCTAATCTAATATAAGTACAATAATATAATAGATTTCACAATCCTGGTAAAACCTAATACAAATTATGGTTCTAAAGTCATTAGATCAATGGACATGGGAATTGGGACATCGAACATGACTCTAGTGATAACTTGATAACTCAATACCAAGGGAACATAAACTCTACAATAGGACTTAGTAGGGTTTAATGTGATTAATATGTGATGGTGACACTTTAGGAGTTATATTCATGCATACTAGAATGTGGATTTCTTGATTATCTTATTGATTGGAATACAATTTGTTGATGTTTTCTGAATGATTTTAGAGGACTGATTTGATGAATAACTATTGGTTGTTTATTTAATTCATGTTCAACTATAATTCCAATACGAATATCACATAATTAAATGATAATATTCTAAACCCTAGGTTGACCTATATCAAGGGGTGATCCACACTATCCCTGGATGGGGCAGTGATCATGCCAAAGACAATATATCCAGTAAGGGTTAGGATATGTAAAGAATATGACAATTCTTATTTGCAATATTTTATTCTTATTATGTGATCATGTTAGTTGCACACATTGTGGTTGCACCCCATTTACACAGTATAGTACATGTTTTGTTTATTAGTATTTTAGGTATATGTTTCATATGATAAAAGAAATGAAGAATAAATTGAAATATATCAAAGGTACTAAGGATATACCAAGGAGGAATAAATAGATGATACTTTTTCTCAATAGGTTTTAGTTCCATGAGGCAACTTGCCTATCCACAATTGAAAGACACACCAAGCACAACACAATAGAAGAGGCTGAAGGTGGCATGGTTGTGTGGCTTAAAGTTGTCATTCTCTATAAAAATGTATGAAAACTTTATATTGCATTTGTATTTCTGGTTATTTTCTATTTGTTTATATAATTAGAGACTTATATGAGAATATATGCATACCATAGTACCTAAGAAGACCCTTACCATTCCCCCTCCAAAGTCTCTGGTACTATCTTGTATTTTGTAGGTCCTATTTGACTTTCTAGATCCTAAGTCTAGGTGGGTTGGCATTGTGGTTTGACATTGTATAAGAATGGTCAACTGTGATGGTTCTTATTCAGGAGGACACTACAAGGCAAGATCACAATACCAATGTATTCTTGATAGATATTTTGGAGTTATTTAGTTATGATTCTTGAATACAACTGTGATAAAATTTTGGATATGGTAAGATCCTATGGATAAATACCTTGTTCTATATATGTAAAAGTATATGTTAAATTGTTTTCTAATATTTTAATCCATAGATAAATATTTTACCTACTTATATACCGTGAATGTATAGTTTGCATTAACAAATGTGGCATTTCTAGTTCCACCCTTGATTATCCATGTATAAGATACCAAAGTTCTGTAAGTGATTATCGCTCTACCACAATATTTATGTATTTTTCTATTGAAAAAAAATGTGATTTATGATTGTTTCAATAATGGGTAAGGTTTGAGCTCTTTGCTCAAATTTTTATATTATGAATTATTCTGATTGTGGAATTTGAGTTTTCTTTTGTTTACCTTCTATTAACTTAGTGATAAGCATTGGAAGTTGTTGGTAATTGTCTTCAGGATCTGCAAATTATTTTGATCCTTTGGGTAGAAAATTAGAGATTGGAGCAAACACAATGAAATTGACAACTATTGTGTAACTAAAGTTTTTTATTCATCAACATATATTGTGTTTGAAACACTACATGATTGTTTAATAGTGAAATAAAATGTATTGCTTTGATTTATAGGGTTCTAAAAGCATTTAAACAGATCAGAGGAAAGGTAGATAAGAAAAATAAAACAATATCTTAGAAGAATATTAAGGTCATTTTCTGACTCCAATGTATATTTTTGCCAACTATGCTTATTTTTATTTATTAGCTTTATGCATAGTTATAATTCCTTATAGAGGATAATCATTGCACATGTAAATACTATGTAATGAGTTATATAGACCATATTGTCAAGCATTCATCATAACATGATCTTTAGGTAACATATCTACAACTGTGTCATAAGTAAATAGTCTCATTTGATGATATAAAAAAATCAAATCAAACTCTTGAATTATGTCATTATCTTTACAGTTTTTTAATACAATAAAACCCTCTACACTACCAAAGATGGATGAGATAGGAGAAGAGTGGATAGACTTCTTCATTAATGAAGTCAAGTTTATAACTAATTGAGATAAATTATGATGTTTTTCAAACCATAATGTCATTATTCTATATACATGTGACGATAATGACTCTTTGCACATTTCAATTATGTGAAAGTGAATAGGTAATGTATATGTAAAAATTAGTTTATATATGGATGTATACGTGTGTGAAATGTAGAGAGAAATGAATAGAATGAGAATTGCATTTGCAATTGTTTAAGTGCATGTGTATGCCACTGGAATGAAATGTTGATGAGAATGGAATCTTGTATACATTTGTTTTTGCATGCTTTATAGGCATGGTTACCTTGTTGTCAAGATGAACACTTGCAGAGCTTATAGTTCTAATGAACTGCATACTCCCTCCTACTGAATAGGTAGACAATAAGTCTACAAACCTTCCATAAAAAGAACTTACAAAGTTGGTTGTTTTAAAGAAACCAAAAATGTAGATTTGCTTTGCTAATTATTTCAAAAAAGTTGATGATATAGAGATATACCATTCATTTAAGAAAATTAACGACGCACCTTACCTTATAAGTTAAATTTTAACTGATAAGGAAGTACAACACCATTTAATTAATAGGAGGACCAATGATTAGACTCTTCTTTAATGTTTGTTTTATTAATTAAATCAATGGCATTACTTACGTAATCATTTTTTTTAAAAGTTTGACAGCTATAAACCAAAAATAATCATATATTTGTTGTTGATATTAGTTCACATCATTAGTTTGGCTATTATAAACCCACAACTCACAATTATTTTTAGCTTGGTTACGCCTTTCATAGAAATTGAAACTACATATGTGTCTTAAGTTGTCTCTTATCTTAGAAACTGACGTCAAACGTCATTAGTTGTAGTGTCACCTACTTAGGTGTCACTACATAATTGATGCAATAAGGCCAAAATAACCAACACTACATATGGTACTCATACCAGTGCACTCTTTTTCAGTGATGTGGGGGTAGGAATAAAATTGTCAAAGAGGAGGATGGAGAAAAGGAAATAACATGATGCCTCCTTTTTTTGGTGATTTATAAACTAGCAAGGTGTCTTTTGTTTGACAATATGCCATAGTATAACTAAAAACACAACTCAATATGTTATATGATCTAATTAATAATGCAGATAGAAAAATATTTGTTTGGCCCTTAGGTCACAAAATAAGTAAGATTTAGATCTAATTAGCAATAGTTGCATTGAGGTTATAGCCGATAGGAACAACAGTGGTGGCATGGGTTGGGAGCATGAATGACTTGCTATAGGTGTTTCTCCTTGTGATTGTATGGCTTGAAAGTAGTTGTGGTCTAGAAGATATTTTACAATTGGAACATCTTGAGGTGGAAGTAATAGAATGAATTATAAAATATTGATTAATCTTTGGCACATGACATCACTTGGAAATTGTAAATATCACTATGCTCCAGATTGTGCTAAATGAGAACACAATGAAGGAATCAATATAATAAATTATAAGATATGTATTAATATTTGACAAGTGGCATCACTTGGAACTTGTTAATATACAAATATCCAAGATTGTTCTAGAAAATTAGTTTATGTTGGAAAGTTGGACAATGTCATATTGCACTCTAAGACTAGAATTGATAAATTTACTAAATATTATTATTGTTTTTAAAGATTAGTGTTATTTACAAATATGTCATAAATATTACCAATAACACCAATAAATATGCTAAATAACACAATTATAATTTTTATATGAAAAAATAGGTGGATCTTTATGCTACACAAAAATGATATTTTTCTGGACTTTAGGTCAGAAAATACATGTGATTTAAATTCAATTATCAATAGTCACAATGAGGTTAGAAATTGCAATAATGATAGTGGACACATACATTGGAAGCATGAGAAACTTTCTATTATTGTTTCTCCTTGAGGTTGTCTGGCTTGATAGTAGTAGTGGCCTGCAGGATATTGTCCAATCATAGCATCCTTAGGTGGAAGCACAAACCCAATCTTAAAGCACATTCTATAGTAGAAATCATGAGAATATACCCACCCTAGTGTATGAAAGGTCATGCTTGTCTTTTGACCTCGATGACATGACACACATTCGTATTAGATGACATGACAATGTCAAATTGTTGGGTTTCAATTTGGCATGTTAACCACATGGTTGCAAGTAGAGACACACATAATGGGAGTGTGGAACTTGTGAATGCAGGTGAACAATAGTGTTGAGGTTGGTCTTAATTTTTTAACCTTGGAGTAATGGGTTATGTACATGTGAATGCATGAGGATTGTAGAGGATGACTCTTGTGACTTGTCATGTAGTGATATGTGTCATCCTTGACGTAATGAAACCTAAACAACATGACTCACATTCAAAAGCCTATGAATGTAGGAGAGGAGATTGAGTTGTGGGAACTTCTCTAGGATTTGATGATTCCAAGTGTCAAGGATATGGAAGAGAGGGTGGATCTAAGGTATAAGGTCAACATATTTGTCGATGTAGAGGGTGGAGTAGGTGAGGAATCATGAAATCCAAGACTAGATATATAGGTCGTGGAGAGATACATAGATATTGGTAATGGCCAATATGGAGAGCGCTGGCCTAGGGATTAAAAATATTGGAATTTTATGAAAAGTGACGAGAGGAGACGACCATAGAAGCCAAGATGATGCATGGGTGGAGGTCAAGCCAAGAAGAGATGATGACTGTCCCTAAGAGGAGGCCCTCTCTTTCTCACCCTAGGTTAAGATTGATGCTCTGATACCATATAGAAAATAAGATGGGAGACTAATGAGGTATTTCTTATTAATAGATGGAATACTTCTCTACTATATATAGGAAATGAGGTAGTACAAAGGAAGAAAATGTATACCTAATGAGACAAGACGATTAGGCCCATATAACACGATAAACTAAAAATAATAATTTTAACAATTGTTGTTATTCAATGTATAGTGCATCTCTAGGAGAAATATCTATAACCACATCAACAATATGACTATTATATGATTGTGATTCATCATGTCCTGTAATGCACAACCTTGGATTTTTATCCATCAACATGTATCAACTGAATTTCTTATACGTAATTGATTGTACACGATTTTTGTGTGTTAATTGTTGTTGTATGAATTTTTTTATATGTCCTTTCAGGGTCATCAATTCATTGTATGTCATTTCAAGGTGAATGAGTGTAACATATTAAAAGGACCTTCTGAATCTAAAAACCCTATTGTCAGGGATGGAATGTTAGTTGGCTAGGATCTTGAGAATTGGCCAAACAAGGTATAGCTATACGTCAATACACTTGTGTGTACCCTAATGGACATATTAATATTCATATAATAAGTAACCCAACATGTAAACCCTAAATATAGACACATACTACACTGACATCTACATTTTGGTACCACATAAGAGCGTTAGTAACATTAGCTTCTCTAATCACATAACATATCTTCATACATGTAAAGTCAACCTAATAACCAAAATGTGTCTTAATATGTAAATTATCTACATAAACATATCACACATGCTATATTTATTACTATTGCACATACATTCTCTAAATTATTCACTATGTGTGAACTCATATGAATAGTTGTACAACGTTGGATATGATACATGCTTGATATATATAATGGATTTATCATATAAGTGAAAATGATTCACGTCATAATTTATGTTAAACTTGATATTAATGGACTTAATGAGTAACTGAGTAAAATAACTTAGTTCATCCAATATAACCAGATATAACTTTGTTGGTGATAAAATGAAGGCATTATAACTCTAAATCCTAAATATTAAGGATAATGGTAAACATAATAATAACTATTAGGATGATTCATTTTCATTGTAATTTCTTTAAATTCATGTAAGACAATCTCAAAAGTTATATCTATGTTCAAAATAAACTTCATTGGGTCTTGGATGTCATATTTCAACCTAATCACATAATGTTTTCTATCCTAATCCAATTGGTGAAGAAAAATCTTAATATGTATCCCAATGTTAATTAGACTTTAGCTCTTAGTCAGAAATTTTTACAAGATTTTCATCATGGTAAATGTCACTATATAGATTTTACTTAATCCAAAGCAAACTTAGATATGGTTCCTTTTGTCTGTCATCTCCCTTGCATGTTCCTTCTCCTTAGTGGAACTCTACAATATGCACACCTCCTCAATTTCCTTCCTCAATCTACCTTTCTCTATTATCTCCTCATCTCACACTATCCTTCTCTACACATTCCCCATGTTGTGTCGAGCTGAGTAACCCTATTCTTAATTGGTATTCATTTAATTAGAATCCTAGTCACACCAAACTTCATGTTTCCTCGTCTCTGACCTCTACCGGGTTTTCTAGACAAACCAAAATTGTAACATCTATAAATATGTGCTCGCTCACCTTTTCCCAGACCCATATAGTGTCCCAAGTGACTCATTTTCCCTTGTTTACCCAAAATCAAATATCCCGATTCATTATTGTGTTTATCTTTCTATGGTTTAGTGACAAGTCTCCAAATTTGAATATCTTAAGTGAAATAAGGAAGGATTTCTTAGAGCCTTCCTATGTTCTAGGTGAGTCTTCTATTTTCCCCTTTTTGCCTTATGCTAAAAATTTTCTTGCAACGAGGTGAGATTCCCTTATCTTGACCATCGTGCTTTACGAGCTCCCCACAAACATCATCACCAATTGCTCCTTGTTTTGGTTTGTTTGTCCCTTCTCAATGGTGATCCCACTACAGGTCTTCATCTTCCATGCAGACAACCACTATTTGAACTCCCACTCATCTTACACCCTTCTCTTGGTCTTGTTGGAATTGGAATGAAAAATAGGGAACTTAGGGTGATGGTTACCTTACTCTTTCCGCAGCCAACTCTTTGTTTTTCTATATCTCCATCAAGATTTACTATAGATCTATGTGCTCGAGAGTTGAGAAAACCAATGAAGATGACTACCTAATATTTTACAAATGTGCCCCCATGTTTATTATAGTGTGTCACATTGATCATGGGTGTTTTAATAATTTGAATGTTTAATTTATATCTTTGACCGTATATTTTGAGTCTAGAATTATGACAAATAAGCCCTATCATGTGGCTAATTTTTAGCACGTGTTCAAGGGATTATTTATTTTTTGAATCAACTTTTCAATTTAAATTTCCATATACGAATTTAACTTAGATAATTCATAAGTAATTATACACTCATCATAAATATATAAATACTCATTGAATAAAAAAATATGGGCTTTCATTTGATACAAGTTTAAAATTACATGAATCTGACGTAATAAGAATTCAATATTACTAGGGCTTGTAATATACCTATTAAATAAAGATTGCTTATCTCATTTGATAATAGGTGAAAGATACCTAGATATGATGTAGCGTTTGGACCTTGATAGTTGAGGCACATCTTTGAGGTATGTTGCATCCTCTTGCTTCTATATTTGGAAAATAACTATGTTTTCTATCTTACACTACATTTTAGATGTAATACCATGCTAACTTTCTCTCTACTATGGTGTTGACTTATGTGAGTGTTTATACTCTGAAGATGATCTTACAATCTTATTAAATTGTGGGATATTATTAGAACTCTAAAGATGTATCTTGTTCATCCTTTTTCACGTGGTAGTCCTAAATTGTGGAGATGGACTATTTTGCCCACTTGTGTGGTGGATGCTTCATATTACCCATTGGTGTGATAGAAATATCATAAAATCTACTTTGTGTCTATATTTTCACTTGTCTCTACATTATTGCATGCTTCTTAATTCAATAGTCCTAGAGTTATATAAATTCTTTGGATTTTTGGGTTATGTGACCATGTTATATTTTTGGGATGGAGATTATGTGCCCCATACCTAGGTTATGCTCCCACATTTATATATTTGAGAGTATAATTATGTGCCATTCTCTATCAAGTTTTGGGGTATGTACCCTAACTGTCATTGTTTATTTATATTTCACTAGTGTTGTTTTTATCTCACTAGAATGAAAAAATATTGATTATTTTGATGGGTTGTGTGCCCTAAATTATCTATTGTGCTTTGTGGCACATGATGACATTTTGTTATATGGGAAGTGTATCTTTGTATATACTTTGAATTGTTCACTTTGATATCCACTTGGATGTTCTAGTTCCCTCTTTGTTGGAAGCCTTCATAAGTCTATTGTTGTCCTTTCTTCCGAATAATGGTCATTTTCTCGTTACATGCATATATCAGCAATTGTTATGCCGACAACTTCCAATTTTCTTCGCTTGTGGGATATTGCTCCAACCCATTAGGTGAAGGACATGTACAACTTGTCATGATGAGTAAGAATTTACTTAGTGGAGTGAAATTTTAGGAGATAGACTTGAAGTAGCTCAGACTTCCCTCTCATAAGATTTCATAGTTATTGCTTTCATGTAAGCCCCAAGTAGGAGAATATCAAGTATCCTATAAATTTTAAAGTCGTCGGTGTATTTTATTATACTATTATACTTTAGTCTTATTTATATCCATTTATAAAAGATTAAATAAAACTTATTCATCAGTTGCAAAAAATGGTAAGTGCTTGTTATGTATGATGACTCTTTATTGATCTAGAGATAAGTGGATCCCCTGTCGTGTCCCACTCCTTACAATAAGGAACAGTGTAAAAATGCATTAACAATGCACAATAAACTCTCTACTTTCTTCCTATTTTAAAATCCTTTAATGGTGTAGGTAGACAATTCAGAACATGTAGATGGAGGTTTTCTGAATACAATGCACGATAAGCAAAATTTTGCATGTTTAGTTGGAGAGTACTCAATGGATGGAAACTATTGGAACCAAGACTATTGAAAATGACGTGGATTCTATTTTAGGCTTGCATGTTAGATAATTTTCTAGATGATGTTGGTACCAAAAACATTAGCATAAGAACATTGGATTTCATCTTTTTTTTGGAAGAGGATGTTCCAAAAGTTTGATGCCTTAAGCTGGGATCACGGACAATAGATTGACTATCCATGTTTTTTCTTATTCTATTCATGGGCACTTCTTAAAAGGATTAGTTTCCATCACAACTTTTATGTTACAAATAGGAGGAGGATCAAAGTGAATATTAGGTTCTGTTGAGAACCTTCAGACGTAGTATTTGAAATGGGTGGATTGTGTGTTTCTCAAGGTTGCTTAAAAACCAATGTGTTTTTATCCCCTTTTTCCATGATCAAAACCTAGTTATGAATAAAACATTTTCTATGCAGTTATAAGGCAAGATCTATAGATTAATTAATGACATAAATTTATATAACCAATAAATATTTTTGACTACTAAGTAAAGGATTGTTTTTTATAATGGAACATATTATATGATTTCTTACACTTAAGTTCAAAGGATGTGAATTTAGCCAATGTGGTAAGATTTAACACTTAATGGGACTCCCCTCCATATTTTACATGTTTTATGGAGGCTATAATATAGTTGAAATAGATGACTCAACTTAACTATCTGATGGGGTAACAAGAGGTAAGTCAACTGAAAACTTATAAGAGCGATAGTGCTACTGTTTCATGGGAGAGGCAACAATCGTGGAAGAGGAGGGGCATAATTGTATCCTCCAGAAACATATGTAAGATATGGGAACCATCAAGGTACGATTGATGTAGATGATGCCTCATGTGGGGGATCTTTCTTACAACCTACAACTCTACATAACATTGGTATAAGCTTGCAATATGCAAGCACAAACTGAGGGGTGTTGCAACTTCATCAAACTCAAATAACTGACACGTCGATGGAGGTTGACATAGGAGTGGAAAAGTTTCCATCCCTTCACTTTAAAGCAACTTGGTATGACACCGGACCCCTGAGTCTATGGGATTACAAATACATAGTGAGTGGGAGGGTATCAATGACATGTCATCCATCTTTAGATTCTAGGACATGAGAATCTAGCTCTCTAAAGATGAAATCAAGATTTAAGAGATTGATGGGATACCATGATTAAACATCGAGTAGAGAAAATATAGTAGCTTGATAGAACATTGGTGCTACTCCATGATTGTGAAAGTCCTGGCCAGTTAGATGGTCTTTATGACTCTACAAAATCTCATCAAGGTGATGTGGAAACCAGTTGGAAAATTTTGCCTCATTGATCTAAAACACAACTTATTCCTCATCCAACTTCTATGAAAACATGACTACCTAAAAGTCTTGATAGAAGGGTCACGATGATGATGGGGTCATATCTAAGTCCAGTAGATTGGAACCCTAAATACATTATTTAATTGGTGGGAATACTGAGGCTACCTATCTTTCTCTATTATTAAAGGCTTTTTAAATAGGTGGGCGATCATATTAGTGAAACCATGCGAGTAGACACAAAAATAAAATTGAAGAGAAGAGGGAATTTTCTAGGATTTAGTTAAACTATACACAAGTAAGCATTGTTTAGGGGGAGAGGTACATGTTGGAATATGATAACCTACCATCTATATGTATATTCTATTGGAGGGTGGGATAAACATCTGAGGGATGATCAATAAGGAAATATGCATTCAGAGTTGTTGAACAAGAGGGATAAGGAGATCTAAAGGAGACTATTTTTCTTGTGGGTGATTTCATGCAGGCCTTGCATGCAAAACCATTTTAGAGAAGATAGCAAAAACAAAAACCACAAGGGAGCATAGTAGTCATGAAGACTAGTAGTAAGTTCCAAAACCTGAACATTAATGATTAAGATGAGGATAAACCTATCAATACTACAAATATGACCAAAACGGTGACTAGAAATGATTGAAGGCAAAGGAAAGAGAGATAAAAAAAAACCAAAAATGATATGAACATGCCAATGGATGTCAACCACTTATAAGGATGCATAACCTTTAAGGTTATGGGAAGGAAGGTAAAAACTATGAGAATAGGGATGGGTAGGAGAATCAAAATGTGGTGGAGGTCACCACTATTAATAACATGGTTTGAATCCTAGACACATCTAATGTAAACCCCCACCTCCTACTTTTGCAACAATCAACCAAGAGAAATGGAGGAATAGGAGCCCAAACTCTAACGAGGGAAGCATGGGGATTAATTTGCATGATGTAAAAGTGTTTAAATGATGTGATGCCCAAGGAATTGTATTGCAGAAGAGAGGAAGACTATTTTTGGAGCGACAGAAAGGGAAATACCTCCAAACCAATAGGGTAGATCAATCAAGACAAGATTGCTCATCCTCCAAGTGGGTCTACATTAATGTTTCTAGTTGAAACGTATAGGCATCTGAGCGACAGATGCTTAGAATGAGGTGAAGGATTTCACCAAGAGATATAACATGAACATGTGTAAAATTCCAAAACTACGAATGAGTGGGGTGACTATTGGTAAAGTCATGAGGAAGTTGGGTATTACTTCTCACATCAAGTGAAGGAAAATGAGTTATGAGGAGGCATTTGGGTTATGTGGAGATCTTTCTTGGTAAGGGTGGAGATCCTAGTGCTTCATAAATAATTTTTCCATTGTCTAGTGAATAAGAAGTACCTCATTACCTTTTCCTACACAAGTATGAAACAAGTCAAAAAGAGTGCTTTAGGTTCACCTGAATACCATTGCAACATCCAAAAACTTACCATGGATGGTCCTTGGGGACTCCAATGCGATGGCTTATGTTAAAAAAATTAGGAACTTCAATATCAACGTGAGTAGCTGCCAAAAGTTTTTGCAAGGCCTTGCAGATGTATGTTTGAATGACACCAGAGAGTTAAGACCACACATGACATTCAAAATATGGCTGTTACAAGAGTGTTTAGATAGAGTCGTACCCAATCTTAAATGGGTGCAGTCCTTCCCCCAAACTCATGGTGAGGTTTCTCTGAGTGTCTCATCATCCCATTTGCCCATCCTTGTCCAAACTCGGTCTACTTTTTATGTTGGTCAATTACATTTCGAAATGAGCATGTGTTGCAGAGATAGGAAGTCCTTTGAGGAGTTTATGATTATGACATGGCAAGGAGGCAAAGATTACACATCGGTGGTAGATGAATTCATGAAGCGGGTGAGGAAGTGGGAATTTAAAAAATAGAATGGGAAAAGAATAAGAGAATATCCCCAAATACACTGGGAAACTACAACATGTTCTTAGCGGTGGATATGATAGATAGGTGTACAAGGCAATACATGCTTTGAAATGTGAACTACTCAAAGTCATACATAGAGGTAAATTGGCAACAAAAAGTCTGTTGCCGTAGGATCAAGTTAGGAAACTAAAATACCAGGTACTTTCAGGTGGTGGTTAAATCAAAGAGGTAGAGGACAAGAGTGAAAAAAGATAAGGAATGAAGAATAAAGTGAATTGAATATGAGATCTATATGTAATCTGATCATAGATCATTTTAAGAACCCGTTCTCTGAAGAAGACAAAGAAAAAGTTGTTGATTATTACTGGGGCATATTACCATTCTATTTGAGGAGCAATCAATGAAATATGTTGCTATGTCATCTTAGTAAGAATTATATGCAACTATTAGGAAGATGAACATCGTGAAGTCTCATACTCCGGATGGAATGATGTCAGCTTCATTCAACACAACTATCTAAAGATAAAGAAAAATGCTTTGTATCTAACATTAATTAACTGTTTTGCAAGAAAGCCAATCCCATCCAAGATGGTGAATTCCACTCCAATCTTAATCCCTAAGACATGGATCATGGAGTTGTGCTCATATCTATGGCAAATTTCTTTGAATAATTTTAGCATCAAGCTACTATACTTATTAGTGGTGGAGAAGATCAAGACCTACCTACCCGACTGGGTCTTGGCACTACAAAGTAGTTTTGTTACCAAGGAGAAAGATGGTTTACAACATCATAATGGTGTAAGAGGAAGTACATACTATGATGATGAGAATGACATAACAGAATGTGATAGTGATTAGACTTGACCTTTTAAAAGGGTATGATAGATTGAGTTGGATGTTCATACCATATACCCTAAGGAGGAGAGCTTGTGATACCCTTTATTTCTCTCACTCATCAAGTATGTTCCATCTACTTCATGTTTTCACTAGTCTCTCATTGTAGCCCTCAATTTCATGATTGAGTGCATTTTGATGTATAATAAGGTTATCTTATGCACATGTGCCCCACGGTTCCTATCAATTTAACTAAAAATTGAGGCATCACTTTGATCACACAAATCTAATCTTTATTTTTTATTATGATCATATCTATGTATACATCTTTGCACTATTATTGTATTCATGTTTTAGAGCTCTCTCTCTTGCATTTTGGATGCACCTAGCTTTTCCCAATTTGAAGCGTGTATGAGGATGATATGCCTACTTGATGATCTAGACCTTGAAAACCCTTCTTCTTCTAATTTTCACTGCTTGGTTGTTCTTGGGCTGACTTGTAGGCTCTTTAGGCATGCTCAGTAGTGCATGTGCCTACTTTCTCTCCTTTCTCTTTTGGCATGAGCTTTTCTAGACCTTGGATCTTATCACATAGACTGCCCCTTTCATTCCAACAACTTGTGACTCGTCTCCTTCCCTAGGTTGTACATTGTGAAAAGGACACTATGGCACCATTTTGCGACCATAAAACACTGCCCTACACACTATTTTGGCAATAGTTTTGTCATATTTTGTCTGCCTTGACCCCCTCTTGCTTTCCCCTCTATTTTCATTTCTTTTCATGCTCTATAGGTCCTCCCACCTTTCTTCTTTCACCCTTTTAGCAATGTTGTCGCCGACCATCTATTTTTGGAATTTTCTCCATACTTCTCCTTTTGCTTCTTTGTTTTTCACTCTAGTCTCACATAGCTTTGGGTGTGTTGGGCATCACATTCACACGATGTGATGGCACCCTACACCTCAATTTTCCCTGAACCTAATGAAGCATGCAAGTACAAACATCCATGTACCTTCTCATGTAGGACGACACGTGAGAACGACATTCCAGAGGTGTTGGATCTCAAGCCGATCACTTAGAGGAATGGCACGTTAGCTTTCTGTGAGTGGGTGTGCTCCTAGGTGATCACTTGATTTTTGTGGGTCTGTGTTGACTGTGCATTAGCGTCCCAAATAGATTAGGGCCAATAGAGGTGCAAGACGTTGAGTGATAGCTGACATTCACAAATCACCACTCATGGAGAGATGTTGAGAAACAGTCAATGACGTGTGGCCCTGGACCATGGCTGTTGGGGCCTGGGCTTTATAAGATAGGCATCCACCTAGGGTAAGCCCCATCTGGAAGGGTGATGCCCAAGTCACCATCCCCTGTCCTTTGATCTTGATCCAACCATACATGGATACTAATTTTATGATAATTTTATTACAAATCATATCTTGAAACTCCCTTAGCCAAATTCAACATATGGTCAATTACTTGTGAATTTAGAAAACGTATTTTATCCAATAAAATTAGTTCTAGACCTAATTTCACTTGTAGTTCTACTATTTTTGCTCAAATGTTTGTTCTAGGTCTTTTGAAGATGGTTAATGCTACTTAATCCTCTACCTTGATCTCTTATGCTCCAAAACATGGTAGTATCTCATGAAACAAAACTTTACTTCAATTTGGACTTATTTAATGCTTTGAATCATCTTGATGTGACTACAGTGATCATCTTGTCCTAAAATGGCCACTTTCATGTACATACATGATGTAGATTTACCAAGATGGAAAATTTAGCCTAAATTTGTTGTCATATGATCACCTACCCTTGAAATCAGATAACCTAATGATGTTTTTCCATGTTGGGATAAGATCTTATACCTTTTTGACATTATGTAACAAATACGACTAAAAATTTACCTTTTACCTTGATATTCTCTAGTAGTGATGCTTAATTGACTTATAGGTTTGGATCTTTAATAGTTGTAATAAAGTGTATCATTAATGTTAAAATTCATATGTTCACCCTTAAATCAGACCCTATAATGGTTTGTGATTCAAATTTCCATGCAACACACTCCTGTGTCCTAGTGCTACACGTAATACCTAGTGTTATCTAGATGCATATGTTGAATGTAAGACTCTAGTCTTGCAAGAATTATGGCCTATTGGTATCCATGCTATCTTCATGACTTCAAATAAGTATACTTACTATAATTTTTTCACTAACAAACCAACTTAACTTATCCTATGCTCTTTTATGATCTTATGACTTGGAAATGTGACCATGTTGCATGAAATTTATCTAATACGATTAGTGATGATCTTGTACAGTTGAACCTTGATAAAAAACTAAAAAATCACATGCTTATACTACTTCTATATCATACTTTATCCTTATATTTCATCACTCATGATGTCAATGTATCACCTATGTCTAAGGTGTTGTGATCCTTGGACTATGTTGAATAATGGCATGCATGTTTGGAACATTAGAACTAAGTTAATCTGTTTGAATCCTAGTTCTAAGGGAAAATCTACATGACTTATGTCATGTTTATCTTAATAAAACCTATTTATCTAAGACTCCATGTTATATATCTATTATCTTAGTTCCATGTTGCCTTGGGCCTTCTCTAGGAGTGTCACTTATGATTTATAGGTTGCTCTCTACTCACAAGGTGCATGTAATCTCTTGACCCTACTATGATATTGGTTTGATTGTATGTATGCTCGTATGAATGTTTGTATATGTGGTTACTTGATTGATTAAGATATTGTTCCTATGAATACTTCTTTCATGTTCAATTATACTATGTTGGTAAACCTTAAACATAAATCTAAAAATCTATTATTTAACGAATGTGTACCTACTTGAATTCTTAGGGTAAGTGCATAAAAATATGGTTGGCTTGTTGAGTTTTGTCTTGAGGTCCCACATGTATAAATATGGTGACATATAGGCTTTGAGCCTCAAATGCCCCTCATTGACCCTTCCTTTGGAAGTGGTCAAGGGTATAATGTTGATATAATGGATAAAGAAATAAAAACCTTTTTTTGTAAAAGAATGTTATTATGCATTCTTGCCTTGTTTCTACTTCTTATTTGTTATAATGTTTCTAGCCAAAAAACTATTATGCCACTCTTAAACTGTGTCTACTTGCCCTTTTGTAGTGTACTTAATGCTTTAGCATTAATAAACAAAATTATTAAATTTTTATTTTCCAAATAAAGATTGTCTACCATCAAGACTCTAATCTCTAAAATGGAACACCAATAGGTATTCTTGATATAAATATGGGTGCATATCTGTTACCTCCATATTTCGTATATTGTTATGTATTTATTTTTTATTTCCTTTTCATATATATATTTGTTGTGTGAAATTATGTGTCATTCTAGGGATAGACACCCAAGTCCATTCATACTTGGTTGTGTAGCCATTAGGAGTGTGGACTTAGGGTAATAAACAGTTCTGTGACATATAGTATCAGAGTCATATACACATGCCTCTATATATGTTTAACACATGACACATCATATGAACCTAGGGAGAACGAAAATCCATAAATCTGAAACTTAGTCAATTGGTAAGGTGCTAAACATGGAGGTCTTAGTTAGTAATCACCTCCTATTCGACTAGTATTGTGGTTGAGGTTCCTTTGCAAACCTACCTACCCAAAGTGGGTCCAAGATTGAATTATGTTCCTACATTAAAAGCCTAGAGAGTCTCCCAGAATCTCATCTATTCTCTAAGGATTACCTATGATACCCATGTACATGATGATTAGTCAGCGTTCTCATCACTACTATAGAAAATGCTTTTTACTATGGAAAAAAACAACAGCTTTGCTAGTTGCATTGTAGTTAACATATATACCACAACAAGTTTATTTGTGTGTTGTATGTTGTATATTTTATACAACACAAGTTATATACAATGGGACAAACCCATTGTAGTATACATGATACTAGAATAGGTGTTAAACTGTTACAATAGACTATAATGTCACAACATACTCAAACCTGTTGTAAAAGATTCAAATGAAACAACATGCTCTAACCCATTGTAATAGTCAAATATGCTAGCCTATTATAAAATCTATTATTACACAACATACTCTAGCCTATTTTAGTATACCAAGATCACACAATAGACCACAATCACACAACATGTTGTAACCTATTGTTATATACCAAGATCACACAATAGACTCCAACATGTTGTATAAGCACATGTGTCCTCATTATTTAGATAACCCACTACAACAAATTTACTTTTCAACAACATTTTCCTTTGGAAAATTTTAGAGATATTATCACAAAGATAAAACATATGTCAATAAAATCTCTAGAATTCTAGCTTTATTCACCCTACTACGTAGTTGCATGTTCAATAGGCCTCCACTAATACTAGAATTTCATATAACCCTTCTCCATGATGTCTTAGTCAATTTTTCTATATAAAACACCTCATACAAAGATAAACTATATTTATTAAATTTGAGACAAACTCAACAAAATTTTCTTTTAGCATGAATAACACAAATATTCTATCATCAATTTTAGTATGGGTATAAACTATTTAATATAAAGAAATATCAAGGAGACTCTCTGACATGCATGTTTGTTTGCTAAAAATCATTGCAAATAAATTATTTATTGAAACTTTTTTTAAAATTAAAATATCTTCAACATAAATATTTTCTTGATAAATACAACATTATCAATTTTTCTCAATCATATTGTATAAGACTTGACTTCACTCGTGTTGTAGATTAAAAAACAAGGACCTCATCATATTTGGATGTTGAACTAGGTATAGATAAGATTTGGTGCGGATATAATTTTCAATTCCTATGACATACAAACTTCGAAAAATATTAGATTTTGAGAATTGTTGTGGGATACTTTTTGCATAAAATTGTATTCCCTTCTCTAGTAGCTTTAGCAACATTGTCTATGGCCTTGTTGATGCTTATAATCTCCTCATCATCCATCATCTTTCTTTTCTTGTACTTCACATTTGAAGACTTGGTTGTAGATTGTGGTGTGTCATCATTAGGTGATAAATCAACGAAAGAAGAACTATTGTAGATTCATTTTGAGAAACCATAAAATCAATATCGTCAATACTACAAAACTAGACTGCATTAGTATTCCTTTGTTGATTTCTTCCCTTGGCGGTAAATTCTCCTTCTCTAGTTGTTTTTTAACCCATAATTCTATTGTATTCTCATAATTACGAATAGACTTTGGGAAATTATTCTATTATAATTAACTAACTTTTTGTCATTAAAGTAATTCTTAAAGAGAAAAAATTGTAGAACAAATTATTTATTGGGATGGAAAATAAATGTTAGATAGAAGTCAAAATTTTGGCAAAAAAATTACTTAGAAGGAGGTACTTCACTTGGAGAGAATGACATGTATGGAGAGAAAATATTTATTTTACAAAAATTCTAATTAAAGTAATATATATTCTTATAAGGGGCTTTTTAATGAGAAAGAAATAATTATAGATGGCAATGGGTACATTAACAAAAGTTTAGAAAGAAATCAAACTTTTTTCAAGAAATTTATTTAGAAGGAGGTTCTTTAATTGGATAGAATGACATCTATAGAAAGAAAATGATTATTTTACAAAAATCATTGTTAAAGTAGTATATTCTAAGAAGGGAGCTTTATAATAGAAGGAAATAATTTTAGTTGGTAATGGGTGCATTAACAATAAATATAGATAGAAACCAAACTTTTGGAATAAATTTATTTGGAAGGAGGTTCTTTACATGGATGGAATGAAATCCAAGTTTGATTATATATAAGTAGATATTCATGGCTATTCGGATGTCTTTGATGCACCATGAAATAGGATATTGAAAAACAAGTTAAACCAATCACCAAGTGGTCATGATACAGATGTTGCTCCTTCAAAAAATTGTGTAAAAATTATAATTTTTATAAAAAATATTATGGTTCAAATCACATCACAAAAAATTTAATTTACTTTGTATGTATAAACTATTTTAAAGATATCTACATTTCCTGTACTTGTAAATATAAGTTTTGGTTCATCATTGTTAAACAAAATATAAAATATTCAATTTTGATATATTCTTTGCGTACAGTTATAGTAAATTATCATTTTTACATCATATTATTTAAAAAGTTGTTACATAATTACATTTTTGTCACATGGTGTGGTGTGATTACTTTTTTATAGTTATCATATTTTTTTATTTTATTGACTACAATGATAATGGTAATTGTAATGTAAAATGTTTTATCAAGATTTTAAAGGCATATGCACCTACATTTTTAGCCTTTAGAATTGACCAAATAAATATGAAGGCACATGTAACAACATGGCCATATTTTTATATTTCTTGAAATGTATTATGTATTAGTCAATTGTTTTTAACATTTATAATCATATATAAGAAATTTTAAGTCTCAAGGTTTGAATGAAAATTGAAAGAATCAAGAAGCACACAAATAAACAATTCAAAAACTATGCAAATGCGTGGTGAAGTCTCAAGCCCCAATACACCAAGTTCACTCCTTCAAAAGAACCTATGCAAAAAAGCTTGCACTATAACTAAAATTGTTGATGGTAAGGGATTCATATCATTCATATTCAGATGATTGAGCATGTCGTAGGTATGTGCACAAGTTGTCCATAACACCTGAAGTAGTCAAGATATGTCATGATCAATACCAGCTAGAAGCCTCACAAATATCAATATACATCAAGTGAGTTCTAGTACAAGTGATTATATTTAAAATTATTACTGTCAGAGAATATATATATTTTATTTTGTGGTTCATATTTATTCAACAAAGAAACTTCAAGATGAATATGTAATATATTTTGATTTATATGTCCACATTTATATATTTGATGTACAGTGCAAATGAGGAGAATTGGGAATAATATATAGTATATCAATTCATTAGAGGAAAGAAGCATAATCTGCAAGTGTTTCTTTTACCTTATAATGTGAGGTACACATTACACTTAATATTTTGTCGATTGTCTATTGTTCCATTATTTTAATCTAGAATTTTGTTGAGAAAAGGTTTCTTAAGTACATTTCTTTCTATATGTAAGGGATATTGGATACTTTGTGTCTTCAACCCTACTTGGGATAGTTGCTACTGTCTTGATCCATTGAGAGAAAATATATGCAAGAATGTGAGAAAGCTTCTGGAATTGTAAGTTCTTTATAGATTTTTAATTACCTAACACATGCTTTAAAACTACCATATACTTTTAATAATGGATGGAGGTTTTGGTTTGAATTTGAGTAGGACTCATAGGTTGTATCAAAGGGGGATATACAATATAGGAAGAATTTGAAATGGAAAATGATTAAGGTTTGATACTCTTCCATACCTAGTCATGCTTTATCATGTGCATTCATATTCTATTGTGCTATAATATCTTATATTAACCCATCCACTTCACTCATATCCATACAAAAATGTGTTTGTGATTGTTACAAGATAATAATTTTGAAGAATACAATCCTTCCCGTAACTGTTTATACTCACATTGTTTATATTCCTAGCATTTCTTCTATCTGTCATAGTTTTGACTTGTGTCAAGCTTATCATTTGTGTAATTTATTTGATACTTCATTTTAAAGATGTTATATTACTTCATACTAATATACAAATCCCTTTAATAAATTTTACTAATATTTTTTTTGTTTAACTAGTCTTCATTTTGCACAGTGCCTAAAGCATCCAAACAAAGTACCAATTGTGGTTATTATGTGACGAAGTTCATGAGCGACATTATTGAGATAAGAAATAGAAATATTTCTAAAAATGTAAGCTACTTATTATATTTTTTAGTTTGTTCAAACTTCGAAATACATTGAATAATTCACAACATGTTGATATATTTGACATATAATTGTAGTATTATTCGAATTATATTAGTTGTAGCTTCAAACAAGAAGAGGTTGATGAGATCCAAAATGAGGGGGCAAGGTGTGTTCTTGAGCATACACAAAATTATTTGACATGAGCGGCGACGTCTGTTGTTCAGCATTTGAAAATGTGTGAAACTTTTGTTGCAATTTTTTGGTTTGACTCTAAGTGTGTACTCACTAGTTTTTATAGCTATAAAGCACTTCTTATGTGATTGGATCTTTGTAAGGATGATTTATTGCTTATAAAATGTGTTGCAAGCTCTTTGGAAGGTTTAGTGAATATTATGTTCGATTATGTGGTTCTTTGTGAAATTAAAAAAGTAATTTCACATTTTTATAAAATATTCAAAATATAGTTAGTTGATAAATAAAAATAATTATGTAGAAGTAGATGTATTAATAAAATAGACCAATGAATGATACATTGTAAAAGGTATGATATTATAACAAATCAACACATGTTGTGTAAAACATCCATATTACAATACTTGTCTGGAAAATGAGTCCCTATTATAATGGGTGCATTTAATGTAAGACAACATGCTTTGATTGTTGTATAAATATATATTACAATGATCGCACCATATGTTTTAAACAACACCCCTACTATAATGAGTTTGTGAAAGACAACATGACCCGACTTTTGCATAAACATATATATCACAACAGGCGCACCATGTGTTGTAAAAAAAACCCTATTACAGCAGGTGTGTTCAGTGAAAGACAACATGTTTCAACTGTTGTATAAGATACATATATTACAACATGTGCAACATAAATTGTATAAAGCACCCCCTTAAGACTATGTGATATAATACAACGGTTAACACCTATTATAAAATGGAAAAATGGATTGTTGTAGAAAGTACTTTCTGTAGCAGTTGATGAATATATATTCATCATGGAATCAATTACCATCTTGGGCTCATTTGGACTTAACACATCAAATTTCACTCATTAAATATCAAAATATATCATAAAGTGCATAACTACTTAATTGATTCGATCATCATGATTTTAATTGAGTTTATGTTGATTTGATATAGGTCTTGATGAAATTGAACAATCAACTGGGGCCCACCTTCACTCACCCTTAGTTCTGACCAATCGATCTGACCAAATAGTTTCATCCATTTGATCTGACCAAACGGTTTCATCCATTCGATCTAATCAAACGGTTTCAACCATTCGGTCTCACCAAATCATCTGGCCATCCAGTCTTGACCAATCGGTTTCATCCATTTGGACTCAAGACCGAATGAACAGATCCACCTCAAAACCATTTGGATTTCACACGGTTTAAGACCATTTGGGCGCCAAGGTCGCAAGACCGTTTAAGCCGTGAAGACCATTTAGTCGCGAAGACCGTATGGCCACGATACTCTAAGATTGTTTGGGTGCCAAGGTCGCAAGACCGTTTAAGCCGCGAAGACCGTTTAATCACGAAGACCGTATGGCCACAATACTCTCAGACCGTTTGGAGCCTGGTCTGCGAGACCGTTTCAGGAGTTCCGGTCTGCGAGACCGTTTGGGGAGTGCCGGTCTGCGAGACCGTTTAACGCAGCTACGTACAAACCGTTTAATATTTGAAACCATTTGAGAAGACTGTTTGGTAAAATTGACATACAATGCGTAGACCAAACAGTCACATGTGCAACAAGACCGTTTAATAGAGTGTATCTTCAAGACCATTTGATGTGAGAAATTACATGCAACTAAACCGTTTGACGTGAGCAATTGCATGCAACTAAACCGTTTGACGTGAGAAATGACGTGCAAGTAAACCGTTGGGCAGTCAAGCTGCTAGACCGAATGAAGGCATTACACGCAAGATCATTTGCATGCAAACCGGATGACAAAGGGAAGCTGCGAAGCTCTGCCAAACCGAATGAATTAAGCACGTGCATGCATGCAAACCGGATGACAAACCGTTTGGATTTGCTGCATCAAGATCGATTGCTATGCTCTAGCAAATGAAGACTGAACGAGCTGCTGAAGTGAAGATCGAATCTAGCAGACAGTTTAGTGTTGTTGGCTACAAAACCGAATGGAAAAGTAGCGCAAAGCCAAACCGTTTGATATAACACAATGCCCAAAACCGTTTGAGATTCACCCATGAAGACCGTTTGAGTTGCGAGAAGACCGAATGAAGCTCCACTATGAGATTTTGATGAATGTATATTCATCATGGAATTCAATTACCATCTTGGGCTCATTTGGACTTAACACATCAAATTTCACTCATTAAATATCAAAATATATCATAAAGTGCATAAATACTTAATTGATTCAATCATCATGATTTTAATTGAGTTTATGTTAATTTGATGCAGGTCTTGATGAAGTTGAACAATCAACTGGGGCCCACCTTCACTCACCCTTGGTTTTGACCTATCGATCTGACCAAACGGTTTCATCCATTCGATCTGACCAAACTGTTTCATCCATTCGGTCTGACCAAACGGTTTCAACCATTCGGTCTCGCCAAACGATGGCCATCCGGTCTTGACCAATCAGTTTCATCCATTTGGACTCAAGACCGAATGGACAGATGCACCTCAAAACTGTTAAGACTTCACACGGTTTAAGACCGTTTGGGCGCCAAGGTCGCAAGACCATTTAAGCCGCGAAGACCGTTTAGTCGCGAAGACCGTACAACCACGATACTCTAAGACTGTTTGGGTGCCAATGTCGCAAGACCGTTTAAGCCGCGAAGATTGTTTAGTCGCGAAGGCCGTATGGCCACGATACTCTCAGACCGTTTGGAGCCCGGTCTGCGAAACCGTTTTAGGAGTTCCGGTCTGCGAGACCGTTTGGGGACTGCCGGTCTGCGAGACTGTTTAACGCAGCTACGTGCAAACCGTTTAATATTTGAAACCGTTTGAGAAGATCGTTTGTTAAAATTGGCATGCAATGCGAAGACCGAATAGTCACATGTGCAGCAAGACCGTTTAATAGAGTGTATCTTCAAGACCATTTGACGTGAGAAATTACATGCAACTAAAACGTTTGACGTGAGCAATTGTATGCAACTATTAGTTTGACGTGAGAAATGACGTGCAAGTAAACCGTTGGCATTAAACGCAAGATCGCTTGCATGGAAACCGGATGACAAAGGGAATCTACGAAGCTCTGCCAAACCGAATGAATTAAGCACGTGCATGCATGCAAACCGGATGACAAACCGTTTGGATTTGCTGCATCAAGACCGGTTGCTATGCTCTAGCAAATGAAGACCGAACGAGCTGCTGAAGTAAAGATCAAATCTAGCAGACCGTTTAGTGTTGTTGGATGCAAAACCGAATGGAAAAGTAGCGCAAACCGAATGGAAAAGTAGCACAATGCCCAAAACCGTTTGAGATTCACCCATGAAGACTGCTTGAGTTGCGAGAAGACCGAATGAAGCTCCGCTACGAGACCGAGTGCCAAAACAAACTGCAGACCGTTTGCTGATTGTTGCTACGTGAAGACCGTTAGCGAAAGATAATTATCAAGACCGAATGAACGCAGCAGTGAAGACCGTATGGAGTCATGCATGCAAATCATTTGCTGTACACGTGAAGACTGTTTGGTTTAGTCGCATGGAAACCGATTGGACATGTAGAAATGAAGACCGAATGGAGGGCAATTATAAGACCGTGTGAGCTAGTAACCTAGCAAATGAAGATCGTTTGCATGAAAAGCCACGTGAAGACCGTATGAATCACTCACGTGAAGTGCAAAGACCGTTTAAGCATACAACCAACAGCAAACCGTTTGGAAAAGTTGCTAAACCGAAACCATTTGATAAAGTAGAAGCCATGCAAACCGTTTGGAGAAGATTTTAGCAAACCAATACCGTTTGGGCTGGAAACACACTAAAACGTGAGGACCAGTCCTGTGCCTATAAATAGGACCAGTAGGGTCCCCATTTGAGGAATCGGTTCTGGGACGCCGACAGGCTGCCTGTACACAGGTCCGATCCAAATCCAGTGCCATCCACGCCAGTTTCATTCCATCTACTGCCCGTGTGCAACCAAGGAGACTGAGAAGAGAAGGAAGATGGAGCGAGGGAGACTGTCCGGTCTGTCTTGGCATCTCCCGTTCGCGTCCAGATCTGCTCCGACACGACGTAGAAGGCTGTATCATCTTCACCGAGCTGCGACTACCTTCTGCACCGAGTTCATTACGGATTTCTCTCTCTTTCTTATTCTTCTTATTTCTCGCATCATGAGCGAGCAGTACCTTTTCGCTGGGGTGCGGGGATTAGCCCCGCTGCCCATGCAATCATGTTATTTTGTTAAGCATTCCATGGCAATGTATATAACTTTCTATTTCATTGTTAATTGGTATGTTCTTAGTTGATTATCTACTTGCTTTCATCTTGTTCTTTCCTATATTACGAAATCTTCTATATGTGGGATAGAATGGCGTTTTACAAAGTTCGACTCCTTGACGAGAACTTCGGATAGGATTCTTTGAGGTCGTAAGTGTATGATCCGTGAGGGGACAAGACATCTAGCCTACGATGACGCTTCTGTGGTCTAAACATCCCTCAGAAAGGACCACAACCTTAGTTGGATTTTGTATCGTCTTTGTTTATCGTCGATGTTAGTTTGTAGATCTATCACCTGCTTGCTTATCGATTAATGCGGTTGACTCCCAAACTAGAAATAGAATGAGATTTCTTCGAGTTCGTAAGTGTACGATCCACGAGGGGACGAGCCATCTAGCCTTCGGTGACGCTTCTGTGTGCCTAACGCCTGTATAGGGGGCCCACAACCTTCGTTGGATTTCTGTATCTTCGGAGCAGTAAGTGAGTGATCTGGTTGGTGACGAGACATCTGATGCCTAAGGTGATGCTCACGCGAACCTAACGCCCGTATGGGGGGTTCTGCAACAGCTCTATTTGGATCGTTTTATCTTGCCTAGATTGTTTGCGCTGGAATGTGTTTGCATGCGTAGCGGTGGTGAAACCCGATACCATCCCAACGATTCCATATCATTGATCTAAACCCAATTTTAATTCAGCTTTTACTTTCTTGCAATTAGTTTAAGTAACCTCATATCAACCAATCGTTTTAAATATTAGCCTTAACTCGAACTAGAATAGACTGACAAAGATTCTTAAAAATGTTGTCCTTTGGGTTCGATCCTTAACTATACAGTGATAAGACTCGTCCGCTTGTGGGTGGTATTATTGCACTTTGGTTTTGGTAAAAGCTCCAGAATTTCAACCCCGAGTGAATTTGTTAGTGCGATAAAATCCCACGTTAGCAATGCAACTCCTCATGATATTCTTCTCTTAAGACTATGTTCACGTGATTTCTCAATTTTGGGTATCATATGCACGAGGAAACTAGAATTGATGTGAAATGGTGGGAGTTGATTAATATAAAAATATCATGGCATGGTCTAAAATATAAAACCCAATTTTATGAATGAAGGTACTCCTAAAAGTGACGTTCTCATGTGCAAAGTTTATAAAAACTCAATGTTACCAAATCATATTTAAGTGTTTTGTTATTTTTGAGGTAAATCCATGATGTGGTGAAATAAGGTGGAACTCATTTTTACACCCCATGGTTGATGATGCCCCTATTGACTAAAACTATGTTGTCCCTACTTTGACCAAACCTCAAACATAACTAAGTAATTATCTCTCTATTGATATGTGTCATGCCACATACTTTGATATGAATATGTCTTTGGATCCCTAGATCATTATGTGAAGACTTGTTACAAGATAAAAATCCCATGTTGACTATTATGGCTCTTTGTAAGGCTCAATTTGGAATGATAAGAATCATATAAAGTCTTGACCACACACTCCTATGCTCAAACCCTTAAGTTCCTAATTTTACTTCTCAATTACCAATACACATCCCTTCCATTAATCTATGAAAGGAAGGGAGCAATATTATCACCACAAGACTACCAAAAAAACTTGAAATATGGTTTCCCATTTATGTCCTTGATCCTTGACATCCTGATCCTACCAAGTAAGAAAAGATAAGTTATACCCCCTAGTATGTGATCAATATTTCATGATTATGAGGACTAATAAGCCATATTAGGGTGGTAGTTGACTTATGACTTGCCTAACCTAATCCAATCTTATATCAAGGCCACATACCTATTAATATTACATCTAAATTTTCATCTTGTTGATGTTATGAGTTTGGAAAGGTAACCCATTCCAACCAATTTTGATTTCTTGACCTAAGTCTCTAATAAGTCAAAGTTTTAAGATGATACTTATAATCAATCTTGAACATCTGTTTGATGATGACGATGATCATCACCATCATCATCAACTAAGCCTCAATCCCAACCATGTTGGGGTCAGATACATGGATCTTTTTTTTTTCCAATCATCTCAGTTTGATGATATTCTCATTATGATGACTTTGTCTATAACTTGTGGTTAAGTTCCTATAAAGGCCTAGGTCTTAATCAATAATCAACTTTGATGCCGTGATGCTAAAATTGATGATTAATTGATCAAATGATGCTTAATTGTTGTATATGGATTTATGATCACCCCTAGGGACTAAATGGGCACAAGATTCAAAATTTTGGACCTTTGATTTTGATGTCCAAGCTTTAAATCTTGATATTGATATGACAATGTTTGATTCATAATTTATACCTTGCTCTCTACTCATTTGGAACACTTCATCTCTTAACCATACTATGATATTCATTTGTTTTTATGTATGCTCGTATGAATGCTTGACTACTTACTTAATTGATTGAAATATTGTTCATGTGAATAATATTTTCATGTTTGATTATATTATGTTGACAAACCTTGACCATTAATCTAGAAATCCATTATATAATCCTTGAGTACCTACCTAAATTGTCATGGTAAGGGCACAAGACATGTTTTGAAATAGGGACAAGAAATATTTTGATTGATAATTTGATAGTAAGGAAAAGGAAGGAGAAATATATGGGATAATAGATAGTAAAAGAAGAAAATAACAAGTAAAAAACATTTTCTTCATTTTTTTAATTAATGCAACATTTTAGTCATTAGTTATTACCACAAGTCATAATGTGACTTGAATGAGGTTCAACTCAAAACAACTTGATTATACAAATATATAACCCAAGCAACCCCAACTTGATAACTACCCAATTCAAAATGACTCGATTCAAACTCAAGTTAGCCTTAGGAAATAGTGTAAATTGAAATGACTTGAAGTGATTTGACTTGAATCCAACCGACCCAATAAATGAATATGAACAAACTTGTATCAAAGTTAACCCGACCCGAACATGAGTTATCCCAAAAATGCAAAATGAAATGAAGGGACAAACCGATACTAACTTGAATCGACATAAAAGGATAAAATAACCTCAAACATCTTAGACCCATAATGACCCTGGATGAACCCAAAATGGCTCACCTGATTGTCAACTCTCCAACCTTAACAGACTGAGACCCAACCTAAAATAACTAGACCCAAACCAAATACACAACCCAAGAAGACCCGATCTGATTACGAAAATGACTCGATCCGAAACAAATTAATTCGAGGAAATAGTGCAAATTGACCAGACCTAATATTAAGATGACTAGAAGATTTGACTTGAACCTGACCCAACCCAAAAAATTAACTTGAGAATATCTATACCAAAATTAAACCGACCTGAGCCCGAGCTGACCCAAAAATACAAAATGACCCGAAGGGACCCAACCTGATACTAACCTGACCCAAGCCCGACCTGACCCAGAAGAATAAAATAACTCGAATTATCTTTGACCTGTAATGGACCGACCTGGAATGACCTGACCCAAACCCGACCTGACCCACCCGATTGCCATCTCTAGACCTATAGGGTCACATACAAAGGATTAACCTAGAAGAGGAGTTTGTGCATGAATGGTGTTTGATTACTAAAAGTGTTTAGGTACTCAATAAAACATTCCATCCATAGACTTGACTTAAAATCATCAAGTTCAAGTGTTAAACCAACTGATTAGAGTGTCAGATTGATTGAGATCTGAATTGACTGTGTTATGCACAATCTGGACCACCAACTGACCGGTTCACTGGGTGAACCAATGGGCTCATGATCAATGAGGTGACCGGTTCACTCTGGTGAACCGATTGGTTCAACTGGTCCAAACGAGCAGTGTTGGGTTGTCCCGATATGTGAGAAAAGTTTTTCATTTCGCTTGTTCAATTTGATTGAGATAAGAATTAATCTTTGCGTTAATTGGAAATGAATAAGGAAAGTCAATTGCAGACAAGTCTGGGAAGTCAAAACAACCAGTTCACTGGGTGAACCGACCAATTCACTAGTGAACTGATCAGCTCACCTTGCCAAATGATCATTTCAATTATAAAATGATCGGTTCACCTGCCACAATACACATTATTCATGGAAATTCCAAACCCTTTTACTCCTGCACAAATTGGAAACCCTAACCCTAGCCTCTACTAAAAATGGAGGGGTACAGAAGGCTTCTCCAGAGACACAACTCAGAACATTAGTTTCTCTGCAAAGTTGTTGTCCTTTCTGGTTGTAGTAACTGAGAGAGCCCAAGAAAGTTCTACCTATCCAGGGAGGAACAACGAGGGAAAGACAACTGTAGAAAAATAACTAATTGTGAGAGAGTGTGCTGGTGACTAGTATACTGATAGAAGGGGACAACTCCTTCTCGTCCATTCTTTAGGATGACTAGAGTTTCTAGTAGTCCATGTGGACTATCTATAGAGGTCAGAGAATTCTACCACTCAGGAGAACAACAGTCAACTGCAGTTCGGGTCAAGACCAAGAGCTGCACAGATGCCGTCAAAGACAGGTAGTTGAAGACCACATTTGCTGTGAGGTATAGTCGCTGAGAAAGTTTTAGGACTAGGTATATCTTTCTAAAACCATCCTTCCCGTTACATAGATATTAATGCGATCTGTTGGTTATGGGTTTTATGTTCAAGTAATTTTTTTTTCGGTGCCTACTCTGTCCACGTAAAACTCAACAGTGGTATCAGAGCCATGTCAATACTCTATATTTTGGGATAATCGATATGACCAGATTTTGGTTTTACCATCTTTTATTTATTGCATAAGATGCAAATATTTAAATGACTAATGTGAATATTCAATTAATACCACATTATCCTAAACTAATATATACATATTTGATATGGTATACATGCAATCGATACATATTGCACTAAAATGGTTTTGATGGTGGATGTGTAGCTTGGTTATGGCCTATAAACCATATGTGGATTTGTGTGGTTGGTTATGGTTGTTTGCATCCCGGTCTGCACACTGAGCCCTCTTCTTCTATTCTGAATGTAACTCGAGATAATTCAATATTTTCTTCTACCTTTTCTCCCCTCAAATGTAATTTGAGGTTTCACAAAGATTACGTAAAATAGAATTAGTTTTATTTCATATTATGACAAAGACTGAAGATGATCGCTTGATGGATCAAGACAACTGACGAGAATCCCAGACAACCAGATGAGTCGATCATCTAGAGGATCCAGACGACCGGCTGGAGGAGACCAACTGATTGTACCAGAGGCGAGTCGACCGGCTCAAATGTTGAACCAATCAACCTGGATTGGCAGGCACATATCTTCATTTATAATAGGTTGCATGTGATGTAGAGCTTAGATGACCGTAGTTCCTTGTGGCTCCAAGGAACTACAATAGGATGGCCATAATAATCACTTTATCATTATTGCATGTTTTTGTTTGTGGGGTATAGCATGTATATGATACATACAATATATGTGGTGATTGGATACATACATACATATATAAGCATATTAAAACCCCTCAACAAACATATTAAATTGAAGATGCATTCCAAAAGTAGCACACATGAAAAGTTTGATTGACTAAGTGTGGGCATGCCTTCATGTGGTGCATCATCTATCTCGTGAAAGTGTGATGGTGAATATATGGGTCTGCCTTCGCAGGGTACATATTCATAATGTTAGCTATTGGGTTGGACTTAACAAGGTGACCTTGATCAGATCAAGCACCTTGAGGCATAAATATGAACATGGCAAGGGGTTGCACATGACATCTATCAAGAGTTGCATATGATGTAATTGGAAAAGGTTGCCTACCTGAAAGATTCTAGTTGTTGGTGACATCCCTAGCTGGTCCATGGCATAGAGGAAATTAGGATCTTGCTCACTAGAAGGTTGTACACTGCAATCTTCCGAATTGACGGTGAGGGCTATCAGTTTGATCAAAATTGTGAGAAGTGAACATTAATCAAAGATCTAATTAAATATCATCAATATTCAAATCAAATCAAAAGAGTTTTGGACTTATATTGCAAATTTCCTTTTTGTAGAATAAATGGCTACCAACAACAATCATTTTTCATTACGATTGATCCTTGAGAAGGACAAGCTAAATGGGAATAACTTCCATGACTGGTTTAGGATGTTGAGAATTGTTCTCACTCAAGAGTGAAAGTTCTATGTCCTAGATACACCAGAACCAGAAGAACCCGCTCCCAACACACCAAAGTCTGAAAGGGATGCTTACAAGAAGCTTACTGAGGATGCCATTGATGTGAAGTACGTGATGTTGTGCTCAATGAACTATGAGTTGTAGAGACAACATGAGAACATGGACGCCATTGAGATGGTTCAACATCTCAAGAAAATGTATCAAGACCAAGCACGACAAGAGAGATATGATGTCTCCAAAGCATTTTTCAAGTGCATCATGATAGTAGGAGATCCAATAGGCTCTTACACACTCAAGATGATTGGGTATGTGGAGAACCTTACTAAACTGGGATTCCCTCTGAGCCAAGAGTTGGCTACTAATGTGATACTGCAATCGTTGCCAGAATCCTACAGTGAGTGTGTGATGAACTACAACATGAACAACTTTGACAGGTCACTGACAGTGTGTGATGAACTACAACATGAACAACTTGGTAAAAGTATTAATTTTGATACGATCAATGAATGAGATACTTAAACCAAATGTTTGAGGACCTTATGAGTAACTATGATAGTGTATCATAGAGAAATCATGATTAAGGCATAATGATGTCTAAATCAAAGAAGGAATCATACTCTAAATAGATGAGCATGATCATCAAACAAATAACTAATCTTCTAGAATTCTTTAAAGAACATGCTTTACGCTAAATAAATGTACAAAAGGAGATTAAGAATCATAAGTGTTGTGGATTCTCAAATTTCTTATGTGACATATACACCTCATATATCTAGTAGAAAACACCTTGAGCTTAATGGATAATGATATCCTACAAACTCAAAGGTGATTAATTGGTCATATGGTGATGAGCCAATAATCTATCTAGATGATGTTGAGGAACCAGATTTTGAGTTATGTCTTGAAGCCATAAGATCTAAAATGACTTCTATGTAAACCAAATAAGGTATGAACTTAATGGTAGCACTTATAAGGATAAAAACCATAATTGCAATTGGGTCTTAAGAGTCAATTCTAACATGGATGGCATTTGAAGAGCTAATTGGTTGAGATGAATTCAAGTGAGTTCTAGTTGTTGAACCTAGTGATTTTATTTAACTAATTGCAATGGATATAGGTCATAAAGGATCATGCTTGCTATTGAGCCTTATATAATATGAAATTTGGCATATGGACATTAAAACTGCATTCCTAGTAGGAATAACATGAGGCTGTGTATGTGACACAAATTGAAGGGTTTTATAATTCTATTAATGCAAATGCAGTCTATAAGTTACAAGAGATTAATCAATATGATTGATTAAATACAAGCACCTCAGAATTGGAGTCTTTACTTTGATTATATAGTCAAAAGGTTTGACTGATATAGGCCGTAAATGATCATGCTTTCTATTGAGCCTTGAATAATATGAAATTTGGCATATGGAAATTAAAACTACATTCCTAGTAGGAATAACATGAGGCTGTGTATGTGACACAACTTGAAGGGTTTTATAATTCTTTTAATGCAAATGCAGTCTATAAGTTACAAGAGATTAAATACACACACCTCTGAACTGGAGTCTTTACTTTGAATATATAGTCAAAAGGTTTGACTGATATATCAAAATAAAGAAAGGATCTGTGATTACAATGATTTAGTGGGAGCGTATTCATATTGTACATGATGATGAGAAATAAAATGAAATTAGTGTGGAAATATCTTCTTCCAGGGAATAAAGAGAAATTTCCTATGTGATAGGAATGAAAATCTATAGAGATAGTTCTCAAAGTCTCTTGACCTAATAAAGAGAGAGCATACATTGGCAGTCTATACTGAAGGGTTCTGTATACAAAGATTCAGTGGGATAAAACTTGTCCATATTACATGTAGTCTCTTAGATGCCTAGTGCCCCAAATTCTTATAAAGAATAAGACACATAGATAGATGCCTTATGCATTCACAATTGGATCTATCATGTTATGACCGCATATGAGCTTAATTGGTAAACTAGGGTTTACCTGGATGATTACATGCTTAATTGGATTGATAATTTCTTAAATCTAATTAGTGATGATAATTCAATTATGATGTTTTAAATCTAATAAGAACTTTATGTGTGCTTTACTTTGAGAAATTTGGGTTTGAGAAATATAACCCTAGTCGGCTGAAATTAGGGTTTTTACCCAACAAGCCAATGTTGGAGAGGAATGAGAGAGGTAAGCAAAGGAAAATGAAAATGGTATCTAGTCTTGGATAGCACGGTTGTCATGGGTAGCACGACCATCTTAGGTCGCTGGTGGCATGGGCATGTTAAGCCACATAGCCGTTTTGGAAGAATTGAATGGTTAACCAAATTTTGTATCCAATTATGATGAAACTAATGCACCACAATCATGGGGAGGAAGCACGGACGTGTTGTGTCCATCTTGGCATGGCCGTGGCAGCTTGCATGGGCATTCTGGGACATTTTCTCTTCAAACAAAAGTTCTATAGACTGCTAGATAGCAGTGAACTATTTGATATTTAATTATTTATTGATAACTCCAAATGATCTGAAATTTTTGCTGGAGATATAAAACTCAATCATAAACAACATGTAAAATTTTAATAAATTTTGGTGGATTTTTAGCTATTCAGTAGACGAATTACAGTAACATTTATATGACAGAAAATTCAGCTGAAATAAGAGAAAGTATAGTGAGGGATCAATGTGCAATTGACCCAAGCAGCTCAATTGGTCTATATGGTCAACCTAACACACTAGGAGCTCTCATAATTCGTGATTCAATCCATAGAAATGAAATTCTATAGAGAGAGGAGAGCTAGGGTTTTGAGAGGAGAACTTGATGGAGATGCTGACCTAGGGTTTTGTCATCTGAGGAATGATGAAATCATGTAAGTTTAGATTCTTTGGATATAGTTTCATGGTGAATCTTCTCTTAGATGTTAAGATTCCATCACTCCCCTGATTTGATTCAAAATCATATCAAATCACCTCGTTTTCTCACTCTTTCTCTCCTAATCTTAATTTCTAGGGTTTTCGAGTTGAAAGGAAGAAGAAAGTGGCGATTTGCTAGGGTTTTGATATGGATTCAATATTTCAGATATGGGATACATTTTTAAGATGATTTCACAGCCTAGGGTAAGTGGTTAAAAGAATAATTCAACCAATTTTACTCAATCAGATGATTTAGTTGATATTCTCGATTTCTGCCTAGATGACAATAAATGAAAAGAATTGTTTTTGAATTTAGTTTATAGTATGCTTCAAACCATGTTCTAACTATGATCTAAAAATGTTTATATGAAGACATGGATATAGATATACATGTATCTTGAATAATGGAGAATTTATAAGTTGATTTAGAATCTTCTGAAGATCGGAATTATTAAGTTATTCGGGTGCTTGAACAACATTATAGCTGAAATTCTGATTTAAGCTTAATTGATCTTACTTATGTTCCTAGTGCATTTAATTCTACATGTTTGATCTCTTTGATTTGATATATAGATAATAGAGTTTTTGATTTTCATAATACATATCCCGTGAATAGCAAGTAATCAAGGATGGAAACCCAATCTAGTATGCTTTTAAAAGTATACATATCTAATTTAGTATTAAATGGCTGATTGAAATGATTAATGTGATATTGTGGGTTTTTTGCTGAATATTATCTTATATGCTTGTATGATTTGTTTATAAGATTCAGATTCTCTAATTCTAATCTTGCCATGTTAAGCAATTAACTCTTAATTAAGTTATGAGATGCACAACCCAGGATTTGGGTCGATGTGCATGTTTTCCAAGAAAGTGAAAATAATTCATATGTGTTAATGATGATTACTCGTATGTCAAATAATTAACTCTTATCAGTGTATTAAGGAGTTCAATTTCATGCTTTCAATGTATAAGTGCCAAGTGGACATTTTTTGTTTATTTAAGTATTTCAGTCTGCCTGCAAGTATAGTATGTTGATTAATCAGTATATTATAATGTTTTGAATATACTGCTCTGCCAAGTTAAGAATGATATATATGTTGTATTTATACACTTCAGATAAATAGACTCAGTACTATAGAGATACTTGAGTCAAGTATAAGTCAGAGAGAGATACAATATAGTAAGAGCTTTCTAAGAATAAATAAAATAATAGACATAGGTGCTCTGAACACCGTAGGTTCCCTATGGATGTCTGCACTGTAGGGAGGAAACGATCCACCTTGGAAGCAACCAGTATACGGGGATCAGAATGCACCCACAGAGCGTGTGGGGAGACAAAGCACTTGAGGAAGTATCCTAAGAGAAGATAGGTTACCCAACATGAATCGGAGATCCCAGTGTAACCCAGAGGTACACACAGAGCGTACCAAGATGAGGCCCACAGAGCGTCTCAGACCCTCCGCCTATGTACTCAACCTAGAAGGAGAAGTCCAGTTAAAGGCCAGCTATTTAGCTGCCTTATTCAGACGTGACGATTCGAGTCAAGCAGATGCGGATTCAGTTCTAGGCTTAGCTTCCCGGGTTTAAAGCTAAGTCTTGTACGGTGAGATCAGGGCATAAGCTAAAAGAAGATAGAATAAGCTAAAAGAAGATAACATAAACTAAAAGAAGATAACATTAGATAAAAGAAGATAACATAAGTTAAAAGATGATTAGTATTAGTTTATAGAGATCATTATAAGCAAATAGAGTTAAGTTCAGAAAGAAGTTTCAAGTATAAGTTTTACAACAGTTGTTCTTCAAATGTAATATTGGCATTCCTTGTTATTTAATTGTATTGTTCGAGATCTGCTTAGTATAGTAAATTCTTGTATTTCATACCTATTTAATAAACATAAAATGAGTCACGCAGTAGTGGCTTTTGCTTGGATGGTACAATACAAGTGAGTTCAGGGGCAAAGTAAAAGAGAAATAGAATTGAGTTCAGTTGAGTTCAAATAAAGAGTTTAGTAGTCATGTCAAGTTAAAGTTAATGAAAGATCAAAAAGAAAATAGTGAGGGTTATGTTTCTATACTTTTTTATTCTAATAATTAAGGCTTCAATGCTATTTTTAAATTTTTGAATATCTAATCTTTTGATATGAATTACTATCTTGCTATTATTTCAGTTATTCAAGAAAGATAAATGTCTAATTCAGTGCTTTAGATTGTATTATTGTTTTACTCATTCACTGAGTGAGAAGGCTCACCCCTCTACTCACAATTTTTTAGGGTAATCATGTGGATTGAAGACATAATTGCATTAGAGTAGATCTACCACAAGAGTTAAGTCTGAGAATAGTCAAATTTAGTCGGTCCTTATCACTCTAGGTCCTTGTATAGTTGTGAGAGAATTGTAAATGATGTGTGTATCTTTGTTTCCTTAATAAGAGAGAATGTGTATGATTATCATGTTGTATGAACATGGAAGTGTGAGAAACATCATGAATGTGTGGATGTGTATCATTAATGTTGAGATCATATTTGAGTAACAAATTTTAATTCTCTTGTACAATTTGTTTATGTGATTGAACTTCAATAAACAAAGAGTTTGAAATAAAGGAAAAATCAAAAGAAAAAAAATTTGGGAGTGAACTTTGTATTAAGTAAATCCACAAACTCATGCTCGCATCTCATGATTAGTGGTAATCGTGGGATGCAGGTGTGGCAACTTGGTATCAGAGCTTAGGCTGAGTCGTCAGGAACTATTAGGATAGAAAGTCAGAGTTATAAATGTGACAGATAGGAGGTGATGTGTCTATAGCTCTGGGGATTCTGGGTATTTGGATACCCTGACCCGGTATTTGAATACCTAGATTGACCAATATCAAGCTACTCTATCTATTCTTCTTTGGATGCCCTGGCCAGGTATGCAGTTGAAGGATGGGCTAGAGAGAAACCCTAGAAATATTAGGGTTAGAAGACCAGAAGGAAATGAATGAATTGAGCATAAGAATAGAATGTCATATAACTCTTATTTTATATTGTTGCTTTAATTGGATATCATTGGAAATGCTCGTATATATTTGATTCAAATATTTAGTTCTTAGAAATAAATGTGTTCCTTTAAGATTCTTGTACACTATGAAGTTAATTCAATCTTTGTTTACATTCTTTGTATCAAATAGACTAGAAGTTATCTTTAAATGAGTTTGCCCTAAGTGGATATTCTTTTCACATGTTTGAGATTAATAGGAGTTGGTTAATCCTGAGTAGCTCTTGGCTTCAAGACTGCAGGTTCGGCCTGGTCTGACTGGCAGGATGCGTTACTGGGATCCAGTGAGTCCTAATAATTAATCTAATAAGACTAATTAAACTACAGGGAGGCAAACTCAGAATGTAATGAGTATGTACATACACTAGAGACTAAAACATATGGGAAAGATTAGAATAACTAAGAATAAGTTGGAATTGATATTTGAGATCCAACTTTGGGGCCTCATATGAGAAACCCTTATTTGGGAATAAAGGAACACGACATAAGCTTCAGATTAAGTTTAATGATTTGTATTATATGAACTCTAAATATGAAATATGGAAAAGAAATGAGAAAAGTATGTAAGGGCCAAGATAGTTAGAATCAATCGTGTTGAATGGATCATATAATCGAGTACAATGCTTTATGTACTTCAAAGAAAAGGGAAAATGGAAGAAAATAGTTAAGTATACGATAACTGCATAGAAGTAAAGAGTCTTCAGAAGAGTTAAAGTAAAGAGAATTAGATGAACATGTAAATCATAAGACTAGGATAAGAGACTTAGTTGAAACAAAAAGAAATGTTAGAAATGATGAGCTTGACTAAGGAATGAGGGCTATGATATACTTGAGAGAATGGAATGTATACCTTTATTGTGAATTTTAATATATCATCCTTACTTCCTTTGGGTTCTAAGTCTCTATAGAACAACAAACTAGTTTCTAAAATCAGAACAAAAGTGTATCTTAGCAAATGAATAAGTCATACAAAGGTAGACTATATTCAGGTAAGTTTGACCCATGCATGATCCGTTTGATTTAAAATGAAGAATATGGAATGTATTAAACATGAGGTGAAACTAGTAGAGATTATATTGATTTAGAATTTTTACTTCACATTAGTAGAAGGATAAAAAGAAATATGTGCAACATGGTATACATGATCATACACATGAATAAGCAACATGGTCATAAGAGAAAAACTAGAAGTTAAAGATGACAAGTGGAAGAGTAGTATATGGTAAGAGGATTATGGAAAGTTAGGAAGGGTTTGAAACATGATGGAGTAATATAGATTATAAAAGAAAGAGGTTGTGAGATTCAAGTAATTACTAATTAGTCAAGTATCCCTGTTGATAACTAATTAAACCTACATATGAGAAATGTATTAAGGGAATGTTTGAATATAAGAATTCTAAGTCTCAGAATCATATTATTTTTCATATCTTCCTTAATGAGAGCAATGTGGGAATGAAGTGATAAGAAAATGAATCATATGTGATGCATAACCACCGTGATAGAGACATCTAGTGAATGTAGTAATGACATACAATATGATGATGGAACAAATGGAGGGTTACCCTTAATAAGGTAGTCTTACCTATTCACTCATATTAATAGAAGGGATGATAATCATATTGTGTTGATATGTTACCCTAATGAGGTATAGCTTGTTATACCTAGCTTTAATATAACTAGTGATGGTAATTGGGTATGAATATTCCTTGAATGACTAATACAATCATGGAGTACTCTGTTATTGTTGTTGAAACCCTAGTATGCTATAACCTGATGGTTACACCTTGAATTATGTGTGGGTTCATACTTGAGATTAGTATGGAATGTGATGGTAATGCTTCACCTTATGCATCCATGATCCAATGGGGATTCCATGAATGGTATTGTACAATTGTTTTTGGATTTAGTCTTCCAACTCAAGACTGTTTTGCTATTTTAGTTGAACAATAGTAAAAATCAAAACAACATGGTGAACTCTCTTTTGTGACTTAAAGGTAATATAGAACAATAGTACATATTGAGTTGTATGATTTGAGATAGTTGGATCAGATTATCAATGTTGAGGTAACACCTCAAGAGTATGAAACTATTGAAATGGTTGTTTATCTCTCTATCCTATGATTGACTGTGGCATAGAGAATTTGTTTGTTATCATTGAGAACTATTTCAAACATGTTGTGATTTAGTAAAAAATTAAAGGACTTAATGTTGAAAACTGCATTCAAGTATGAAATACAAGAATATAATGACATGTAAGATTTTAGAAGCTTAAAATAAACCTTGAATGTACTTTTCTTGCACGTTTATGTTTCGGGGACGAAACATTTTTAGGGGGGAAGAATTGTTATGACCGCATCTGAACTTAATTAGTAAACTAGGGTTTACCTGAATGATTGCATGCTTAATTGGATTGATCATTTCTTAAATATAATTAATGATGATAATTCAATTATGATGTTTTAAATCTAATAAGAACTTTATGTGTGCTTTTACTTTGAGAAATTAGGGTTTGAGAAATATAACCCTAGTTGGATGAAATTAGGGTTTTTTACCAACAAGCCAATGTTGGAGAGGAATGAGAGAGGTAAGTAAAGGAAAATGAAAATGGTATCTAGTCTTGGATAGGACGGTTGTCGTGGGTAGCACGATCGTGTTAGGTCACTGGTGGCATGGGCATGTTAAGCCACATGGCCGTTTTGGAAGAATTGAATGGTCAACCAAATTTTATAACCAAATCTAATGAAACCAATGCACCACAGTCATGGGGAGGAAGAACGACCATGTTGTGTCTATATTGGCACGACCGTCGCACCTTGCACGGGTATTCTGGGGCATTTTCTCTTCAAATGACAATTCTACAGATTGCTAGATAGTAGTGAACTATTTGATTTTTAATTATTTATTGGTAAATCCAAATTATCTGAAATTTTTATTAGAGATCTAAAACTCAATCATAAACAACATATAAAATTTTCATAAATTTTGGAGGATCTGTTAGCTATTCAGTAGATAAATTACAATAACATTTGTATGACAGAAAATTCAGCTGAAATAAGAGAAATTATAGTGAGGGTATGATCTGAAAATGTTTATATGAAGACATGGATATAGATATCCATGTATCTTGAATAATGTAGAATTTATAAGTTGATTGAGAATCTTCTGAAGATCTAAATTATTAAGTTATTCGGGTGCTTGAACAACATTATAGCTAAAATTTAGATTTAAGCTTAATTGATCTTACTTATGTTCCTAGTGCATTTAATTCTACATGTTTGATCTCTTTGATTTGATATATAGACAATAGAGTTTCTAATTTTCATAATACATATCCTGTGAATAGCAAGTAATCAAGGATGGAAACCCAATCTAGTATGCTTTTAAAAGTATACATATCTAATTTATTATTAAATGCCTGATTGAAATGATTAATGTGATATTGTGGGTTTTTTAGCTGAATATTATCTTATATGCATGTATGATTTGTTTATGAGATTCGAATTCTCTAATTCAAATCTTGCCAGGTTTAGAAATTAACTCTTAATTAAGTTATAAGATGCACAACCCATGATTTGGGTCGATGTGCACGTTTTCCAAGAAAGTGAAAATAATTCATACGTGTTAATGACGATTCCTCATATGTCAAATAATTAACTCTTATCAGTGTATTAAGGAGTTCAATTTCATGCCTTCAATGTATAAGTGCCAAGTGGACATGTTTCTATTTATTTAAGTATTTCAGTCTGCCTGCAAATATAGTATGTTGATTACTCAGTATATATATTATAGTGTTTTGCATATACCGCTCTACCAAGTTTAGAATGATATATTGGGTTATGATATGATAGTGAAATACCATATCCAAGATTCTTGTGATCTGATTTTAATTATTATTCTAGTGATTAGTGTTTTTAATCTCCTTTGTTTCATATTCTGAATTAATTTGATCCAAACTAAACTCTTAATTGAAACCAAACTAGATTGTAGCAAATTAGCAGTTTTGCACCTAGCTCGCCTAGCTCCCTATGATTTGACCTTGACTACAATTGATCCTGTATACTTGCATGTGATTTACAATTTGAGACAATAAATTATTTGAAAACCACTTGACTTTGGCAATCAATAAGTTTTTGGCTCTACTTCGGGGAGCTACTATAATTTCTAGTAAATATGTTAATTAGTGTTTGAGACTAGGTCACCATTTTCCATTATTCATTTTGTGATACCTTTTAGCTTTGTGATTCTCACTTGACTATTAGTTTTTGTAGGTTGCATGAGTCATTCTAAGAGGGGTGTTGAGATGTCCATTTTCTTAGTGTTCAAACTTTTATCTCCATATAATAGTCATGTCATTGAGGTGGTTCTAGATATTTCTCCTAGAAATGCATTATACATTGAATAACAACAAATGTTAAAATTATTGTTATTTAGGTTATGGTGCTATATGGGCCTAATCGTCTTGGCTCATTAGGTATAAGTTATCTTCCTTTATACTTGCCTCCTTTCCTATATATAGTATAGGAGTGTTCGATCTATAAATAAGAAATATCTGATTAGTCTCCCATCTTATTTTTTGTATGGTATCAGAGTATCAAAATTTACCTAACGTGAAAAAGAGAGAGCCTCCTCCCGAGGGCGGTCATCATCTCTTCTTTTCTTGGCCGCCATCAAGCATCATCCTGACAGCTATCACCACCTCCTCTCATCTCCTTTTGTAAAATTCCAATATTTTTTGAATCCCTAGACCAACGCTCTCCATCTTGGCCATTACCAATATCTATCTATCTATCTCCCCACTATCTATATAGTCTTTCGTTTCTTAATTCCTCCCCTATTCCACCCTCTATCTCCACCAATATGATGACCTCGTACATTAGATCCTCTCTCTCTTCCATATCCTTGACACTTGGAATTGTCAATCCTAAAGAAGTGTCCGCAACTCAATCTCCTCTCCTACGTTCACATGCTTTTAAATGTGTCTCATGTTGTTTGGGTTTCATTGTTTCATCGATGACACCTATTAATACAAGAGCAGTCACAAGTGTCATCCTCTTCCATCCTCTTACGTTCACATGTATATCACCCATGACTCCAAGATTGCAAAAGCAAGACCAATCTCAACATTGTCGTTCACCTGCATTCACAAGTTCCACACTTCCATCATGTGTGTCTCTACTTGCAACCATGTGGTCAATATGCCAAAGGGAAACCCAACATTTTGACATTGTCATGTTGTCTAATACCAATGTGTCTCATGCCGTCGAGGTCAAAAGACAAGCATGGCCTTTCATACTCTAGGATGGGCAAATTCTCATGATTTCTACTATAGAGTGTGCTTCAGGATCGAGTTTGTTCTTCAACATTAGGATGCTACGATTGGGCAATAGCATCTCGGCCACCACTATTGTCAATACAGACAACCTCGAGGAGAAACAACAATATAAAGTTTCTCATCATTCTAACCTACATGTACACTATCATTCCTGTGATTTCTAGCATCAACGCAAATATTGCTAATTGAATCTAAATCACATGCATATTCTGACCTAAAGTCCAGATACATATCATTCTAGGGTAGCACAAATATCCACTTATTTTTATCTAAAATTTATAATTGGGTGATTTAGTATATTCACTGGTGTTTGTGGTTTTATATATGACATATTGGCAAACAAAACTAATATTTCAAAACAATAATAATATTTAGACAATTTATCATTTTTAATCTTAGAGTACTATATGAAATTGCCCAACTTTCCAACATAAACTAAATTTTTAGAACAATCTTGGATATATGTATATTAACATGTTCCAAGTGATGCCACTTGTCAAATATTAATTTATATCTTGTAATTCATTATATTCATTCCTTCATTCTATTCCCATCAAGCACAATCCAGATCATGGTAATATTTATAATTTCCAAGTGATGTCATGTGTCAAAGATTAAACTATATTTTATAATTCATTCAATTACTTCCACCTCAAGGTGTTCCAATTGTAAAATATCTTCTAGGCCACCGCTACTTTCAATCCAGAGAACCACGTGGAGCAAAAACAATAGAAAGTTCTTCATGCTTCCAACGCATGTCACCACAGTCATTCCTACCGCCTCTAAACTCAATGCAACTATTGCTAATTAGATCTAAATTTTATTTATTTTGTGACCTAAGGGTAAGACAAATCTCATTTTTGGGTTGCACAATGATGTACTTATTTTTCTATCTGCATTATTTTATTAGGTCATATAACATATTTACTCATGTTTTCAGTTATATCTGTGATATATTGGCATACAAAAGACCCCGTGCCAGTTTATAAATCACCAAAAAAGGGGCATCATGTTATTTCCTTTTCTCCTTCCTCCTCTTAGACAATTTTATTCCTGCCCCCACATCACTAAAAAAGGGTGCACTAGTACATATACCATATGTAGCTTCAGTTATTTTGACCTTATGATGTCAGTTATGTACTAACATCTAAGTGGGCGACACTACAACTAAGAACGTTTGACGGTGATTTCTAAGATAGGAGACAACTGAACACATAGATGTAGTTTCAGTTTCTATGAAAGGCGTAACCAAGGTAACAATAACGGTGAGCCGTGGGTTTATAATAAACAAACTAATGATGCAAACCAATATCAACAATAATTATATGATTATATTAAGTTTATAGTTGTCAGTTTTTTCTTAGAAAAACCAATGACGTAGGTTTCATCATTGATTTCATTAATAAAAATAACATTGAAGATGAGTCTAATCGTTGGTTCTCCTTATAAAGTAAACGGCGTTATACGTATCAGTTAAAATTTAAATGATAAGGTAAGGCGCGTCGTTGGCTTTCTTAATTGAACGGTACATGTCTATATCAACGGTGTAAATCAACATCGTCAATTTCTTTAAAACTACCAACTCTGTAAGTTCTTTTTATGGAAGGTTTGTAGACTTGCTATCTAGATGTTCAGCAGAATGGAGCCTACAGTTCGTTAGAACTATGGGGCTCTGCAACTGTTCAACTTGACAACAAGGCAACAATACCTATAAAACATGCAATAACAAATACATAAAAGAGTCAATTCTCATCAACACTTCATTCCATTCTCATACACATGCACTTAAACAATTACAACTGCAATTCTCATCGTATTTATTTCTCTTTACATTTTACACACATATACATCCATATTAAACACATTTTTACATATACATCAATAATTCACTTTTATATAATTAAAATGTGCAAAGAGTCATTATTATCACATTTATGTAGAATAATGATATTTTGTTTCAAAAAACATAATAATTTATCTCAATTAGTTATAAACTCGACTTCATTAATGTAGAATTATGTCAACTCTTCTTCGATCTCATTCGTCTCTAGTTGTGTAGAGGGCTTTATTGTGTTAAAAAATTGTAAAGATAATGACATAATTAAAGGGTTTGATTTGATTTTTTTATATCATCAAATGAGACTATTTACTTATGACACAATATTAGATATGTTGCCTAAAAGATATGATGCATGCTTGACAATCTGGTTTATATAGCTCCTTCAATAGTATTTGTATGTGTAATTATTATCTTGTACATGGTAATATAAATTTATAGTTATGCATAATGTTAATAAATAAAAATAAGTATAGTTGGTAAATATATGTATTGGAGTTAGAAAACTACCTTAATATTCTTCCAAAGATTTATTTTCTTTTTCTTATCTACCTCTCCTCCAGTCTGTTTGCACACTTTTATACCCCTAAAAGTTAAAGAAATACATTTTATTTTATTATTAAACAATCATGTAGTGTTGCATACATATATATATGTTGACGAATAAAAACTTTACTTACGTTGTAATTGCCGATTTCATTGTGTGTGCCCCACTCCCTAATTTGGTATCCAAAGTATCAAAACAATTTGTAGATCTTGAAGACAATTACTAACAACTCCCAATGCCTATCACTGAGTTAAAAGAAGATAAACAAAACTCAAATCCTACAATAAAAATAATTCATAGTTTAAAATTATAAGCAAAGGGCTCAAACCTTACCCAACGTTGAAAGAATATTTAATCACATCCTTTTTTGTAGTAGCAAATTACATAAATGTGATAGAGTGGTAACCACTTACAGAATTTTGGTCTTTTATACATGGATAATCAAGGATGAAACCAGAAATGCTACATTTGTTAATGCAAACAATGCATTCACAATATATAAGTAGATAACATATTTATATATAGATTAATATATTAGAAAACAATTCAGTATATAATTTCACATATATAGAATAAGGTATTTATCCATATGATCTCACGATATCCAAAGTTCTATCACGGTTGTATTAATAAAGCATAACTAAATAACTTCAATATATATGTCAATAATATATTAATATGGTGATCTTGTCCTGTAGCGTCCTCCTGAATAAGAACAATCATAGTTGACCATTCTTCTAAAATGTCGAACCATAGTATCAACCCCCCTACATTTAGGATCTATAAAGTCAAATAGGACCTACAAAATATAAGCTGGTACCATATCCTTTGGAGGAGGAATCGTAGGGGTATTCTTAGATACTATGGTATACATGTATTCTCATATCAGTTGCCAATTATATAAATAAATTGAAAATAACTAGAAATACAAATGTAATATGAAGTTTTCATATAATTTTATAGAGAACTCCAACTTCAGGACACACAAACACACCACCTTTTGTCTCTCTTGTCGTGTTGTGCTTGGTGTGTCTTTTAATTGTGGATAGCCAAGTTGGATAGTCACAATAAGCACATTACCGGACATTAGAGCACCATGAATCTTGTTATTTAGAAGGTGTTGGCAAACTTCGACTAGTCCCATGACAAATAAGATAGATTCTAGTATTGTAAGATGGCACTTTCTCAACATCTACAATTTAATATATAATGTTATACTAGTTAACACACACATGCATGACACATAAACAAATATATTGATAAAGATATTGTTATAATACAATCACTGATAGAAAATTAAATATATAAGAGAAATGCTACATTCATAACTATATGAGACAAATATTATTAATAAAATGAGACAAATATAATTTTACTTACAAGACAAGTATGGTTGATCATAACGTAGTGCATAACAGATAAATATATGGTTTTTCATTTATGCATACCTATGCTAAATTTGATAAACTACAATGAACAATATCGTCAATTTCAATCAATTGCATAAAATATTTTTCTTATCCAATCCACTACATTTGATCTTAACCATATGATTACTATTTTATTCGTTGTAAGAACTTATATCTTTCAATATTAAGTGATATTGATTTTTTCTATTTCGAGATGATTAATATCTGGATTAAATTTTTTGAGATAGAATTTAAATAACTTTTAGTAACCATTTGTTTCTTGTTCCAATTAGTATGTTGGCATTTCCTATCAAATTACAATACAAAGTAAACAACATGAGAAAAACAATGTCAACAAGTTTTATAGAATAATAAAATTCATCTCAAATGTATAAACAATGTCCGTTTTGATTTCGATCACCCCCTCTTTTCAATTATTTCACATAATGATTGCTAGCATTATATTAACATTCTTAACGACCTCCAACCAACACCGCAACTTGTTTCTTGTCCTTCTTTTTCATTGTAAGTATTTTTAGGAAAAAATAATAGTGAAACCACCACATAAATTAATTTTAGTAAAAAAAATAACATTCCAATAGACTTCCAACTTTCTCCTAGACACATAGAAACTATCAGATGCGTTTCATATTTTGTCCTAATTCAATGCACCCCAATTATCCAAACTCTCTCTCACTAACCCACCATTACCTCATGTTCACAATTCTGGTCAAGTAATGATAAAAACTAAATTGAATTACGTATATGTATCCACAGTTACCATCAACATTTTGTTTTCTATTCTTCATTTGTCTCATGTTTCTATTCCCATCCAACCAACCAACTAAAATAATATAATAAAAAATATCCGACTAAGCATAACCCATCTCTCTCAATATTCTATTCCCAATCTAGTTATAATAAAGCCTTTTTATATCTATGTGATAACTAAAATAGATAATTTATTCTTGTATGACTCCAAGATTATAAAATATAATATTACCATATACACTTATGAAATTTTAATAATTATAGTATTATATATCCCCTTATGTTTTTACGTACTTGTGTACATGTTTCATTACTATTAGATATACTATTATAAAACACTACATTTACGAATTTTCAATCATTACTAATTAAGAGATTGTGACAATGAGAGAGAGATTTTATTTGATGGGATGAAATAGTAATGAAGAGAGAGGGATGGGGAGGGAGCAAGTTTAGGGGGAGATAGTGATTTTTTATTTGAAACCATGGGTTAAGAGGTGGCGAGAGTCAAGAAGGGAGTTAAGTTGTTAGGATGGGATGACCGAAGAGAACAATAGTGGGAGAGCAAAGGAACTATTGGAGATTGATGGTGGTATGAGAGAGAGAAATCTAATTTTTTTAACTTAAAAGTGTTCATGAATTAATGTTAGAATATGGAGAATTAAGGAGGACATAAAATGTAATATAATTGGTTGGACGTTTAAAGAAAAATAAACATGCAAGTTCTTTCTAAAGCCTAAGTAATCACCCACGTACAATGAGAATTGAATTTGTAAAGGTTGAGTACATAATATAATTTTATGGTAACCCCAAATTCTTACCATCACGTTAGGTTTTAGTCCGCACTGTATTCCATTAGAAAGAGTTAGATGACGAGAAAATTATTTAATGGGCGGTGCACATGCGGATGTTAAAGATGACTTTTTGAATGCAATGTCAACCCTTGTCAAACTTTGGCTTGCCATGGTTGTCCTGGCTCCCTGGCTCCCTATGTTTCCAGTGCTCCTCTAACCCCTCTTCTCATGCCAGATAATGACATTCGGCATATCGCGATTGGAACAATTTGGCGTCGCCTTGTTTCTAAGATTGCAATGAAGGGTGTTTACCTGATGCTGTCAATTATCTTAAGGGTCATCAATTTGATGATGGTATTCCTGGGGGTGCTAAACTTTTTTACATACTATCACTCGCCTTTGTCCATGACCAACATCATCTTACCACTCTTACGATGGACCTTGTTGACTTTAATAATGCATTTAATATGGTTGATAGATCCATCATATATAAGGAGGTCTGCCTTAATTTCCCAGCTATTACACATTGCGTTGAATTTTGTTATAGCTCCCCCACTCCTCTCTACATGGATCAGAGTGAGCCTATTCTCTCCACTACAGGGATCAAACAAGGTGATCTGTTGGGGCCACTTATTTTCTCATTGGCTCTCCATCCTCTTATTTTGTAACAAAATGATGAATGCCATTTAGATCTTCTTTCTTTCTATCTTGATGATGGAATCCTCATTGGTAACACTACTGAAGTCTCCAAGGCACTGTTCATTATCCAAGAACGAGGCCAAAACATCGGTCTTCATATTAATATTAAGAAGATGGAAATCTTTTATCCTTCACATGATCCAAGACGAGTCCCATAGTTTGGTATGTTCAGTACTAACGTTCTCATCCTATACATGGAGTGAATATTTTAGGTGCCCTTGTTTCCACAGATCCAGGTTTTACCTTGGAGCTTCTCAAGGAATGTGTGTCCAAAACTCTTGCCATGATGAATCATTGGGTTTTGCTTCAAGACCCACAATATGAGCTTCTTCTTCTCCAATCATGTGTTAGGATGCCCAAGCTATTGTTTGATCTTCAAACGACACCACAACATCTATCCTTTCTGTACTGGATGATTTTAATCATGGGATTTGTCAATATCTTACACATATTGTTGTTGGTGATGGCCCAGGCTTTGTTGATCTATAGTGGTTCTTGGCCATGCTTTCTATGCACCTCAGAGGGTTGGGCATCAAATCTTCTAATGATGTCAGTGATGTGCACAAATTATATCATATTTTCACGCCATTTTAGTTGCACATTTCAATCAATTTAACATGTTTCTACCACAATTCATACTAAGATGTTTGTTTTTTATTGATCTTACTCTTATCATGGTTTAAATTGTAGGTACACCACATTCCACTCACAACAAAAGAAAAAAAATGCCCAAAATATGATCTTTTTGCATTTCTAGAGTTTTCCCAAGTCAGGGCTCAATAGATAACCAGCAACACGACGTGTGGACCACTCCACACGATATGTGACTCTTAGTCAGCCAATTCCTCAATCAAGCCCAACCACAATGTGTGTCCCAGCTACATGACGTGGCTCAGGAATTCTGGAATTCAACAGAGAATCCTCCTTACGCCATGTGACCTTCCCACACAATGTGTGACTTATGATCATAGCCCGGCTCATTCGAAAATTGTATATGACATGACATTTCGACTATAAACATGACATGTTTGGCTTATTTTCTGTAGTTTTTAAAAGACAATTGCTAATTTTTTGTTATACACAATGAGTGACTTACCTTGGGAAGCATACCATGTATCATTTGACCATAGCATTGGAGGGGCGATTTGGAAGAGAAAAATAGGGTTTCTTGTGAGAGAACCCATTCTTGGTTCCATTTGTCTCCTCTACTCCTCACCAAAGCTGTAGAGAGAAGGTTTTTGAAGCAAGGAGTGTTTGCATAATTGGATTTCCACCTCTTGGATGGGAATCTCTTTCTGTTTTTCACTCCCACGTATTTATTTGTTATTACTCTCTCTTTATGCATGCTTCTTTCAATGACTTATCATTTGTGCCAGTATTTTCTCACTATCAGTGAGTTAACTTCTTTTCTTGGACATGAGAGAGTATCTCCCATGTTAACTCATGTGACTTAAATTTCATGTTTGACATTAGTTAATCTTTTGTTTCAAAATGAGTTATGGTAATTATCTTCTTGTATGCATGGTTGGCCACCATATTTACATGTTTTATGCTTTGTATTATTCTGGAAAGATATTTTGAGAAGTAAGGAATAACTATTTTGGCACCATTTCTTAACCACACAAATGGCTAGGTTAATGTTGAGGATTCTAGGTTGTAATCTGAATCCATGTATATGCATGGGAATGCCGTATAAGGTTACAATTGTTGTATATCATTAGGAGATGTATTTAGAATACAACAACCTACCTTTTGAAGATTGACTAAAACAAATGGAAATTGTGGTTCTTTATTGGGTTATGATATGGAAGTAAAATCCCATATCCAAGTTTCTCATGATCTGATTTTAATTATCCTCCAAGTGATTAGTGTTTTTAATTTCCTTTGTTTCATATTCAAAATTAATTTGATGCAAACAAACCTCTTAATTGAAACCAAACTAGATTGTACAAAATTAGCAATTTTGCCCCTAACTAGCCTAGATCCCTGTGATTTGACCTTAGCTACAATTGATCCTGCATTCTTGCATATGATTGATGTGTTAAGATAATTAATTATTTAAAACCCATTGTCCTTTGGAAATCAACAAGTTTTTGGCTCCATTTCCAGGGAGCTATGATTTTTTTAGTGAAAGTGTTAATTAGTGTTTGATACTAGGTCACCATTTTCCATTATTAATTTTGTGATACCTTTTATCTTTGTGATTCTCACTTGACTATTGCTTTTTGTAGGTTCATTGCATCGTTCTAAGAGGGGTCTTGAGACGTCCATTTTCTTAGACCCGAAGATTGAGCAAACATTTTGCAGTCAAAGGAGAGAAAAGAAAGGTGACAACTTTTCAAGCTTAGAGGAATTACAACCATCATCGCCTCATTCAAAACCTTCACCACCACCCTCACATAATCATCATCAAGAGATGAACATGGAGGACAATTGGCCGTTAAAGGAATTTGTGCCATCAACATTTGTGGATCCATTGATCATCCGGCTATTGAAGCTAATAATTTCTCTATCAGCCCCACCATTATGCAGATGACCCCAAAAAAATAGATTTGCAGGAACTCCTATGGAAGATCCAAATCTTCACATAGCTGTGTTTTTATAATACATGAACACCTTCTAGATAAATGGTGTCCTAACGGAAGGTGTACATCTACTTTTATTATGGTTTACCCTATGAGACCGAGCCAACGCATGGCTCTCCTCTTTGCCCAAGCAATTCATCAAAAGTTGGGATGAGCTGCTAAATAATTTCCTTACTAAGTGCTTTCCTCCTAGCAAGACCACTCAATTGAGGAGCCAGCTCACCAATTTCAAGCAACAAGAAGGTGAAACACTTTATGGCATGTGGGAGAGATTTAAGGATCTGCAACGTCTTTATCCTCACTATGGCTTGAACAAGTGGTTATTCTTACAAACCTTCTACAACATGTTATTCTACAACACCTATAAGATCATAGATACCATCACAAGTAGATCTTTTATGAACAAATCCTACAGGGAGGTATATGAATTATAGAAGACATGACACTCAAAATTTTCTAGAGGAGCTAAAAAAGGACCAGCCAACCCTTCTCATCAAGTGGCACTACTAAGAAGTCAAGTGAAAAGCACACCATTGATGCAGTTGATCTTATTACAACCAAACTTTATGCTTTGTCATAGAAGTTTGAAAGTTGAGTACACACTCCATCCAAGAAGTTGAGCAAGTGTGAAATGCTTGTAGAGCCCCCATGCATGATTCTTCTTATTGTTTTGCTCCACAAATGAATGTTCCAAAGGTGCCAAAGAAAGCTAATGCAGTAGGGAGTTTTCCCAACAAGGAATGCTACAATCCTTGCTCTAAAACCTACAATATAGGATGGAGAGGTCCCAAAATTTTTTGCTACAAGAACAACAATCTTCAGAACCAACAATCATCAAATCAAAATCATCAGAACCAAGGCCAAAATCAGCAACAACAAGTGGGCAACCAACAACCCATAAACAATAACCAACCATAAAGATTCAACAACAACATAAAGTACAATTAACCTCAACCTAAGTCAACTTTGGAAACCATGCTCGAGACTTTTTTGTCAACGCAAATCTAGAAAAATGACAAATTTTGTGTACATGTGTTACTTCTAAAAGATGCTATCATTCAACTTTCTTCCAAGGTAGATGATTTCTACTCATGCAAAGATGCTAGAAAATCAGATTGTCTAGCAAGCTCTAGCAAATCAAAGAGCCTCTTACAGTTCATTTCCAAGCCAACTGGAGATGAGTCCACCTGAATATTAATCGATTTCTTTAAGGAGTGACAACATTATTGAAAGACCCCTGTTGGTAGATGAAAAAAATTTAATGATGATAAAGAAGATGATGTTGAAGAAAAGCAAGGGAAGAAAAATACAGCTGAAGAACTACCATCCTACAAGCCTACCATTCCTTTCCCCCAAAGGTTTGCACACAAGAAAGAATATGGACAATTTCACAGATTGACATTCTCATAAAACTATATGTCAACCTTCCCTTGGCTGAAGTCATTACTGAAATGCCTACCTATGCAAAGTTTATGAACTCTTAACAAAAAAGAGGAGGACTGATCAAGTGGAAACTGTTACGATATCTAAAAGGATGTCTTCCATCATTCAAAATAGACTATCGAAGAAACTTGATGATCAAGGTGCCTTCATACTGCCATGCAAGATTGGTGATACAACATTTGATAAAGGTTTAGTTGACCTTGGTTCCAACATGAACCTTATTCTGGTTACATTGTCAGAACAACTTAACATTGGAGATATGAAGCCAACCAAGATGACCATTCAATTAGTAGACCACACCATCACGTACCCAAGAGGAATTGTTGAAGATGCACATGTTCAAGTGGGCAAGTTCTTTATTCCTAGTGTTTTTTTGTGTGTTAGATATGAATGAAGCTCCATCCAATCCTATCCTTTTTGGAATACCCTTCCTCCATACAACTGATTGCATAGTATATGTATGAGAAGGAAATATCAATCTTAGAATAGGAGGGGAGATAATGGAATTTTCTATTATAGATGTAATGAAGTCTCCAAACAAAATGGAGAATATCTTCTTAATTGATTGTATTGATAAGTTTTTGGAGGAAGATAAAGAATTTTCTAATTTCATTGTTTACTATTGTGAGGAATGTGAATTGCACACCGCCATAGCTACAAATATTTCAGATGTTGTTTCCAATTCTAGTTTGCATCTATCTCATGAAGATGTTTCTCCATTGAAAGATGACTCTTGCAAGTCCACCAAGGAGAAAAAGGTAGAAATCAAACCCCTTCGACTGGTGCTAATGTATGCTTTTGTTGACCCTATTCTACATCTCTTGTCATCATAAATGTTGATTTAACCAATGAACAAGAAATCAAATTGCTAAACAAATTATTTTTGTATAAACAAGTAATGAGTTATTCGATCAATGGTTTGAAAGGCATAAACCCCATCATTTGGATGCATATAATTAATTAAGAGGAAGATGCCAAAAATTATGTAGAACCTCCTAGGTGTTAATTTTTTTTTAAAGTTGAAAGATGCATGGATAATTTATCATATTAGTGACATCACCTGAGTGAGTGTTATTTGTGTAGAACCTAAGGGGGGGTGCAACTATTGTCAAGGGGATAATGATGAATTGCTTCAACCTCATGTAGCCTCGGGATAACACATGTTTATAAACTATAGGGGGTTGAATAAAGCAACCCAAAAAGACCATTTTCTACTGCCATTCATTGATTTAATGCTTCAGAGATTAGCCAATCATTCTTATTTCTACTATCTTGATGATTGTTATGGATTCTTTCAAATACCAATTTATGCTTATAGACGCATGTCGTTTGGTCTTTTCAATGCGCCAATGACTTTCTAGCATTGCATGATGGCTATCTTCTTCAATTTCATCGAGCATACAGTGGAAGTTTTTATGGATGATTTCAATGTTTACGGGAACTCATTTGATGATTGTTTGTCTGACTTTTCAAAAGTCCTTGAATGTTGTATAAAGTTAACCTAGTAGTAAACTGGGAGAAATGCCATTTCATGGTACAATCTGGAGTAGTACTAGGCCATGTGATTTCTAACAAAGGTATTGACATTGATAGAGAAAAGTGGAAGCAATAGAGAAAATGTATACCTTGATTTTGTCTATCTTGGCTATACCAGATTTTATAGTTCATCTAAGATTTTGCCATGATAGCTAAGACTTTATGCTTGTAAACTTGCAAAGGACGTTGATTTTTTGTTCAATGATGAATGCCAAGCTGCCTTCAAGAAGCTTAAGGATGCTCTATTATAGCTCCAATCATTCAACCACCAGATTGGGATGCACCCTTTCAATCGATGTGTAATGTAAGTGACTACTTCATCAATGCTGCACTTGGTTAATGAGAGGAGACCAAGCTACATGCTATCCACTATGCCAATAAGACACTTGATGAGGCCCAGATTAACTATGCCACAACCAATAAGGAGATTCTATCTATAGTATATGCCTTCAACAAGTTTTGCCAATATCTAGTTGGATCCAAATTTGTCATCTATACTGACCATGTTGGCATCAAGTATTTACTGAACAAGAAGGGTGCTAAACCAGACTTTATCTATTGGATTTTGTTGCTTTTTAGAATTTGATATTAAGATCAAGGATAAGAAGGGTACTAAAAACAATGTCACTGATCACCTTTCTAGAGTAAATACAGATAAAAAGCATACATTTCCTATTGATGATTACCTTACGATAGAGAGATTGTAAGCAGTTGACACACCACAAGCACCATGGTTTGTGGTCATTGCCAACTTTCTTTCTATAGGGCATCTTCCACCTGATCTTACTTATCAGCAAAAGAAGAAATTCCTGCATGCTATCAAATTTTATTAATTGGACGACCTGATGTTGTTCAAACAAAGAACCAACAAACTGATCTGACGGTGTGTAGCTCAGGAGGAGATACCAAACATCATTTATGACTGCCATTCTTCTCCCTACGGAGGTCACTTTGGAGGAGAGATGACAACTACAAAGTTCCTTCAAGCTAAATTTTACTGGCCAACCTTGATTTGAGATGTCCAATGCTTATGTCAAAGGATGTGACAAATGCCAAAGGACCTATGGGATATAAAAAAGAGACGAGATGCCTCTGAACTCCATTTTGGAGATCGAGGTGTTTGATCGATGGGGTATCAACTACATGGTCCATTTTGTGGTTACAAATACATATTGGTCACCTACGATTATGTCTCAAAGTGGGTAGAGGCCATCCCTACCCAAAATCCTGATGCTAAATAAATTTTTAGAGGGTTATTTTTCCTCATTTTGGAGTTATAAGGGCCATTATTTCATATGGAGGGACACATTTCATTGAGAAATAGTTCAAGAATCTTCTCACCAAGTGTGGATTCACATAAAAATCTCTACTTCATATCACCCCCAAATAGCTGGACAAGTTGAACTGTCCAATAGACAACAAAAGAACATCCTTGAGAAAATAGTTTCAAGCTCATGGAAAGGTGGGACACTCAATCTAGATAATTCTCTTTTGACATTCCAAACTTCATACAAGATGGTCATCGGTACCACATTGTTCAAGCTTATCTATGGAAAATCTTGTCATCTTCGTTTGGAGCTAGAGCATAAAGATTTATGGGCCATCAAGTTCCTTAATTTTGATATGAAGAAAGTATGGGGAAAATGGCTCTTGAAACATCAAGAGCTTGAGGAGCTAAAGCTTGACACATATGAAAATTCTAAGATCTATAAAAAGCAAACAAAGACATGGCATGAAAACACAATCACAAGAACAGACTTTGTTGAAGGAGATCATGTGTTGTTGTTCACTTCAAAATCAAACTCTTTACAAGGCGGAACTAGTCTCCTCGAAGCCTTCCTTCACTCCGGGGAAGTTCTCCAAGCTAGATCTTGATTTAGTCGATGGGAAGCTGGTGTATCCCAAGCACATTGCGGAGAGGAATATAAAGAGATGGAGCCTAACTGCAGTAAGCTACGTTGTAGGATTGAATCCTCAATGGCAGGTCCTGGTTCGTCATTTCGCCCAGATCTGGAACGTGAAAGGTTCTATTGAGGTTAGATAGAGGGGGAAAGGTTTCTTCATCGTGATGTTCTCAAATGAAGATGATCTGAACACAGCTATAGACGGAGGACCCTGGTTTGTGGCGGGGAAGCCCCTGATTATTAAGAAATGGGAACGGGGTGAACCATTAGAGAAGTTGAAGCTATCGGAGATCCCAGTGTGGCTTAAAATTCATGGTTTACCTCTGGAATTATGTTATGAAGAGATGTTTAATCACATTGGTTCAGTGCTTGGTAAGCCTTTGCGAACTGACAAGCTTACTGTGGAGTTTACTAGGTTGGAATTTGCTAGGATGCAAGTACTTATACCGGTTGATTTCCAGTTTCCAAAGAACCTTGACATTCAAAGTGATGATGGCCATGCTGATACTATATCCTTTGAGTATGAATGGGAGCCTGATAGGTGTAAGGCATGTGGAAAGTTTGGTCACGAGACTGCACTTTGTGATGAGCCATTGGTTGTAAACTGGGGTGATAATGCCAAAACTAAATCCAAGATGATCTGGGTACCTAAAGGTCCTGCTGCTGCTGAGAAGCTGGATGAGGAATTTGAAGTATTCTCTGATGCTGTTGAAACTGTTGCTGACGAGGTGGCTGTGGATTTGCCTAAACCAAATTGTGATGGTAGTATTCAAGCCATCAGTACAGAAGTTGTTCCCGTCCCTCAGGTGACTCCTGCTCCTTCACCTACATGGGAAATGCAAAAGAGAAAATCAAAGTCCCCACCGCGGGTGTGCTCTAAACCTCTGTCTTCTCTAAAGAATATCCAGTTATCACCAAATAAATTCTCATTGTTAGCTAATATGACTGATACCTCAGGGGTCCAGGGGGTGTCGACCTCATTCCTAATGGTTAATCCTATCTCTATTTCTTCCTGGAATGTAAGGGGCATCCATAACAAGCTCCCTTGCATTCAGAAGGAACTGTGGAAAAATAAGGCAGATATTAACATCATCCTTGAATCCAGAACTAATGAATCTGACGTTGCTGCGGTGGTGGATTCTTTGTGTCCTGGGGCAGACTTCATCTCCAATTTGGGTTTCTATTCTTATACAAGGATTATTCTTTTGTGGAGGAATGATGCTATTGTGATTAATAAACTGTTTGATAATGAACAAATCATTCACTATGAAGTTTCTATTGGTGAGTCTCACTTCCTTCTTTCAGCTGTCTATGGCTCCAATGACGATCTTGATAGGAATATCTTATGGAATTCTCTCAACTCAATCAACGTTACTTCCTCTCCTTGGTGTGTGCTGGGTGATTTCAATGCCGTCAGGTTCAACTATGAAAGGAAGGGAAAGCATCCACCGTCTGCTAGGAGTATGTCTGATTTCAATGAATCTCTCTATGTTACGGGTCTTATTGAGGTCCCTTCAAAGGGTAATTTTTTTACCTGGGATAGTAGGAGCAGGAGCGGTGTTAGTACCTTCTAAAAAATTGATAGATTCTTCACTAATGTTCCTTTCTTGACTCTGTTTCCTTCCATGTGGGGTGAAATTATTCCTATTTTAGTCAGTGACCATTGCTTGCAGAACCTTCATCTTAATGCTGGAAAATGTAAACGAGCTCCATTCAGGTTCATTAACGCCTGGGTCAGCCAACCAGGGTTCATGGATATGATTAGGATGTCCTGGTCTTCGTCCTGTCCTACTGGCGCACCTATGCTTAAGCTCTATAAAAAGTTCAATACCCTTACGGCTGATATCCTTAAATGGAACAGAGAGTCCATTCGGAATTTTTCTTCTGCTGCCAAGGAACTTGAATCCTTAGCTATTTCTCTTCATCGTGAGGTGGATTCCAATCCGGAGGATAATTCTCTTCAGCTTAAGCTCGCTGAAGTTAGAAGGCGTGTTAATCTTGTGATTTCTTCTGAGGAAAGTTTTATCAGACAAAGGTCGAGAGTGTTTTGGCTCAAAGAGGGCAATAGGAATTCTTCCTTCTTCTATGCATCACTCAAATCCAGAAGTATTCATAACAACATCCATATCCTTCATGCTAATGATGTTGTGATTAAGGACCCCGAGTTGATTTCTGATCATATTGTGGAGTATTATTCTAAAGTGTTTAATGATGCGCCTTCTACTAAGGTGTTCTGGAATGAGAGCTAGAGGGTCCCTTCTATTTCTAGTGAACATTCTGTTTCTCTGAGTAGGTTGGTCACTAAGGAGGAGGTTGAAAAAGTTGTACATAGCTTTAATGGGGACAAAGCCCCTAGTCCAGATGGGCTTAATGCATTCTTTTTTAAATCTTGCTGGGACGTCATTGGTGATGATGTGGTTAAGGCTGTCTTAAACTTTTTCTCTTCTGGGAAGTTGTTGGGTGAGTGTAATAGATCCTTTATTACCCTTATTCCTAAAGTTTCTGGTGCTACTTGCTTGAAGGACTTCCGACCCATCTCTTTGTGTAATGTGATGTTCAAGATTATAACTAAGATTATGGCCAACCGCTTGAGTTGTTGTCTGCCAGAGGTTATTGATAAGAACCAGATGGCCTTTCTAAAAGGGAGAAGTATTGGAGAGGCTATTCTTTTAGCCAATGATTTTCTTAGTTCCTTTCCAGTTCATGGTTCTAGTAAGCTCTATGTTAAGGTGGATTTGGATAAGGCCTATGATTCTGTACGTAGAGATTACATTCTTTTTCTTATGAGCAGAATGCGTTTTCCCCCTTACTGGTTACATTGGATCCATACTTGTTTTGACACTGCTTCCTTCCAAGTTATAATCAATGGCTCCCCATCTACTAGGTTTCTGGCTAAGAATGGAATTAGGCAAGGGGACCTGCTCGCCCCTACCTCTTTGTAATTGCAATGCAGGGCCTTACCTCTATCATCAATTCTTATGTCTGTGCCGGAAGTCTTATTCCCTTGAAAGCTTCCAAGGAGTTTGGAGTCTCGCATATCATTTTTGCTGATGATCTTCTCATCTTTGCTAAAGCGGATGCTGTGAATGCTCGTTCTAAACAGACTACCCACTATAGATGTTGTTTGTGTAAAGCTTATGAAGAGGTTCAGGAACACATTCTATTTTCATGTCCTTTCAGCAAGGAAATCTGGAGCTTATTTCTTTCTATTTATGGTACCAAACCTGACGGTCTCTTTAACATCACTTCCTTTTTTGGTGAGTTAAAGTTGGCTGCAATAGCCGTTCTTGTCAACCTGTGGCAAGAGAGGAACTTCAGAGTCTTTAGGGGACTCGAGAGGACTGTTGAGATCATCTGGAGGAAAGCTTTAGCTGACATACGACTTTTGGGCTAGTATTAGTGGTTTCTTGCTGTACAGTTTTCTTTTTTGGCCGTTGGCCTTTTCCCTTTTGTCGGTTGGCAATTTTGTTACTTGTATATAGTAGCTTATGTTATCAATGAGTAAAAAGAGGGAAACACGCCGTTTACATAAAAAAAAACTCTTTCCAAGGAATCTTCGATCCAAATGGTCTGGACCTTTCCTAGTCTTGAAAGTTTATCCATATAGGACAGCTGATCTACAAGGCAAGCAATCACCATTCAAGGTTAATGGATAACGAAGTAAGCTTTACAATGAAGGAGAGAAGATAGAATTAGGAGCCCATGCTCCCTCACAAAATTTTGCTAAAGAGGAATCATGTCTACTTCCAAACTCTAAACGAAAGGCCTTTGTAGCAGACTTAACCACATTTAAATAGATTATTTTTTGTTCTTTCATTTAGTATTGTTTAGTTAGTAATCTACTTATGAATAAGACCTCATGGTGTTACATCAAAGGATTTGTGTGGAAACATTAAGTAATCACTTATATTTTGCAAGTTTTGATTGTTCTTGTCAGAAAGAACCAGGTAAATAAAGATACACAAAACACATGCTCCAACACATCACGTGGACATGTCAAAATGGCATGCATGGTATTTTACAAAATTCCAAACTTCATAGTGATTCACTGTTACAACATGTGAAACATGACCAAGATCATGGAAATTCAATGCTTTAGAAACCTCAACAACACGACGTGTGGACCACTCCACACGACTGTTGAATTATTTGATGGAGATTAAAGTTTTCACTGAGACACCCCATTACACTGTGTTGGCGTCATCTATGCTATGTGTGTTTTGCGAGGAAAAGTTATCAAATTTTGCAGAGAACCAACCTTATATGTTGCCATCATATACGTTATGTGGCTTTCTTGAGGGGAATTTCAAGTTTTTTGGCAGACTTGGCCCCTTACAGTGTGTGGTATCCATCTATGCTGTGTGATGCTCAAGAAAGAAATTTTCAAAATTTTGACAGAGTTGGCTCCTTATGCCGTGTATCCTATAACTATGACATGTATTCTTTGTAGAATTGGGAAGGTTTATCCTTACCTTACACCGTGTAGCATGTCCTTACGCCATGTTGTGGAACTACTTAAGTGTTATGAACCCTAACTTCATTTGATTTTAATTTCCCCTCATGTTGTGTAGCCGATTCTGAGCCCTACTCATGACCCTGACCCTTACGACGCGGACCTCTACCACCACACACTGTGGTCTCTCCTTTTCCATCCATCCCCGCCAAGTTCTATGGTGTCAACATCTCACCTCAAACCCACACCGCCACATGGCTACGTGCAACCACAACCCTACTCCCACCACCATCTCGTGCCAAGGAGAGAAGATTATGCCCAAAGGCCCTTTCCGTTGACCCCCATCGCCTCACAGAAGAAGGACAGGTGCTGCCATTTTCCACCATCCACTATATCCCATTTCTCAGATCAGATCTCCAAATCTTCTACCGAGACACGTCATAACACTTACCATTACGCTGTGTTTGTCTCAGTTAAGGATAAGCAATGTCTACAATCAACACACCATAATGACTCCATCTATGTCATGTTTGTATCAGAGCTGTGTTTAAGAAGAATGAAAATCACATGCAATGTGGCCGACCCCTTACATCGAGTGGACCCATCCAACAACTACAAAAATCCTGAGATCAAAGATTTTATGCAAAGAGATCTTGTCCCAAACCTGAGGCATCTTCCTCTGATGCACCATACATCTCCATGGTGCACTTCACACTGAATTTAGAGGAGGACATCATCTTCCATCATATTGCCTCTTGTCGGGTAGTCCTGAATATGTTTGTACATGACAATGATATGGAGATGCTAGACATTCTAAATGAAGCTAAGGAATACATTGTTTTTCTTGGCCTGGCTTATGTTGTTTTAATTGCCATGCCACATACCGTCACATGAATTATGGTTTAATAACAACCTTCAAAGTATCAAAGGACTCTTTTGATAAACATGAACCTTCTGTCCTGGTTTCATTTTGATTGATGTACAAACCCTTCAAACTAAATTTCAAGTGGATTTACAACTTGGTGGAATTTGGTTATGATGATAGTATCATCATGCCTGAGCAATTTAAGCCCATCACTATCTGGGGCTAGATCACTAAAGTAACCTCCTACAATACTACAAGTGCTAGAGTGACTCATGTTCACAACTTGATTTTTCAATACATTCATTGCCTTTTCATTACAGGTGTTTTTGCATGAAAGGAAACACAAGGTGTAGTTGGTAAATTTGATTTGTTTTTATTGTGGGCCATGCTAAATGATTATGATGTGAACATTGGGTACCATTTTATTTCGTGGGTTGTAAAGATCCTGAAGGAAACAAAAAGAGATATCATGAAAGGAGACATTATCACCACACTTTCTATTGCCTTGAAGGTTGATCTATGTACTATTGATCCCCTATATGGAGGGAAATATGTTGATTGGGATTTTCTCATATCCTACCACATGCTGAGAAAAGATAAGAATGAAAAACTCTTTTACAAGGTTTACAACAAATCCTCTCTCTTCCAATTGCCAAACCCTACCTTCACAACTCTCAAAGAGAAAGCTAACTGGAAGTATTTCCAAAATAAAGGACCTTCTATAGGAGCACAGTCCCAGTCTTCGTCTGCCATGGCTGGCATTCCACCACCTCCTTCCATGGGTACACAAACAGACTTCACTTGGAGGTACCCATATATGAGGCAGATCTATGGGTATGTTCAACACTCATTTGACGATCAAGATACTCACATCTCTCATCTCTCTCAACAATACATTGGTTTGTTCCAAAACATTATAGACATCGACACCATGGTGACTAGGATGGATTCTTGGCACATTTCTCAAGGTCATTATGGCTATCCTCCACAACCATATCCACCTATAGGACCCTCCTCCATGGCTGTCATCGACCCCAACTTTTTCCTGGATCACCTTTATCCTACCTAGGAGGATTTTGACGCCTCTTTATGATGCATTTGAGGTATCCTATTGTACAACTTTTGAGTTTGTTATGAGCAGTGAGGACACTTTTCATGTCATTTAGTTTGTTGTTTGCATGTTTTGCATTTCCTCTCACATCCTTGCATGATTTATTGAGTGAAAATATTTGATCAATTCATCCTACTACTTGAACAATTAGAGTGGATAAAGAACATGGCTACATGATGACAAATTGGGCATAAACCTTGCTAACTAATTTTTTTGTGAAATTTTGGCTATCCATCTCCATATTTAGGTTTTATCTAAACATGATTTTCAATTCTCTCACTCATGTTCTTAAACCATGTAATGATTCAAATGCTTTGAATTTCTAAACTTAATAGCTTTGAATAGAAATCAAATGACCTTGCCAACCATATAATGCATTTTTAGTTTGCAATACTCCATTTCTTTTACAAATGAATATCTTCATGCATGACTTGAAATAATATAGGATGAATTAGAATAGGACTACTTGGTTCCAAAGGGAGCCTGAATCACATAAAAAGGGAAGCATTGATATGCATTTAAAAATCTAAACACTACAAAAGATGGCTAAGTCACTCACGTTTCCACCAACCCAATGAAGGTTGGGATAATGTTGGAAATAGGGAAACAAATAACCAACAATATTGGAGATGCACATAGCCTGTATTAGCAACCTAGTACCACACTCTGAAAATCGAACTGATTTTTTTTGCTGGAATTGCAACATCATTGCAGGAAGATAAAAACATTTCATTTAAGTGAGCTTTATGGAAAATCATTACATTTTTTTCTCTATCATCTTGTTTCTATTAATTACTCTCTAGTTGTTTCTTTCAAAGTAAATTAAATGTTAATTTGAACTTAAAATCTTATCTTGAGAGTTAGAATTGATTTCACATTTAGTTACATATCTAACTGATGAAAATTACCATTTCAAGATCTATCAATTCATATTCGTATGGATCTGATTATTGCCCATCTGTTTATCCTAGACATATATCCAATTCTTTTTGCTCGAGGACAAGCGATGGTTCAAGCTTTGGTGTATTTGATGTGCACAAATCATATCATATTTTCCTGCCAATTTAGTTGCGAATTTCACTCAATTTAACCATATTTCTACTCCAATTCATGCAAAGATGTTTGTTTCATGTTGATCTTACTCATGTCATGGTTTGAATTGTAGGTACACAACATTCCACTCATAACAACAAACTCCTCAATCGAGCCTAGCCACGGTGTGTGTCCCAACTACATGACATGGCACAGAAAGTCTAGAATTCAAAAAAGAATCTTCTTTATGCCACAACATGTGACTTACGATTGTGGCTCAACTCATTCAAAAATTGAATCTGACATGACGTGTCGACCATTAACACGACATGTCAGGCTTATTTTTTGTACTTTTAGAATACAATTGCTCATTTTTTGTTATACATAATAGACACTTCCCTTGGGAAGCGTACCACATATCATTTGGAGTAGTTACAGACTAGCGATAAGACTAGAACTTTAGAGGGGCAATTTTGGATGGAAAGCTAGAACCCATTCTTAGCTCTATTTCTCTCCTCTACTCCTTCCTGAAGCTGTAGAGGGAAGGTTGTTGAAGTAAGGGGCATTTGCATAGGTGTATCTCCACCTCTTGGCAGGAGATATCTTTATGTTCTTCACTCCCACAGATTTATTTGTATCCTGTCTCTCTACTCATGTTTCTTTCAATGACTTATCATTTGTGGCTGTATTTTCTCACTACGAGTGAGTAAACTCCTTTTCTTAGACATGGGAGAGTATCTCCCATGTCATAACTCCTATGACTCAAATTTCATGTTTGATATTAGTTAATATTCTATTTCAAAATGAGTTATGGTGCTTATCTTCTTGTATGCAAAATTACACACCATATTTACATGTTTTATGCTTATTATTATTTCTGGAAAGATATCTTGAGAAGTAAGGAATAACTATTATGACAACATGTCCTTAACCATGGGAATGAGTATGATCATGTGTAGGATAGGTTGTAATCCAAATATATGCATATGCATGTGAATGATGTATAAGGTTAGGATTATCATATATCATGAGGAGATGTATTTAGAAGAAAACAACCTACCTATTAAAAATTGACTAATATAAATGGAATTCGTGGTTCCTTATTGGGTTATGATATGGAAGTAAAATCCCATATCCAAGATTCTCATGATCTGATTTAATCATCCTATAAGTTATTAGTGCTTTTAATTTCTTTTGTCTCATATATAGAATTAATTTGATCCAAACTAACCTCTTAATTGAAACCGACCTAGGTTTTAGAAAAATAGCAGTTTGCACCTAGACAGTCTAGACCCTTGTGGTTCAACCTCAACTTCAATGAATCCTATATACTTGTTGGTGATTAAAGAGTTGTGATAATTAATTATTAAAAATTCTCTTGCCTCCAACAAGAAATAGTCAACAAGTTTGCTATATTTCCTCTTTGATCCACACCTAGGAACTCCAAGACCACATCCTGTGAGAGGTTGGATCTTTGCCTACATATTCCTCTTTTGTTACCATACATGATGTCATTCGTAAGATCTTGTCATACTTTTTCTAGTCCCAATTATCATGTACGCCTTCTTCCACTCCAAAAACCCAATCTATTTTGGCAGACGCTTGATACAAAATCTTTGTCCAACAATTCACTACAAGTGTCCTCTCTTAAGGACAAATAGCTATCCTTGCTTCTCTCCAAGCCGGTCATGCAAGACTTCATACTTGTTATTCCCATTGATGGTCTTGGTTTATCCATGTCACCTATTGAGTATCAAGCTGCCCTTCGTTATAGACTTATGATTCTCTTATATCTAGGAGAAGAACATTGCTCTCTTTGCAACACTATATCTCTTGACACCTTCGATGATCATGATTTTCATTGCCACACAAGACTTGGATATAAGTTTCATCATGACTTAGTTCTTGATACTCTTTTTTTACCTTCCTCTCGAGTTGGAATAAAGGTCCTAAAAGAGGTTCATGTGGCCTTTCTTGGCACATGACTTGATGGTATCCACTCTCAACGTCCAGTTGACATTTTTGTGTTTGATTGGACAGACAAAAAACACACATGTGTTGACCTCACTAGAGTCTCTCCTCTGTCAGGTGGACTTTCAAGTAACTTTAAAGCAGGCCAGGCAGCATGTGATGCCGCTGCACAAAAGGCACAAAAGCACGATGCAACTTGTATGGAAAATCACCATCATTTTTTGCCCTTTTCTTTTGATACCTTTGGAGTACTTGTTGATGATGTGTGTTCTCTTCTACAATGCCTTCAACATGCCACAAATAAGAGCCTAATGCTACAATCTTCTTCTTCTTATATTTTTTTTATATCTATATAATTCACAAAAGGACTAGAAACTCAATTTATTTCTCATGCTTCTGGGAAGGCAATTTTGCAAAGTAATTTTATAAATTAAGTAGTCTTAGTTCACACTTTTGTGGGTAATGAAGAGACGACAAGAAACCAAGAGTGGGGTTGTTGGGATGAGATAATCAAGAAGAAAGATAGAGGGAGAGAGCAAGTTTGGGTGGATATTGAGAGTTTGAATTTGATATCATGGATGATTAAGAGATGGTCAAAATTAAGAAGAAAGTTATTTTTTTGGGATAGAATATTGGGAAGAGAACAATTTTAGAGATTAAACTTATCCTTGGAGATTTATGGGTGAGAGAGAGAGATCTAATGATATTGTTACATTAAAAATTTATTTTGTTAGAAGTGATAGTGAAATAATGTGAGAATGCAAAGAATTTTATTTTTTCTTTAGGAATTATTTAGTTATAAGTGATATTGAAATAATGAGAGAATATGGAGAATTTAAGAGGTTATATCATTAAAAAAATAATGTAATATAATTGGCTGGACATTTTGGAAAAAAATGTAAACACAGAAGTCTCATGCACATGAAAGTTAATTGGCTTAATATATGTTGATTTTATCTCTCTACCAAAATAAAGATAAATTTTTTTTAAAGAGTAGATATGCAATTCGAGAAACAAAAATGATAGTGAATAATTTATGGTAAGAAATATAAAAATTTAACAATCAAAACTTGATATACTGAACGTGGGAATCAAAATTTGATATGTATCATCATCTCTAATGTGAATACTAACAAAATAAGATACATCTAATGGAGTTGTAAAGAGGGCAGCCTATGTTTTATATATAAAGGGAAATTTATTATATCTGATATAAAGAGATCAATAGAGCATAATACTCCAAAATATTATAGTTGGATTATTGTGAAATATAGTTTATATTTTTCCATAAATTTTTTGAATATAAAAGGTATTCTGAAAATTGTATAGGAAATGATGAGACAAGAAAAGGTAGAAACAATATTTAAAAAGTCCACTTCCTCAGCTTAGATGTAAATATGATAAGCATATGTGCATAATTTTTTACCATTATAAAGACGAGTGATTAGGCCATATTTCCTTATTCTTATTAAAAGAATATTCAAAGCTACATTACATTACTGATCAACCATTAGGATTACCTCACAAAAGTTTATAGAACAAAGAAAATTAGATGACATTGCTTATATGGTCACGTTCATCCAGTCAATGGGCCTATAGATCTAGAAATGATCTAAAGTTCTCTTTGACTTTTCTAAGATATAAAATTAGTTTAATATAATTGTATTGGACGGGAAAATGTGGACTTTATAAATGAAACCTAATGCCAAACTCATAAAATAGTGACGCATTTGCAATTGAAATAGATAAGAAACACACAAGCATGGCAGACTCTTCTACATGACAATGGCATTTAGCCAACCCAAAGTGATACACACATGATTGAGGCATTATCATTGTTACAAGGAGTAGTAGTGAATAATATTAGTTCAAAATAAGTATAGTATCTTCAATATTTTGGTATTTTCTTATATTTTAACCTGACTAATGTTCCACTCTATAGACTAAAAATATTTAGTGTGATGGATCCACAAATTATTTTGGTTATGTCTAATTAACTTGTTTATATGTATTATTACATATAACATACTTGTTACCTTTATGTATAATACAAACTTGATGAGTATGCACAATAGCTCCATAGTAGTTCAAAAACATGTATAGATCTCTACCCCCCTTACTATAAGTAATAGAGTAGTTCACTTATACAGTAGACAAAGCTACACACAAATGCCTTCTCTTAAAGCTATCGATCTCTGTGTTATGAGCTACGCTGCTAAAGTTATGTTATAAGAAATTTTGTCTTGTTGGCATGGTACCAAATATTAGACATGAGGTGCAACAAAGAAGGTAAAGGCCCTCCTGACCTATCATCACATATCAATACATATGTAAAACTTTCACCTTTTGTTGTCTACATTATGCTTTTATTTTGGTTGGAAGATTGGAAGCTCCATTACAATCATACCAATAAATTCATTTTGGCAGTGGAACTTGAGGATATCATGTTTAGTTATAAAGGAAAAGTTTATTTTCATCACTATCAACACTTTAATGAGTGCTATATATTACATAAATTGCATAAAGAAAACAATTTGAGATGTTGTGGTTTTTGATGTCAGGCATACAATAACCTCCAACATATATATAAGATCAAAATCACCAGAAAGCTACGTACAAATGCCTACAGAAAAGACAAGACAAAGGTATAGGTTGGGCTGAGAAGAACATTATAAGAGATTCATCCTAGGTCATGGAAACTACCCTTTTGAGTTAAATTCATTGTGATGCAATATGCAGAATTTAAGGGAAATATAGGAGGAAAAATTGCATATGAAAGATACAAAGATAGATGTCCTTTTATGGTAGGATCGACGTGGTAGGTGCAGTCGGGCTTCAATGAACCCACTTAGTTTAGATCTATCACACGGGCAATGTTGCTCAGATTTCTATGGAGTTGATATGGTTATGAGAGGGTGATGGGTTGTGATCTTGGTAGATACTTGACAAAAGGGGCCTTTAAAAGTTTAATGTGATGCAAATTGAAGGTTGTCATCAACAGTGATGGGTTTTGCACTCACAAACTTGAACAAGTTCATTTACATACTAATGAGAAAGTGCTAGGTATGAGGGACATACATTGGTTGTTTAATAGGGAAACATGTTAGAGGTAACCAACACAGAGGTCTTGCCTAGTTTCGTAGTGGTGGCTATACTTGCAAGGTGTCCAAGCTTTTGTTTCGGATGATGCAATTTCACTCAAGTGGACTAAAATGGCACCAAGTGAGAATGTTCATCTTACCAGATGAGGTTGTTCTACTCAAGGTCGTTATTGCTTTATGATCTATGTTCCATGATCGACCATTGAGGGGCAACCAAGGAATACTGTTATTGTCATCTGATATCATTACTCAATTATATATAAATACCTTTATTTCTACACAACATCAGTCACTGGAAACCTATTTAATAGAGAAGAGAAGGAGAGTGGAGATGTCAAAGTGTAGGCATGAGTTTAGTAGTCAGACATGGTGTTTGAATGGTAGCATTGTGCAACTATGAAAAAATACTTCAATCTTAGAATCCATCTAGGGTGGGGTGTGAGTTTCTTGCTGTGTAAAGGAGCCTCTTGTGGATTTCCATCCTTGTTCTTCAATTATGTAAATAGGGAGGGAATCAATTATTGAAGTGTCTACCCAGTTGTCTTTGCGAAACCCAGTGACATTTGCGTTATTTCAAAAATAACACTGAGATAAATACATGCCTAACAAACTACACATTCCACTTGGAATGCACATCCTCCATGATTGGTTGGCATTGTTTTAAAACTCCTCAGTAGTACGAGATAATGGAGATATATTAAAAAAAAAGGTATCATAGAAAATGTAGAGAGATTGAAGAAGTTGTTAAAATAGGAGAGAAAGTAAGAATAAATATGAAAAGAGATTGAGTGAAAAAAGATTGCAACTATTTAAAATGTTGTCTTCTTGATTAGTTATGGGGGTTCAAATGTCTTATTTGTAAATAGTTGAAAAAATCCCTCTTTTTATAATAGTACAAATATACTAAAGCACAACATATACATTGACTGATAAGACTATTATATCACATAAAGACTTACACCAGGCGTGCCTGGAGTGGTCAATAGGATTACTCAAAATCACTTTGTCAACGATCTGAGGATGATCCATGGGAGTACTCCCAACCACCTCATCAGAAGAGCGGTGCAATCAAGTACTATCTATGGAAGTTGAGCCTAAAAGTATTTTATGGCTTCGTCCAATCTTTTTGCTACGATGTGATATACCTCATCTTGTGACAACCTGCCTTTCTTGATTGATTCGTGGTTTTATTTTGATGTGCCAAAAAGGGATTTTATCCCAACACCAACTTCAAAGCCCCTAACACGACCAATTTGATCTTGAGTATCTAGAGAAACTATCAATTTATCCCTTTGACCCTCACGGATGAACTTTCCTTATTTTCTTTGCTCATAGGTCTCACACTAATCATTATCAATAGTAATTGATCACTACAACACACCAATCAAGGTAAAATAGAAATGCACACTTTGAGAGTTGAATTTTTCCATTTTTGTAACCACCTCAACATTTGTAGGGTTGGACATTTCTCCATAGCTACTTGTCATGGACCTTATCAGTCCTCATGGCGATGTAGAGGTGTACAAGAAGTAGATGTCTAAGAAGACCCAGAGTAGGTTGCTCTAAAAAATATGCCTGCTCTCTCTATTGGTGACATAACGCGTAGCTACTTGGACCCAACTTGTGATTGTGCACATTATTTACACACCTTCCTTTTTAGCATCATGTATAATTTGTTTAATCCAAAGCATATGTTAATTAAGTAATACACTAAATTCATCTCATCAATTGTAACAATGTATATAAATGAGGCTTAATACTTATATTTTTTGGTTTGCCTTAAATGTGTCTTGCACAGTCCTATAAAGATAGGGCCATTGCTCAGTGGTGGGCTTCTTCCTCTTCTCTCTCATTATGTAATGTCTTGTTAAATTTGTCTTAAAGTTCTTCAATATCCTCCCACAACATTACAATACATTTTTACGATGCAATTTTTCATCAATGCCAATGATATCCTACAAAAGTTCACATTCATAATGACATGATCTTTAAAAACAGAATTGTGTATATCTAAGAAAACAAAATTGTGTATGTCTATATAAACAAAATGTCAATTACATCCTTCCATATGATGTCTTTTATGGAAGGATCTGCTTTATGCCAATATTCTATTGTTAGTGCCAATTTGTTACTAACAACAACCCCCAAATACTACCTAAAAGTATCGTGATTGTTCCCAATAATTTTTTTTGATAAATCAAAATCAATGGCCAACTTTGGACCTTTTCCCTTTTGCATTAATAACTTATTCATAAAAAATACCCCTTTTACTTGCATGATCATGTTGCTCCTCAACAGACATAGTAAGATCCTCAGGCTGCACATCCTCAGGCCGCTCACCCGAAAATAGTCAAGAAGAAATATAAGTGATAGAGAATGTAAAATGCACATCTTTCTTATGAAACATATACTATAGTGACAAAAAATGTAAATTGTACATTTGTGTAATTAAACAATATATAACTTACACCAGACTCATCCTATAGGTGCACATCTTCAAGGTGAACATCCTCTGAGTGCTCATCCTCATAGTAAGACGCCATCTAAAAATGTCATAATAAAAATAATAAGGAAATATTGTATAATTAGTGACCAGGAATGAAGAACACAAATTTAGCATATAAAACATATATAATTGTGATAGAGAATTTAAAATGCACATCAATTATATAAAATATTTAAGTGATAGATAATTTGAAATACATGCCTCTAGTATTGGTTGGATATCAAACTGTTAATGTTCATCATGTGTGATCTCAATATGTATGTTCATTAGTGTTAGTTTTTAAACATTTACAATTAGTAAGCCAACCTAGGATGCACTAGAGACATCATACTTGTCATAATACTCTTGTTCATCTTTAGGATCTGTAATGAACTACCTTAACGTTGAATCTTATCCTCTCACTGGAAAAATACAATGAAGATGCTTTAAAAATGATTTCACTATTATGGATGACACTCCTATCATCTTGACGTTTTGCATAGTATGATAATCCATTATGCCAACTCTTTTTGTAAGATATAATATTCATTTTTGGTTTAAATGTGAGACATTTTATATTTTAAGCAACATTTTTGGTGTTTGATACAATTGACAAAAAGACTTTGTCTTCAAACCACCTAATAAATGTTCGCTTGTGCTCTCTAGCAAGCAACATTGAACTGGCACAAGGATATTTTGTATTGATAAAATTGGTGTGTTATGTTATACAAATCCACTTTGTTGATATTGTGTAAAACATACAAGTGTTCTTCTTCCCACAACTCATGATGAATTACTTCCACTCATGCTCCTAAACTTCAATATTGTTTGCATTGGAAGGAGCTTCATTATAACTTGAAAATTCAATGCAAAAGTCCATACCCTCCCTATCTACATAACCCTCAATAATAATTTCTTTAGGCCAATAACAGTTTCAAACATCACCTTTAAAAATGCTCCTACATCGTTCAAAAGGATACATCCAATGCAAGAAAAATGGACCCAACATTCTCACTTCCCTAGTCAAATGGACAATGTTATGTACCACATTATCAAAGAATGAAGGAAGGAAATACATGTCAAGTCAGAAAATGGTAATGACCACTTATCTTTGTAGAATAGGCGCACCCTAAGGAGAAATACTAGGATCGATAAAACCTTTGTCAAGAAGTTCTTGTAACTATTTATTCAACTCCATTAACTTAGGAATAGCCATCCCATACGGTGCCCTAGAAATTGGAGTGGTTTTAGGAAGAAGATCTAAGAAGAACTCAATGTCTCTATTTGGAGGCAGCCCAAGAAGCTCCTTTAGAAATACATCAAGAAAGTCATGCACAACCTCTTGTCTTTGTAGAATCCCGCTACCAGGATTGGTCTCTGAGACTAATGCGAGGAATATTTTACAACCTTTAGAAATTAGCTTTTTAGCTTTTAGAGAGGAGATTATAATATTATTACAGGACCCTATTTCCCTAGGGATCACCATAGGAAAATAATGAGGTTGAGAGAGGACTACCATCTTATTTTTACAATCAATATGTGCTTGATACTTGTACAACCAATATATACCAACTATAATATAAAAGTCTTCCATAGTCAAGAGGATGAATTCAAAGGGCATGTCATGATTTTCAAATTTTAGACGCATGACATCAGTTTTCTAGTAATGCAGTGAGTATTTTTCCACTAGGAGTTGACACATAAAGAATATACCCCAAGTCTCTTATATGTAGATGTAATATAGATGCCAGATTTTGAGATATGAATGTATTCATAGATCCAGAATCAAATAAAGATTTAACATGATGATAATTTAAGATTACAATGCCTACTTAGGATAATTATATCATGATTATTTGAAGGTATTTAACAAGATATTATATAATTGAAAGGAATTCATGTTACTGTAATATCCTCAATTTTTTGTAAGATTGAATTATATAAATGAATTAATAAGTAACTTTCTCCAATAATATTATTCTTGGAATGATGATGTCCTTGTGGAAAAAATTTGAAGAAAAGGATATACCATGAGGCAAATGGTATTATTTTACATAATAGTTAAAAGGATCCCATGTCGTAAAGCGTTTCCAATAGTTTACAGTCAAGTTATTCAATAAGATGCCAAATAATTATGTGTTTCTTAATGGCTTTTCAAATTGGATCGTGGTTTTATATGATAATATATGTGTAAATAGATTGGATATCTTCCTTTGACCGTCTGCATACTCTTACATGAGTATTTTCCATAAACATGAAAAGGAAAGGAGAGACTAAGAAAAGGAAATAATTTGGCTAGATTATGAAATTAAATACATGGCAAAAGAGATGGAAAGTGAGTTAAGTGGAAACAGGCCCCAAGAGGTAGGACCAGCATAAGGTTTCTATGTATGTATGTATAGGGGTGTAGGCGTTGTCCTTCTCATCAGAGACCCTCTATCCATCCTCTTCATAATATCATTATTTGCCTTGCTTCTTTAGGGTTTTTCCTAAAACATTAGAGGTTTTTGTACCCCTTTGCATCCGTAGTTGATAGTATCTCTGACATGTATAGCTGAGAGGAACTCTAGAGATGGAAGTGCCAACTCTTCATAGCCACACTTCTCCTTTCTCACTTATTCTACCCTTCTCCTATGCATGCCTGGGGTATGGAACTAGTAGCTTCTTCTCATTGGAGCACCCAATCCCAACATCATGTCGACCCTATCCCAGCCATCCCGACATCATTGTGCAGTCCGCAAACACTAGAGGATGTGGGTCTTCAGAGAGCCTCAGCCCCTCGAAGATCATATGGTTATTGTGGGAGGTCCTTAGGAGGTCTATGACGCTCCTCCATCTACCCTTCAATAACGGGTACCCTCCTCGAGGCTTGCCTCTCAGCCTCACATCCACGTAGAAGTAGAAAGGGACTTTGTCTCCTCATCATATCCGACCATTGTTGGCCAAAACTAGGGTTTATCCAGATCTGACAGGGTCTCATGAAGGTGGTGACACTATTGACTGACTCTCAGCTTCCTGGAATCAAGGAGTCCATGGGTGGGAAGATTCGACAGGTCTTCATACGGCACTGCATTGCGGAAAGAGACAGGGTGGGCAACGCGAGGTGGGAGGCGAAGACAAGGAAAGTACATGCTTACCTCATAGTCATAGAATTCTAGGTAAGGGCATAACTGAGTTTTCAAATTGTTTTTAAGTATCAACCACATTGGCAGGTGAGGCTAAGGGAGTCTTGGATCATTGGTCGGGATGGACACGTGGTTTTACTGTATATTACCAATAATAATGACACGACTTAATCTAATTGGCCCAAGTTATCTTTACTTTGAAAAAATTGTAACTAATGGTAGGTAACTCACATTGAGACAAGTTTTATATGAAAATTTATTCTAAGAATTATGGTTCAAATTCTAAAAGTAGTGCAAAGATGGGTTTATGTGGTGATTAATGATTTTAAACCCTAGATTTATGTAATAGGATGTTTGAATATACTTTATTTGGCATAATAACTGATATTGTTGAATAAGATGAGAAATCAAGTTGATAATGATAATGGTGATGATAACTGGTGATTCTAATGGTTAATCATACATGTGAATCATTAGGGTTTTAAACATGACTTTAATGACAACTTGATACCAAGGAAACATAAACCCTAGGTCATAGCTTAGTAGGGTTTAGTGTAAGTAATGAGATTAATATGATTGGTGACACTTTAGGATTTACATATGAATATTAAATTTGAGTGCTTGGTTTGATTGTTTATTTAATAATACTTAGAGAAATGTTTGCATAAACTACATGGATCACCATAAAGGTATGTGGTTACGCTTATGGCTAATCTCTCTAGTTTCATGGTGATTTCCTAGGTTTTACCGGTTGCTTAAAATTAACTACTTGGATAAATTTTAATTCTTAAAAGTATAAAGTGATTATGGCTATCACTATATTCATGACTAGCTCATATCATAATCCTCCTCTGTAGCTTTGAGTATATGTGAGGAATTGATGACCTAGGTATTGGTCAACCTTTGGGTAGGATCATACGAATATACAACTCTATATCTTGGTCTATAGGTAGGGTACGATCAAAAGGGGCTGTGTGGAATCTACCATATGAGAAAGGTAGTATCCATGTCCATTGTAGGGACAACATAGAGGCTCGGATATGTCAATATTGAGTAGTTATGTTGAAGATCTAAAGTTTGATCTGTTAAACAATATTTTTGTTGCAAATATGTTGATACAAATAGATTCAAGATTTTGTTTCCCCCACATACTAGTATAACTTGTTATACTGAGTGTGTTTTGTACTTGCCCTTTGTCTTGATGATCATCATCACATACTTTGGCTTGTGTTTCTTCTTTTGTGTCTCAGTTGTCCTCAACATGCCCAACAACTCTGTCAATGGCTTGTCAAAGCTGTTTATGTTGTAGTTTTTGAAAAACTCACTATATGACTTTGTCAGGGACTGTAGAATGACATCATTGGCCAACTCTTAACCCAAAGGGAATCCCAGACTAGCTAGGTTCTCCACATACTTAATAAGTTTGAGTACATGAGGATCTGCTGGATCTCCTTCTGTCTTGCTGCACTTGAACAACGCCCTGGAGACATCATATCTCTCTTGTCTTGCCTGATCTTGGTACTTGTTCTTGAGATGTGTGACCATATCAAGCACCCTCATGTTCTCATGATGTCTTTGCAACTCATGGTTCATAGAACATAGCATCAGACACTTGACATCCATGGCATCCTCAGTATGCTTCTTATAAGCATCCTTGTAAGCCCTTGGAGCATTTTGAGAAAGTTCCCCTAGTTATGGAATTTCAAGGACATAGAGCTTGTGCTCCCATGTGACAACAATTATTAGCATCATGATCTAGTCATGGAAGATGTTCCCAACAAATTTGTCCTTCTCAAGGACCGATTATAGAGAAAAGTGATTGTTTGTTGTTGCCATTCGGTTCTACAAAAGAATTTGCAATTTTTTCAAAATTATTTTTTATTTGATTTGATTTGATTAAATTTGGACGATAACAAATTGGTCTTTAATTAATTATCATTCTCATTATTTTGTTCAAATTGATAACCCTCAAGTATCAATTCAAAAATTGTAGCGAACAATTTTCTAATGAGCCAAGATCCATATTTCATCGTCATGAGTTAGCTTTGGCTGATCGCCCACAACTTGATTATTTAGGTAGGCCATCATGCCAATTGTGTCACATGCAACTCTTGGATAGATGATATGTGCAACACATTTCCATGATCATCTGCATGGCTCTAGGCTTGGGCTATCCAAACCATCAGTTAAGCTCGACCCAATAGATAATATGATTGAAATGCACCATGCTTTGTGCAAATCTACATCTCTTCTATTACACTTCCATGAGGTAGATGGTGTACCATGCTTTGTGCAAATCTATGCTTGGTTGATCAAGATTTTCATGTGTATTTTTATTGGAAAGCATATTAGACTTTATATATTTGATTGAGGGATTTTATAAATATATATCATTTATATACACATACCGTATCCAATCACCATATATATAGTATGTATCATATACATGCTATATCCCATAGCTTAAACATGTAATATAAAACAAAAAGTGATGTTTACGGCCATGTCTACTTACAATTCCTTTGAGCCACAAGGAATTACTACCACCTAGGTCAATCATCACATCATATGTATGAACCTACAGTTGATGTGGATATGTGCTTGCCAATATGGATAGATCGGTTCAACCTTTGAACCGGTCATCTCACCTCTTGGATGGTTAGTTGGTCCTCTAGTCCACCCTATGTTTGGACTCCTTCCAAATGGTCGGTTGGGACTCAGACAATCATTTGGCCTCCTATACAATCGATGCTTAGACTCCTTCCAAATGGCCGATTGGGTCCACCAGGCTGTCATATGGTTCCATCACTTTGTCCTCCATTGTCCTCCAAACAGTCAGCTTGTCTCATGAACTGTTCATCTCAAGCAATGATGAACATCTTCAACGTCATTGCAAGAAAAGAAACTATCCTATTTCTACTTTATTACATTGAATAAGAGAAACCTCAAGTTACATTTGAGGGGTGCAAAGGTAGGAAAGCATTAACTTCACATTGGGAGGTAGAGACTTGGTATGCAGACTGAGATAAACAAAAACCAAACCATCCAAACACACATAGATAAAGGTTATTGTCCATAACCACACTACACATCCACCATCAAAATCACTTTTTGGGCAACGTGTGTAAATTGCATATATATATGTGTGTGTGTGTATTAGTTTGAATTATGTGTCTTTGATTGAATACACATATGATAGAAGTTTAAATATTTGCATTATATGCAATAAATAAATGATGAAAGTATAGCAGTGGAAACAAAATTTTATCTATCTGTATTCTCATAACAACAAGATCACATCAACTACTATGAAATAAGAATGATGGTTTTAGCGAGTTATACCTGCTTCTGGAGTAAGTCTATCGACAAAACCCACTTCTTTGCAATTGTTGATAAGTTGCTCTTGGTTGGTGGTTGTGCAGCTCCTAGTCTTCACCACAAACAACAAACAAGACATCTCTGCAATGCTCCTATGGTCGGGCCATGCAATGCAAGATGCAATTGTCTCCTAGAAGCAACCAATATACTCCAGCCTCTAAAGTAGTCCACATAAACCAACTATAACTCCTGTCATTTACAAAGAATGGATAGGAAGGATTTGTCCTTCCCATTGGTGTACTAGTCACCATCCTACTCTCCCACAACGAGCTATCCCTCCTTTTTAGGTAGGAATTTTCTAGGTTCTCTTGGTTACCACAAGCAGAGAGGGCAACATTTGTAGAAATTGATTCTCAGTTGTTTGTATTGTAGTTGTTCTCTGGGAAGCTCCAAGTACCCCTCTATATGTAGCAAAGGCTAGGGTCAAGGTTCCCAGTTGCTATTCAGTACGAGATTAATGTGCGAGACTAGAAAGGACCAGATCTTGAATTTTCACAACCTATAATAGCCAAAACAGCTGTTTCACACACCTAGAAGGTCATCTGGTATGGGAGACAATCATCTCGCACTGCCAAACGGTCATTTGGCAGTTTCCAATCTGAAACAAATTTGGCTATTTCAAATCCAATTAATATCTCATATTAATTTTATTGTTCCTCAAGTTAAGCACAATTATAACTATTCGGGAAACATCCCAAGCCTTTGTTCGACCCAACTGGGCCATCTCACCCAAGTGAGATGCCCGTCTCACTCACCCAGACAACCGTCTGGTGAGTTGAGTTGAGCCGATCGGTTCAATCATATTGAACCGACCGGTTTAAGGGAAGAACTAAGACAAATTGATCTCTGATCAGCCTCACCCCCAAACGGCCATCTCAACAACTTGAGACACCCGTTCAACTACCCAAACGGCTGTCTCACTCAGTGAGATGGTCGTTTAGCAGACCTGGTTATCTAATCAATCAATTAGTTGTGTAATTTGAATAGCTAAACCCTTTAGTAATCAATCCAATTGTCGTTTAAGATCAAACTCCTCTTCTAGATGAGTTCCTATGAGTGTGACCCTATAGGTCCCATATCACATTGGCAATAAATGTACATAACTACCTTATGACATCACAAGAAAAAAGTGGTGCTTAGTCGCACATCAATGCTACCCAAGTGAAATGAAAAGTTGGAGAACAACTTCAACCTACAATATGTTAAGGTCTTGCAGTGATTGTATAATTCCTTTGTCTCTGGTATCCAGGATGAACTCGAGGCATGGAGGGTCATCCAATTTATTGATTCTCATGTACATGCGCATGTGATGGAACCTCCACTCGCGTGAAGTTGCATGCACCACTAAAAATCCTAGATATAGTAAGTCTCAAAGTTTAGCCTTGTGTGTGCTATAATAAGATCTCCACCCACGTACGCTAAGGTATGAGGAAGTCTTATCGTATTATAGTTGAGGGTCGAATCCACGAGACAACAATCTTGTTACAGATTAACAAGATGGAAAATGTTATAATTATACTTATCTACTTAAGAGTTGATATTTAAATCGAAGAGTTGATTTGATGATTAAACTAAAGTGCAAAGTAAACTTAAGGTTGTAAACAATATTTGGAAACTACTAGGATGTGATCGAGTTTCACCACCACTATGCATGGATCAAAACATACATTTTAATAACATGGTTTGCAATAAGAGTCTAAACAGTTAGCATCTTTGTAGACTTAGCTTCCTTTCAGATAACTAACTACAAGGAATGTGGGAGTATTGCAATGCCAGCCATCCTCGAATGAATGGTCACCTACCTTGCATTACTCCCTTCACAAAGTGTGTTCCTCGACCTATCAAAGTTGTACTTTCATACATCAACAGATTCATTTCATAGTATGAAAGTACAATGATGGAGGTGAGTTTACTCCACTCCATGAAAAATGCTCCTAGATACTGAAAGATATATGGTGACTACATACATCAAGAACCAACATGCAATCAATATTCTAATCTAAAAGTACAAACATAGACAATTTGTACTAGCAGATAATAGGTAACACAAGTTGGTGATCAAGCAACTAGCATTCATTAAATGATTGATGTTGAATTGAAAAGATAGTATTTCTCTATTGCAAACTCATGAATTACAATGCATGAAATGAAAACATAGGTAGCAGGGCTACTTCCTGCATCCTAGTGTATAGAACTACTTGCCCATGGCAAGAACAAAGAAGAAGACAGGAGAAGAGAAGGAAAACATCATCTCCATGTAGGAGGGAGGAAGGTTGACCCCTTCGGAGTAGAGAACAACTATCTTCACACTATGTGGTTGCCTTGGTGATGAATCCTTAACTTCCCACCTTCAATTTCGATGAGAGAGAAAGTAAGCCTTTGGATGGAGTGTGGATCTTAGAATGGCAGCCTTGAGGTAGAGGATGAAGGTTGAAATAGCTCTGGAATGAATGAGGTAGCCTTTGGGCGTCTAAGACTTGATGCTTAATGAGGACCCCTTGGGTCCTATTTATAGGTTCCAAGGGGGTCTTGAACGATTTTGGGTTATTTGGATCTTCACAGTCTGGAGACCGTTTGGATCCTCATGGTTTGGAGACCATTTAAATCCTCGCGTTCTTGAGACTAATAACTTTGACGTGTTCTTGGATCAATAAATTTTCACTCGGTCTTGGGACCGTTAGAGTCCTCGCGGTCTTGGGACTGCTAGGACCTTGCTTGGTCTTGGGACCGCTAGGGCTTTGCTCGGTCTTGGGACTGCTGGGGCTTTGCTCGATCTTGGAACCGCTAGGGCTTTGCTCGGTCTTGGGACTATTTGGTCTTCACTCGGTTTTGGGACCGTTTGATTCCTCACGGTCTTGGGACAGGTTTGGAACTTTTGCAATTTTTTTGGGTTTTTCTGTAAGAAGAAAAGGGGCAATATCAGTCTAATGGTATATTCACAATAAAGTGGAAAGTTAAGTATTCTATCTACTTTATCTAAGAAAGAGTATGGAAAACTAAGAAAAACTAGTAAGATAACATCACAAAATGGGAGGTTATCACCCCCCATAACTTAGAGTCTAGCTTGTCCTCAAGCTAGATAGAGCTAAGGCATGTAGTGGCGAGGCAATTTTATTTAGTGAATATTTCCATACTCTTGCTTCAATTCTATACCAGAGATCTCCCAGAGTCTTATCAGGACTTATGCTTGTACTAACTCTTTCAGGTTTCAGGAGTTGTGTGGACCTTAGGTTTCTTCCATATCACCTAACTTGCATTGGGACCACCTTTTACTTGATCGTATTCTATGCATGTCTTCGACTCTAGGCAATATTATACTTTTTTAAAATTCCTACCAAAAGAGAATATAGGTATGAGGGTTGGCTGAAGACTACTGTGTAACTCCCCCTTCAAAGGGGGAGGGCTTATCTAAGCTTTTAGGATCTCACTACTGGGCGCGACACATTTGCCTTTGTGAGGGCAGTTGAATGTACCGACCGGGCAAGACCTTTGTCATCTTTTCATATATTTGGAAACCTTAGGATTTCTCTACCGGGCACGACACATCTGCCTTTGTGAGGGTAGCTGAATGTACCGTTCGGGTAAGTCCTTTATTGTCTCTTTATATATGTCCTTATGAATGGCACAACTGTCATGTTTTTATTCAATACTCAGGCTTTTATTCATATGGTCACCGGCTTAGGAATTAGGTATCTAGGGATTTTATTTGGGCTACCAAGCCTCTTTTTGAAAAGAAGAAAACTGTTCCTTAGAGTTTCCAGACAAGCACTTATTTCAGTTTTGTACTCGGTGGTCCACTTACGATGTTCCTTGATTTGGATTTTGCTTGGTTCCCTCCCGTCCTTGAGAACGTTTGGCTTGTTTCGGCCGCGATTTTGACTTGTGGAGAGTCTGATGTAGAATTGAAGTAAAAGCATGGATATAGACTGTGGAGGTAGTTTATTAGTTCGTCATTACGTAACTAAATGCTACTATGTAAGTGCTTCTAAGGAATACTTTGCCTCTAACTTAGCTAGGGGTGTTCCCTTACCAAAGCGAATGTTGTCTTATGTACAAAAGTTATTCTATCAAAGAAATTATCAAAAGATCTAAACATCAAAAAAAGAATAGTTTGTGAGAAAAAGCAAGGGTAAAGCAAAGGTAAATGGAAAGGTAGAATAGAAAAGAAAGTTTGAATATAATAACTCTTCCCTTACTGAGTGTACTCCCCCCTAACTTATCACTCACTCTCTCCTCAGAGTGTCAAGGTGATAGGCTGAGAAGTACATGGGCAAGGGTGTTAAGGTTCTGTTAAATCCTTGTTGGATCCATAAGAATGGAGAAGATTTGTTGTGAACTTTCCCCGTAAAGTGTGATAATCCACGTCCTTCATGTCCTCAACATGTTTGCCAAGAACGGTGAGGGTATACATCCAGTAAAGGACGTGGAATCCACAGTCATTTGATTCTCTAATTTGTTGGGGACATTTGTGGCAGAAGGCGGGGTGCTTGAAATGTTCTTTGTTGTACGCCTTTGTGTGTTCACCGAGAAGATCATGTAGTCATTCGACACAATATTTTGCCACTTCCTCCGTGGGCGTCTTTGCTGTAACATCATACTCTCTCTGGTTTAGATTGAGCTGGCTATTGGAATTATTTTAGATAACTATAGTTTTGTTATGTAGGTTCATTGCTAGCAGCATCCAATGCTCAGAGTGAAGGAATGGAAGCAAGATGAACTTAGGAGTTGTATGTTTGAGATATGAGATAAGGGTTTCCGTGGTTCTGAAGTTCTTTGATCTGAATAAATCATCCTTTAGGTTTGCTAACGCCATGTAAACCATAGGCAAGTTCCGTGCTAGGAGATATTGGTAAGCTGCCATTACACTCACGGATAGTGATCCTTTCACTTGTACGATTTCACAGAGTGCATCGGCCATTACAAGAATATTCCCTTCAAGGAAAACAAGCTCATCATTTTTTGCATATAGATGAGACATGATGAGTCTAAGTTCACTATCTGAAAGACTCTTGCATGCAGCAAGGTCAAAGTTTGGGAATGTTGGTTGTATATCAGATCGAGGCACCATATCTTTGGAGGATCTATTAATGGTAGCTCCTATTAACATATCTATGTCCCCCTTATCTTCTGCCATATCAAAAGTGTAGGGGTCCCATTGTTATTTTTCTAGGACCTTGGCAGTCTGTTGTTGTTGTTGCTCCAACTGCTTCAGAACTTGTCTGAATGGTTGCTTTTGCAGACGTTGGATAGCAGAGAATAAATAAGGGGGTACGCCAGCATGTGCCATTGTCAGGTCCTTGAAGAACCGTCTGTCGCAAATGAGCTCCATGGCATATCATCCCTGCAAAGTATGCATATCCTCTATAGAAAGCTCGGTAAAGGGGGTATGTCTGTTGAGCGCTTCAATGAATCTGATTGTGCAGAGAGTGTAGTCCCCTAAACCTTCTAGTGTCTGAACGGTTGGGTTTATGATTATAAACCAAGTTGGTTCCAACCATGTGCAAGGGATGGGAAGGCGGCCCATATGACTTTGAGAAGTCAGAAAGGAATGCATCGTGCTTCTCCGACTTTTGAACCACCAAGTTAATGTTTCCCGCCTTGAGCTCACTGGTGCAGAAATTGTACACCTTGGCATCGTGGGCCTCAATGTCAACAATCATAAGGAGAAGTGGTCGGAAACTTTGAAAGGTACCATGATGTAGTGTGCCTTTCTCACAAGACCCGTTTGTAGCCTCTTGATGGACTTTGCCTGTAAGTCCTTTTTTAATAAGCATAAAGCTAAAGCAGGTGAAATGTTGAAAATTGGCTACAATTTCTTCAGGCTCTAAAATTCCTCTATTGAGTTGGCAAGAAGGATACGGAAGATGGCCATCTTCACCACCGACTGAGGTCATAGAAGAACACCAAAATCTTCGCGTGTCCACTTGTGCTTCATCTTTGTGTTGTTATAGAGTATGTCCCCCCCGTATTTGGCATCATCTACAATAGTGTTCAAGATGAAGATGTCCTGAACATCTAATGTAGAGACGGCCTCCATATCTAAGTCGTGCATTTTTTGAGGTTGAGGTGGCAGCGAGGGAAGGCCTTCTGGAGGAAGTGAAGTCTATTCATTGTCATCAAAATATTGTGACAGATCTTCATTCTCATCAGAGTCAGAGTCGAGTCTATAGTCGATGTCGAGACTCATTCTGTCATAATCCTCCAGTTCTGGGGGAAGGACTGCATCTTTCTCTTGAGCAGATGGTTGAAAAGTGATATCTACTTTGAGAGGGGTAGTGCTGGTTTCCAGGATGTATTATTGAAACTCAACAAAAGCTGCATCTTTAACTGTGTCCCCCAGAGAGCCCATAGCAGAAAATTCAAAAATTGGTCTGCATAGGACATTGTTATGTTGCCATTAGTGTCGGGAGCACAATGGTCTTTGCTACCACTCTTCTGGTTGTCTCCACCATCTCCCCTTTTTGTGTTATCTGCTCCTCAGATGGTGCCCTCCTCGGTGTTGCCTGGGTCATCTGGTTGGTCATCTAAAGAAGAGCTATCGGCGTTGGAGTCAGCCCAGGAGTCAGAATCATCATCTTTGTCATCCTCGTTGTCTTCATCATCCTTGTCATCTGCCACCTTGTCTTTGTTCTTATTGTTTGATGCTTTCTTACATCGTCGATGGATAGCTTGTAGTTCTTCAAGTGCCACTTGTACGTGCTCGTGGGTTTCGAGTAGTGTGTCGTAGCTTTCCTTGATATTGGTGTATCTTGCTTTAGTGGAGAGGAGTCATGTTGTTAGATCAGTCACTTGTGATTGTAGCTGAGCTTAAGTGTCATTTGCATGCTCCTCCTGGTGGCAGGTGAGTTGTGTGAGGCTGCTTTCCATGCGATCCATACGCGTGCTCAGTGCAACTTGTTGCTGCTGAAGCTCACGAAGGGTCTCAGGCAAAGGTTGCGTTTTCCTGGGGACCATGTCGACTTGCTAGACTAACATTTCTTGCTGGCTTTTCATACTAAGCATCAACTCTGACAGGGTTTGTAAGAAATTTTCAACGCGGTTGACTTGCTGGAACGCTGCTTCCTATCGTTGTTGAATGCTTGCAAAAGGTCCGGTAAGGCGTGAGTCCACTTATTGATGTTGGATACCTGCATAGAAAGCCCCTGCACACATGAAAAAAATAGATGGAAAGATGTTAGAAGGGTCAGAAAGGAGGGTTTGGATAGCGTCAAATTGACGTCTGAAGGCCTCTCTGACTTGTGAAAATGGGACCCCAGTGATGGATGGGTGGGATGGCTGGGGTCTAGGTGGAAGGGTGGTGGTGCCTTGCGAGAGAGACGCCATTGATGGACCTGCAAATTGTGTGGCGACTGTAGAAGGAGTCACTAGCGGTATTGGGGTGGTGGTAGATGAGAAAGGTGGTGACATCCCAGATATGAAAGGTGGAACTGAGAATTATGTGGGGAAGGTGGTGGAAGTGAAGGTAAGATCAAGCGTTGAGGTGAAAAATGGATCGCATGTGGAGAAAATGAGTGAGGAAGAAGATGTGGGTGAAGTTGTGGTTGTGGGAAATGGAATGGTGGTGGGTATGATTTTGGAAAATGGTGGAAGAGTGGTGTGGAGTGGAAAGGTGGTGGACATCAGAAGGGTGGAAGATGGCAGAGTGGTGGAAGATGGAATAGTGGTGGAGGATAGAGGTCTCGACCCCTCTATCCCTAGGATGGTGGAGGTAGATGTGGATGTCGTCCCAACATCCAAACCTAATGTGAAGGAGTCTGATGTCAGGTTCAAGATGTTGTCCTCGGTATGGGGGTGCTCTGCCCCTGGGGTGATCTTGGAGGTGGGCGTCTCTGACTACTGTTGCTTTTGTATACGCAGTTTGGATGGCCGTACCACTGATATTTTCTTTGATTTAGTTGTCGGGGAAGTAGCACTGTGCTCTGTGTGCCCTTCTTTCGCCTATTTTACCTTCCCTTTTACAGAGGCTTGTAGGTTAGCAAGCTCCTCTTCAGTGAAGAGATATTTGTCTTTATCGTAATCAGTGAGTTCAGGAAGTGGTAACAGCGTCCTGGAGGCTTTGACGGTGGGGTAGAAAACATAATGGAGCTTTTTATCCTTTTCTTTGATGATGTAGGTGTTTTTTAGGATCTGCTCGTTGGTTAGGTTATCACCCTTTATCAAAGTACATTTTTGAAGTGGCCTGTCCATCTTGATATATTTCAAGATTGATGTTATGTGACCACCCATGCAGATTTCCTTCCCGAGGGCATAGGATGTGTGTATGTATCAATTGCCGTCTGATATTGACCGACTACCCCTTTAGGATGGATCGTAGTATGAAGAGGTCTAAGATGAGAACATTCCCACTTTCTGTTCTATGGAATATTGCGCCTGTTATAATTTTGTGCAGTGTTCACACCTGGCCGGAGTGGATGTTGGAGGCTTTGCAGGTCTTGGAATCGTAAGTGGGGATTCCAGTCAGTGATTTCTAGAAAGTGTGCCTGTTGAATTGTGGATTATCCAGACCTACTTCCGTAGACTTCTTCAGTTGGTCCAGGTTGTCAATAAAGATTTTGTTCAACAGGTCTTCAGTCAGTGTAACCTTATTCCTGAAAAGCGAGGTTACGAGCTTGCGGTCACCCCCGTCTCTTGGTTTGTTTATGGCTTCCACTGGTTTTTTGGTAAGGTAGGTAAAGAATATTATTGTGGGCTCAAAGTAAGAATTATCGGCTACAAATCAGAGATTGGAGAGATTTGCCTCGTCGAGGAGGACCAGAACTCTATTGTAGATTCCCATCTTCTGTAATATGTTGGAGCAGATATACTTTGTCGGCCATAGAATTTTGTCATCAGCCGTCTGGTGCTGAATATATAGATCAGCTGGTGGTGCTTCTACGACGGTGGTTGCAGGAGGAGTAGCATGTCCTGCCAGGATCTGTTCTCTTACGGTTGTGGGCTGGACTTGTTTCCTGGCCTGTTTCTTAGTTGATTGTCCGTTTGTAGCCTCCTGGGCCTTCCTTTTACCCTTTGACTTTGTGGTTGGAGATTCCTTGTCAGAGTTTGGTGTGTAGTCAGATCCTTCATTAGTTGAGGAAGGATCTTTGATGTCCTCAACTGGGTCCTCTGCTAGACATTTGTTGACATGCTCAAGGTCATTACCTTGGGCAAGTCAACTGGAGTTTTACCTATTTTTGCACAGAGGTCAATGATGTGTTGGAGCTTAGTTCGACGCTCCAAAAGTTATTCCCTGGTCCAGTGGCTGGCTTCATCAACTTCTTTTGCAGGTGAGGCCATTCTGTTATATGTGAACAAGAAATGATATATATTAGAAATATTTGAAATGTAGTGCTAAAATAGAACTATTGTATGAATGATGAGGAATGTGCAAAATGGTGAAAACATTGCGGTCTTAAGCTATGCAGTCTCTGGACCGTAACAAAGGTCACATAGTTTCAAAACTATGTATAGGGTTATGCAATTTAAATAACGCAAGGAGTGAAACCACGAGGGTGAAACCGCGTGGGTGAGATCATGAATGTGAGACCACGAAGGTGAGAAACTATGAGGGTGAAAACCGCGAGGGTGAAACTGTGAGAATGAAACCGTGAGAGTGAAACCGCGAGAGTGAAAACCACGAGGGTGAAAACCACGGGGGTGAAAACTGCGAGGGTGAAACTGCGAGGGTGAGACTGTAAGGGTGAAACTGTGAGGGTGAAAACCGCGAGGGTGAGACTGCGAGGGTGAAACTGCAAGGGTGAGACCGTGAGGGTGAAAAATGTGAGGGTGAAAACTTTGACGGTGAAAACCGCGAGGGTGAAACTGTTAGGGTGAGACCGGAAGGGTGAAACCGTGAGAGTTAAAACCACGAGGGTGAAAACTGCAAGGGTGAAACTGTGAGGGTGAGACAACAAGGGTGAAACTGCGAGAGTTCATGCCGTTCTCAAGACTGTGAGGGTCTACTCAGTGTTAAAACCATGAGGGCCTTCTCAGTGTCAAAACCGCGAGGGCCTTGCATGCTGTTGGTTATGGGAGGCGAAGTGGCAGCGATTACAATAGCGGTGATGGGTGTAGGAAGAGGTGCAGTGATAATAAAAAAAAGGAATCAAGCACTACGGTGGTGATGACAATGGCGACATGAACATGAAAGAAGGTAGTTGTTCTACCTTGGTGTGTGGCGAATGACAGAGAGGAAGATAGAGATGTAGCTCGAAAGCTGTAGCTGGAGGGGTGCGGAAGAAGCAGAAGATGGATGTTACAGCTAGGTTCACAGGGAGCAAGGAAGAAGAAGGAAAGGTGCGTGAAGCGGCGATGTTGTTCGGGTCACACTGGAGCAAGAAGGAGAGAGCAGGGTTGCGCGGGGGAATACTAAGAGCGAAAGGAATGGAATAGAAGGGGGGGTAAGGGTTATATTTATATATATGGGGAGGGTGAGTGTTCATATCACCTTTAGGGCAAACGGTCTCGGGACCGTTTGGGTCCAACAATTTTGAGACTATGAGGACCAAGCAGTTTCAAGACCGTTTGAGTCCAAATGGTTTTGAGACCGTGAGGACCAATGGTTCCAAGACTGTTTGGGTCCAAACGGTTTTGAGACCATGAGGACCGAACGGTTTCAAGAACGTTTAGGACCAAACTGTTTCAAGACCGTTTGGGTCCAAACAATTTCGAGACTGTGAGGACCAAACAGTTTCAAGACCGTTTGGGTCCAAACAATTTTGAGACCATGAGGACCAAATGGTTTCAAGATCGTTTGAGTCCAAACACTTTTGAGACCGTGAGGACCAAATGATTTTAGTACCATTTGTGAAAGACTATTTTGGTTATTTATTTTTATATTTTTATAATTGTTTGGTTGCTTATATTAATTTTATATTTTCTAAACAAAAAGCATAAAAGAAAAATGACTAAGTGATGAAAATGTTATCTATGCAAGAAATTTATGAGTCTAAAGAAATTAATCAAAACTAGAAAATTATTTGAATGAGATAGAAAGGTGATACTTAGTTCTTGGATTGCCTCCCAAGAAGTGCTTTGGTTTTACGTCGCTGGCTCAACGAGATTCTGGCTTGATCATGTTGATGCAGTGGGGTCATGAATGTCAATGGTTTGTTTTGGAGTTTTATCTACTAAAGTATAGTATCTCTTCAATCTTTGGCCATTAACAAGTCTTTCTCCTCCATTATCATCAAGGATGATGACAGCTCCAGTTGGGTCGATATGCTTGATAGTGAAGGGCCCAGACCACTTTGTGCGAAGTTTACCAGGAAACATTTTGAGCCTGGAATTGAAAAGAAGGACCTTGTCTCCGACGATGATATCTTTTCTTTTAAGGTGGCCATCATGCCACATATTAGTTTTCTCTTTGTAGATCCTGGCGTTCTGGTTGGTAGACATTCTTAGTTCTTCAAGTTCTTATAATTGAAGTTGTCTGTATTCTCCAGAACTTTTGAAATCAAAATTCAACTATTTAATAGCCCACCAAGCCTTGTGTTCCAGTTCAACTGGAAGATGGCATGACTTCCCATACACCAAATGGAACGGATTTGTTCCTATCGGTGTTTTGTAAGCAGTGCAATATGCCCATAGAGCATTAGGAAGCTTGGTGGACCAGTCTGTGTGGTTTCTGTTGACAGTCTTCTCTAATATGGATTTTATCTATCTATTAGAGACTTCAACTTGACCGCTTGTCTGCGGATGATAGGGTGTGGCGACCTTGTGTTTTACTCCATACTTTCTCAGAAGGGCTTCAAAGCTTCGTTCCAAAAAATGTGACCCTCCGTCATATTTGACTGTTCTAGGAACTCTGAATCTAGGAAAGATAATGTCTTTGAATAGCTTAATAACCGACTTAGAGTCACAAGATACAGTGGGTATAACTTCTACCCATTTGGATACATAATCCACAACGACCAATATATAGGAGAATCCATATGATGAGGGAAATGGACCCATATAGTCCACTCCCCATACATCAAAGAGTTCAATCTCCTACCATAGAGTTAGCGGCATTTCATTTCGTTTGGATATCCCTCCAGAGAGCTGACATTTATTGCAAGATTGTACAAATTCAGGGGCATCCTTTGCTATTGTCAGCCAGAAGAAACCTGACTGTAAGACTTTAAGAGAGGTATTCTTTGAACTCATGTGCCCCTCAATGGGGACAGAATGACAGTGTTCCAAGACTGGGATAATTTCTTCTTCAAGAAGGCAACAACAGAATAATTTGTCTACACATAGGAGAAAAAGGTATGGTTCGTTCCAAAAGTACTGCTTGATGTCATGGAATTTTTTTTCTTCTGTTGTGATAGGAAGAAGAAGGATGGACAATTCCTGTAGCCAGATAGTTTACTATGTCGGCATACCAGGGAAATTTAGTGGTGACCTTCATGAGTTGGTCATCGGGTAGAGAGTCTCAGACAGGTATACTATCTTCGTCTTGATCCTCAATGCGACTTAAGTGATCGGCGACAACATTTTCTACCCCACTTTTGTCTTTTATTTCTAGGTCAAATTCTTAAAGCATCAACACCCAGTGAATAAGTCTGGGTTTTGCATCTTATTTCTGAATCAGATATTTTATTACTGAGTGATATGTGTAAATTATGACTTTTGATCCGATCAAATAAGAACAGAATTTCTCAAAAGCATAAATGACTGCCAAGAACTTTTTTTTGTAGTTGTATAGTTCTTTTGGGCCTCATCAAGCGTCTTTGATGCGTAATATATCACGTAGGGCTTCTTATCCATCCTTTGTCCTAGTACTACTCCTATAGCGTAGTCACTTCCATCACACATTATCTCAAAGGGTTGTGACCAATCAGGGGCTCTTAGTATAGGCGCAGAGACTAAAGCGTTCTTTAGAGTCATGAAGCTATATAAACATTCTTGATCAAAATTGAAGTCCGCATCTTTGGTTAACATATGAGTCATGGGTTTTGCTATTTTTGAAAACGTCTTTGATGAATCTTCAGTGAAATCCGGCATGGCCCAAGAATGCTTGTACTCCTCTGATGTCTTTTGGTGGTGACAACTTTGAAATGACATCAATTTTTGCGTTGTCCACTTCAATCCCTCATTCACTCACACGATGTCCGAGGATGACACCTTCTGTCACCATAAAATGACATTTTCCCAATAAAGGATCATATTTGTTTCCTCGCATCTTTGTAGTACTTTACTGAGATTAAGAAGACATTTATGGAAAGAATCTCCATAGACTGAAAAGTTGTCCATGAATACCTCCATGATGGACTCGATTAATCCTACAAATATGGCAGACATACACGTCTGGAATGTTGCAGGTGCATTACATAGCCCGAAGGGCATCCTTATGAAGGCATAAGTTCTGAACGGGCAGATAAAAGTTTTCTTTTCTTGATCTTCAGGGTGTATTAGAATTTGATAAAACCCTAAATAACCATCAAGATAGCAAAAGAATTTTTGGTGGGCTAGACGTTCAAGAACTTCATCAAGAAAAGGTAGAGGAAAGTGGTCTTTCCTTGTTTCCTTGTTCAATTTCTTATAGTCGATGCACATCCTCCACCCGATAACAGTCCGGGTGGGTACCAGTTCATTTTTATCATTCAAAACATCAGTGGTTCCCCCCTTTTTAAGGACCAATTGAACTGGACTTACCCATTGGGAGTTAGAAATCAGATAGATAATACCAGCTTTTAGAAGTTTTAGAACCTCGAGACGAACCACCTCTTTGAGATTTGGGTTTAGCTTCGTCTGGTGCTGCCGTGATGGTTTAAATTCTTCCACCATAGGTAACTCTGTGCATGCATAGAGCTAGATTTATTTCAGTTAGGTCGATCATCTTATATCCAATGGCTTTCTTGTGTTTTCTTAACTCAACAAGGAGTCTTTCTTCCTGGTCATCTATAAAAGTGGAATTGATAATGACCAGACATAGTTTTTCTTTGTCTAGAAATACGTGCTTGAGTCCAGCTGGTAGGAATTTCATTTCAGGTGCTTTCATCACTTTAGTGGTCTCCAGAGTGGTGACATATTTCAACTCCTCAAAGGTAGCTTCTGGGGCTTCTTTGCCTTGTTCTAGGTATTGCAGACATTATTGTACTAGTTCGTTGGTTGAAAATTTGACTTCTAGATTCATTAAGACGTTCTCCAGAGCATCAGATGGTTTGGGAGATCCTTGCTTCAACTCGGACATTTTATCAATTGCCTCGAGAAGAAAAACTTCTTCGTGGATGCTAGGACCTTTTAGGCTGTCAAAGACTCTGAATTGCATGATTTCATTCCCCAGCCTTAGGGTAATTATGCCAGCTTCAACATCAATTAGTGCTCTAGCTATCGCAAGGAAAGGTCTGCCGAATATTATTGGATATCGTAGACCTACTTTTATGTCCATGACAACAAAATCACAAGGTACGTAAGAATCTCTTCCTACTCCTACTGGGATATCTTCAATAATTCCCAAAGGTGTAGTAATGGTAGAATCAGCCAATTGGATTGTCATTGTTGTGGGTAGCAAATCGGTAAAGGCCAATCTTTTACACATAGAAAAGGGCATAATGGATATGCTGGCCCCCAAATCAGCTAATCCTTTCTTGCAAGAGGTGTTTCTGATAGAACATTGGATGCCGAAGGAGCCAGGGTCTTTCTATTTTTTTGGCATTTTGTTAAGAATGATATCAGAAGTAGTTTGAGCTAATTTGACGGTCTCATGTTCTTCGGTCATGTATTTATTTGATAGCAAAGTCTTCAGATATTTGGATCAAGTTTGGATTTTGGAGAGAGCGTCAAGGAACGAGATATCAACATATAGCTTCTTCATTGCTTCCTTGAACTTTAGGAATCTAGTATCTAGTTTAGTCTACCTCAATCTACCTAGATAGGGTATCCTCGGCTTGTATGGTGGGACTTCTGGTTCTTTAGAAACTAGCTCTTTTTCCTTTTCCTTCTCGGCATCTACATAATTTTTAGTTTCTTGATTTATGCTTATAGTTGGGATGATTTCAGTGATATATTTGTCTTCCTGAATGATTTTGGTAGCTTCAGTTAAAACATGACCAGACCTTGTGGTACCTACATTCATTTGTTTTGGTCTGTGTTGATCATGTCTCAGATCTATTTCCGACTGACCAGCGAAAGTTCCTACTGGGGATTTCAACTGAGCTGCAATTTGTGCCAATTGAGTTTCTACAGCTTTCTGTTGAGCTTGCTGGTTGGCAAGCATGGTCTGTTGAGATTGCAACATTTACTTTATCAGAGATAACTCATCTATTGGTGGAGGCAGAGCATTCTTTTGTTGATACTGTGTAATTTGTTGCTATCCTTGAGGTTGCTGCTGTTGAGGTGCTGGTAATTGAGGTTGTTGAATTTGCAGCTATTGTAGCAGAGGTTGTTGCAATTGTGGGTGTAACGGAGGGTGAGTGTACTGATAGTGTGTAGAGGAATTTCTTGGGTAAGAAAATCTTTGAAACCCTCCTCTATAGTTTCCTTGGTTTCAGTTATAATTGCTTTGGAATCCTGGTGGTGGTCTATTGGAAGACCCACCTTGTGCTTGGTGCTACAGGTTGGAGGTTCCCGCAGGATTCCCATACTAAAACCTGGGGTGGTTTCTTGGTTGATTTGGATTATAGTATGCTTGACTCAGTATGGATTGGATAGAATTAACCTGTTCTAGCAGCTGATCCTTGGGATGTTCAATAATTGGTTCATACTATGGTTGAGGTGTATGTAGATTCATCATCACTTCATATAGGAGGCCACACAATAATGTGGGGTGATCATATGCATGACAACTTCACAAGTCTCGGTAGCTGTTTTGACTTGTTGAACTTGGGAATTCTTCTTTCTATCGTATTTTTCAAATGATGTTTCAAGTGCTTGCTGTTTATGAACTATGGTTATCAGAGCTTCAGCAATGGCTTTCATTTCTACAGATTCTTCATCTTTATAGAATTTTAGGAATCCTCCCGAAGATGTGATTCCCCAATTAGATTGGTTCTCGGCTCCAAGCATAACAATCTTCCAAGCGTCTTCATAATTCTTTCGCATGAAATTTACCCCACCAGATGAGGAATCCAAAAATTTATTAATGTCATCACTTACCCCTCTATAGAATGTTTCTATGAGCTGATTTTGTGAGATTCCATGATGTGGGAATTTCCTCAGAAGTTCCCTAAATCTTTCCCATGATTCTTCTAGTGACTCTCCAAGAAGTTGGGAAAAATGGTTAATCTACCCCCTAATCTCGTAAGTCAACGAAGGAGGAAAGAACTTCTCTAGAAATTTTTCTTTCAAGGGAACCTAGGTGGTGATTAGATCTCTATCTAATGAGTTATACCAGCCTAGTGCATTTCCAGACAAAGTGAAGTTGAAAAGTCAGAGCATGATTGCATCGAATGTAGCTCCGGCTTGTGGGACCAATCGACAAAGTGCCTTGTATCGCTTCAGATGGTCCATGCAATTATCTCTAGTGTTTCCAGAGAATGAGATGCCTTGCATGATTTGGATCCACTGTGTTTGAATCTCGAAGTTAGAGCGTTAATGAGCGGTGTCTGAACTGGGTGATTATCCTCAGAGTTCTTAGGAACGGCGTAATCTCGAAGCTGCTTGTTCCTTATCAATAGCTAAGCAGTTACTGTGGCTGCTTCATTTTCAGCTTGGATGTGGGCCTGCTCTTCGGCTCGAACTTCAATTTGGACTTGAGCAATATATCAATGATGAGTTGTGCTCTCTGAGATGCTATAGCTATGTTAACTCTTTCCATTACCAAGGCGTCTTGATGTTGTTCTTTAGCCATTTGTCTGGCTCATTCATAGTTGAGTCTGATGCGTTGGTGGAAGCTTCATTCTACCTCAGAGTCGTACTCCGGTTCAGGGGAGATTCCGAGATTAGGCGATGGTTGCATACAAGTTTTCTACCTGAGTAGAAGAAAAATCACACTTTATACGATGTGGGGAAATGATATAATCAAAAATATATGAAGTAGTTATCAAGTTAAAATGTAAAATCCTAATCAGCTAGCAAGTTGATGAATGGAATTAAAACATTTCGTTGTCCCCGGCAACAATGCCAATTTTTAATGGAACCTCCATTCGCATGAAGTTGCATGCACCACTAAAAATCCTAGAGATAGTAAGTCTCTAAGTTTAGCCTTGCATGTGCTATAATAAGATATCCACCCACGTATGCTAAGGTACGTGGAAGTCTTATCGTAGTACAGTTGAGGGTCGAATCCATGAGACAACGGTCTTGTTAAGGATTATCAAGATGTAAAATGTTATAATTCTACTTATCTTCTTAAGAGTTGATATTTAGATTGAAGAGTTGATTTGATGATTAAACTAAAGTGCAAAGTAAACTAAATGGCAGGAATGTAAACTTAAGGTTGTAAACAATATTTGGAAACCACTAGGATGTAATCGAGTTTCACCACCACTATGCATGGATAAAAACATACATCGTAATAACATGGTTTACAATAAGAGTCTAAACAGTTAGCATCTTTGTAGACTTAGCTTCCTTTCAGATAACTAACTATGAGAAATGTGGGAGTATTGCAATGCCAGCCATCCCCGAACGAATGGTCACTTACCTTGCATCACTCCCTTCGCAAAGTGTGTTCCTCGACCTGTCAAAGTTGTACTTTCATACGTCAACTGATTCCATTTCATAGTATGAAAGTACAAAGATGGAGGTGAGTTTACTCCACTCCATGAAAAATGCTCCTAGACACCAAAATAGATATATGGTGACTACATACACAAGAACCAACATGCAATCGATATTCGAATCTAAAAGAAAAAACATAGACAATTCTTACTAGTAGATAATAGGTAAGACAAGTTGGTGATCAAGCAACTAGCATTCATTAAACAATTGATGTTGAACTGAAAAGATAGTATTTCTCTATTGCAAACTTATGAATTACAATGCATGAAATGAAAACATGGGTAGCGGGTCTACTCCCCGCATCCTAGTGTATAGAACTACTCGCTCATGGCAAGAACAAAGAAGAAGACAGGAGAAGAGAAGGAAAACATCATCTCCACATAGGAGGGAGGAAGGTCGACCCCTTAGAGTAGAGAATAACTATCTTCACACTATGTGGTTGCCTTGGTGATGAATCTTTAACTTCCCACCTTCAATGTCAATGAGGGAGAAAGTAAGCCTTTGGATGGAGTGTGGATCTTAGAATGGAAACCTTGAGGTGGAGGATGAATGTTGAAATAGCTCTGGAACGAATGAGGAAGCCTTTGGGCATCTAAGACTTGATGCTAAATGAGGACCCCTTGGGTCATATTTATTGGCTCTAAGGGGGCTTGAACGGTTTTGGGTTATTTGGATCTTTACAGTCTGGAGACCGTTTGAATCCTCACAGGCTGGAGACCATTTGGATTCTCACGGTCTTGAGACTGGTAGCTTTCGCACGTTCTTGGATCAATAAATCTTCACTCGGTCTTGGGACCGTTAGAGTCCTCGCGGTCTTGGGACCACTAGGACCTTGCTCGGTCTTGGGACCGCTACGGCTTTGCTCGGTCTTGGGACCACTAGGGCTTTTCTTGGTCTTGGGACCGCTAGGGCTATGCTCGGTCTTGGGACCGTTTGGTCTTCACTTGGTCTTAGGTCCGTCTGAGACCTCACGGTCTTGGGACCGGTTTGGAACTTTTGCAATTTTTTGGGGTTTATCTGTAAAAAGAAAAGGGGAAATACCAGTCTATTGGTATATTCACAATAAAGTGGAAAGTTAAGTATTCTATCTAATTTATCTAAGAAATATTATGGAAAAATAAGAAAAACTAGTAAGATAACATCACAAAATTATCAACATGCATTTCTTGGTCTTGCTTATCAAGTGGCCAGGATATCATACTCCAGTAGAAGGGACAAATCCCATATCTATCACTCGTAGTCTATCCCCATGTGTCAAAGTCACCCAATCATCACCATTATAACAACCCATGTTTTAGGATTGTGTTTGATGATGTCAAAGTGCACCCAATGACATGTGATGAGTGTAGTGATTTTAGTTCTAAGAATCACAATCACCTCCTTCACTATGAGAGATGATTGTGAACACAAGACCATGTTTCACTATCAAGGTGGGTCTGTCTAATACACTATTCTCTAACATTTATATGTGTGCCTCGTTTGATATTACCATATCATGACTAATGAGATTTAGTCATCAACCAACTCACACTCTGCTCTTAAGCGTTATTGTTGTCTATCAACCTTACACAATAACAACTGATCAGGGACATAATGAGAAGATGTATATATACTCTTCACATCTATATGATCTCATCCACAAGGTTAGTAACTTGACATCATACATCATTGAGTAATATAATTCTCTAGACATTGTCTCTATATCCTCATTATCTCATAACTAAGTGATACAGATGAATTGGAAGCTTGCCTTTATATGTTTATTATTATTAATCAAATCCTTTTAGGTAATTATGCCATGTCAATCATCATATGATTGGCTCTATGGGCATACCTCACCAACACAATTACCATATGGGTTGTCACTCCAAAGCTAGGAAGAGGTCTGCCCAGCTCTCATGATCCTCTCGAAAATCTTGTCTTGGTTTGTGGTGGTTTAGATTCTCTAGGAAGATGCACTTTCTAGTTTGGATCCTCATGACGAATCTGATGGAGGGGTGATCAAACATAGATAAGGAAGAGAAATTGAGGAGTTTTTCTTCATTATCCTAGTGCCTCATGGTCATTTATATAGGTGCAGACTCAATAAGATAAGGGAAAGAATATTGGCAAAATCACTATACTATCCACAATTCAAAGATTTTTGGAGATTGACATTATCACACTTTAAGACAATAATGGAGATATGTTATGGATAGGTAGCTTTGTATTATCCTCCCGAATCGATGTGATGATATTATTAATTGGAGAGGGAAAGAGATTTCCCTTCAATTGGGGGTCTCCTTCTCTATAGGGGACAGTCCAGAGACTGGACAAGTCAGATGAGCTCCCATCCTTGGTCTTGCCTGGATCTAAAGTCTAGATCTAGGAAGAATCCCCTGCTATATTTTTTCTATATTTGATTTATTTTATATTAAACCCCTGAACGAATAATAAATTACCTAGGCCATGTAATAACTCCTACCTATCCAAATTTTGATATTATCTTCACATATATATTGTCCATTAGTTGGTAGTAGGTGAAGTCCTAACTCATTCATTAATATATGAAACTTGATCTGTAGTTAATACGTAGATAATTCATTGATTAAATACTTAGGCAAGTATGTATCTTGGAAACTACTATGTTTTCTTCTATAATCTCATTATTACTTCATCTTCAACTAAAAATGTCATTATTGTTTATTTTGATCGTAAATGTTAATCTATCAATTTGTGTATCAAGGGCATATTTGTATACTTAAAAGTCTATAAATTGGCTCTAGATTAGATCACTGGGCCCATGGTTTGACCTAGGTCTTCTAAAGGATCCATCGTCTTAACCATATTATTACTTATGAAATTAAAGCTTAAGCCAATATGATATCTAAACTGAAGCTTCATATGATACTTTTGGTTGATATAACTTTTCTTACTTATTATTAACCTGAGTCATCATATTCCCCTTTGCGTTCTACTTTGATTGAACATCATATCATTAAATTGGATATGAAATTCGTAAATTTCAAGGATGTTAAATTTTTGGTGGGAGGAGGCACAACAGAATTACATAATTTTACCATAAGCAACTTTTTTACAATAGATCCACTGTATCCATAATTTCAATTTATTAAATACATAGAAGGGATATCGAATATATATTCAGCACACTAGTTGTCCGACACACTAGTTGCACTTACAAATCCATATTTGAAGTGGTTGTTGTTGTTTTTTATGTCTAGTAGTCATATCAACACATTGTCTTCTTCTTCAAACAAGCTCATTCTCAAGCCTCCGCCCAAGAGTCTCAACTTCTAAGTTATCCATGCAGATGTGGTAGCTATGTGTGCATCACCTTGGTTTCCAAGAGGATGAAGAACTCAAGTTGTCGACGTGCTATCTCACTTGCTCTCCTTATCCTCTATTGTGGTTTGTTATCCTATGGGTGAGTTTTTGTATCTCCAAGAGAATAAATATTAGACAACCTACCTCACAAAGTGAAGTGTATCTCATCCCTTTGGATGTCCAATTCTATATATAGGAACCTCATGGTCTTGCATTACCCAAAAATCCAATCACATTCCTTATTGCAACTCAATACAAAATCAAACTTGGAATATTGTACTAAATCCTAGTTACTCAATTTGTTAACTAGTCAATTAGTCGGGACTAGTTTGGTCTCTTGGTCAACTGATTGACATACCCATTCAGCCAGTTTACCAATCCAAATCTGATTTCAAATTACCAATTTGATTTGAAAAAAAATCAATACACATACTCCATTCGTTTTCAATCCAGTGACCGACTTGTTGGTTTCCCAAATTGGTAATCAATTAATTGATTGACAATAAATTGACCAACTAACCCAAACTACTCAAACAACCAAAAATGGTTTTCCTAGTCAATCGATTGGGTAGGAAATCATCATATACATGATTCAAAATAATTCTAATCATATGTTTGATTGCGACTTTCAATTCCCTTAGGCACAGTTGTGTGTGTGACCCTGTAGGTTCCAAATTAGGACGGTAATGATGTTCATAACCTCACCAGCAAATATTGGTGTCTATGAACACATCATTTCTACCTAAGTAATTAGAATAAGTTTAGACCAACTTTAGCCTATTAGGATTAATGTTACCAGGATAGTATAATCCCTTTATCACATATACCTCGATTGAAAGTGAGGCATTGAGTTGTTGTCCTCTTAACATTCAATCTATGTTTCTTAAAGTAGAGAAGGTTGTTGAGACTGTGTGAGTTCAATATCTTTTATTGACTCACATGAGCATGGCCAAGAATTTCATAGTCCAACTTATCAAGTACCCTAATGTCACTCCAACAGAGTCACAATTTCCATGTACATCATTCAGAATAATCCACAGGTGTCACAATGCACCCAATCACTACATGTATAGCAACCTTATTTTGAGTAACATTGGGACATTGTTAAAGAATAAAGAACAACATGTGATTAGTTTACTGACATTGAGTATAAGGATCATACCCACCACTTTCACATTTATATATGACAATGACTTGCCATGACATGGATTGCATGCATCATTATCAAAGTGAGTTTGCTGAGTACAACTTGTTCTCTAACAAGTACATATGTATCTGAGTTGATATCCAATATAATCACTAGACTGTGGCGGCCATTTAATATTGTTATCTCCATTGAGGGTAGACCAATGAGTCAATGATTGGAACTCTAATTTTCTAGGGTCTAGATTTAATAAATAACAAATAATATTCAAAATTTTAAATCATGACATTGTTTGATAACTGAATGAAAGATAGAAGCTCCTTCGAAGAGTAAAAAAATCAAAGGGGAAATTACCACATGAAAGCAATTATCAAAATTAGCTATCAAATCCTCCACGTCCATTTAGTATTATTTTCTTTGTGGCATTCTTCCAGATGTCCATATTTTTAATCATTAAGTAAAAAACCTAACTAAAAAATTGACAAAAAATAGTTAGCATATTTCTATAGTGTGTACGTGGGTGCATATAAAACTATGTGCCTATATGGTTGAAAACATAGATTGCACTTAAATAACTTACTAACAAGAAAAAAATATGCATTTTCAATTCAACTCTCTAAGCCATATTTGTTCCATCTTCTTGGGTGTACCAATCCCTTGATCCATCCATGGACTCTAGGGTTTTTAATAGTCATATAATCATCATCATTTTTAGTCACTTTGTCAATGGATATCCCTTAGTTTTTGAGACTTTATGTCCTTAAAATACCCATAAGAGATTACAATTTGGGTTCAGAAAACTAATATGCACATGTCTGATACAAATAGGACATTGTAGTTGTACTAGAATAGAAACACACAATCAATTTTAGTATATGATCAAACATCCAGATGAAATCCTAAAATTATCATGAGCCTATATGAATGATTGTTCATACAATAACCCACATACTATTTTAGTGGGAGGTGATTTCCAAGAAATATTAATCCAATCAATCAAATTTTTGATCCAACCATGACTCAATACAAATCAAATCAATATGAATTATCACATAACACTAAGGTGTTAATATCATATTCATATGATGTGGATTATGTCTGGTCTTGGTCCTATAGGTCTAGGATCAAGTTCAAACTTGGATTGAGTTAGGTTTGCACACTAGAAACCCAAAATATCTCATATTATAGATCATTAAGATAGGAAAGCCTAAGTATACATCAAAGTAGTCATAATCTTATAATGGTCAAATTTTCATTACCAAGATAAGATTGTATCATAGAGTATTCATATTAAACAAGATAGATATAGATATACATTTTATATATATAAATTAAGGTTTACATAGAATCATCATTTGACATATAAGCATCAAAACATAATATTTGAATTTGATACTAAATTAGGTCTTCACATTGTTCTTTTTGTATTCTACATATTTTTTTGAGAATCGTAATATGTATTGACTATATTTAGAGATAGTATTGATTTTCTATAGTTCATAAAAAACTAAACATATTTCACCCAATCACAACATTGCATCACCCAAGCAGGGTGTGGCTTGGTTTGATTTTAAATTGAGGTAAAGACCCAACTACCCTCACATGGTGATTAGGTTGATAACATGAATCAGGGGTGACATGGTAATTCATGTACATGTATTTCTCCCATGACCTGAGTGTGAGCTATAAGCCATGGAGTCAAATCTAATGTTGACTCCGAGCTACTGACCTTGGAAGTGTGGACATAGGTCGAATTGAGTTCAATGAGACTCCTCAAAACCAATGCGACCTTCAGCTAATGAGGATGTGTCCACAGATAGGTTGGCAAGGTCATGTTACAAAGAGTTAAAAAACATGAAAAGAAGAAGGAAATATGGGGTATTTTACCTTAATTAAGGGATCAAATAGGATCATAACTTTTTCAAGGACCTTCTGCGGTGTTTGGGCCAAGCCAATTAACCATTGTTGTTGTGAGTTAATGTGGACATGTTTAAGTACTTGGAGAAGAAGGTGGAGTACAATATAGTATTGTAGGGCTTCTCATGAGCAATTTGTAGATGGCTTATGCTATTGTGTGTACGTGAATCTATAGTTAGGCTATATATAGGCTAGGGTAGGGTGTAATAGAGACAACTTCTAGCCTACCTCTCTTGATAATCATGTTTTAGGCATTATCTTGTCTTGTTAGGATAATGACAAATGAGCGGTAGTTTGGATTTGTCTTTATCCACTAAAGACAATAGCACAAAAATTGAGTGAGGAGATGGTCTATAGAGAGAAGATGAGTCGACAAGATTTGCAGATTGCCTAATCTCTGAGGAATAAACAGACAGAGAGAGAGAGGATACCTTTCTGCTTGTGGCTCATCTCAAATTTAGTCTTTAGATCTAGATGGACTCTGTCTGCTATTATTTTTTTATTTTCCTTTTATATAAAACCCCGATTTAAAGAAGTATTCTCTTAGTCCATATATCACTTAGATTTATCTAAAAATATTGGCAGAGTCCCTATTTCGTGACTATCTAGCCTTGTGAAAAAGATCAAACCAAAATAACCTTGTTTGTTATTCGAAACATGATTCTCAAGCAAAGAAAGAGATAATTCAATAATTAATTATGCATAATACTAATTAACTTGGAATTTTTTGGACTCTTGTTTATGATTTCAAAATATATTCACTCAAAAACTACATATATTATAGGCTTTTACTAAAGGTACGAAATTCTTGTTTTGTCAAAATTTCATTTTAGGGACTTGATTGCAAAATAAAGGTGTACAAATCATGTAATTATAAGATAATGCCTTTAATGAAATTCATTCAATTTTAATATAAGAGCTTACCAAATCTTTGAAATTCCATTATGCTACATCCTTCCCTCCTTATTTTAAATTTAAGCTCAAAATTTGGCCTATCTAGACAAAGATGTGATTATGCGTTTTCCATGTCTGATTTCAGCTCATGTGTTGTTTCATTCTAGCTTTGGTGTTTCTGTCAAACTTTATTGTCTCAATTCTTGTATTACTAAGATATTTCACCTTCGGAACCAAGATACTACGTAGGACAACCTAAATTCAAGCTCTAAAGGTTCAATCTTCAACACATGGGCAGGATCCTTCACATGGCACTTTAAATTGGACACATGTAACACATCTTGCATCATAATGTACTAAGGTGGCAGGTCAAGATGACAAGCTCCCTCTTCAATCCATTCCAAGATCTCAAATAGACCCACATACTGGGACTCTTCCATGATTGTAAAATATGGAATCAAGGGGTTGAATATTTTAAAATATGTGATCTCCCACAAAGAAGTGTAAATCCATCCAATTTGCATATGCATATGATTTTCATTAATCCTAGAATTTCTTTAGCCTCAGTTTGATCAAGGAAACATTATTCATGTATATCTACAATTCATATGATTTAAACATGGTCTTCTTGGCTTGTCATTTCTATGATGTGGCACCATCACAACCTTTGATACAGAGATTCATAGGGGGAAAACCTAATAAAAAATGGGGAAAATGTGATAATATCTTGGTAACTATTATTATAAGAAAACTAACCCAAAGGTAGCTATTTTCCCCACCATCCACCCCAATCTAGGGCATAATCCCTTAACAAGTCTTCTCGGGTTTGTATCATGCATTATGATTGTTCGTCAATCTAGGAATGATACATGGTGCATAACTTCAATCTCATGGAAAATTCCTCTTGAACTTACTTCTACAAAGTGGTCATGTAATCATGATCAAAGATGGTGGACCTTGGAACTCCATGGAGGTACATAATATCTTGGATGTAGAGCTCAACCAAGTCAAAAAGTTTTGCAGTTGTTTAACATGTTAAGTAAGTGTTATGACTTCGTCAAATAGTCCACTATGAGCCATAAGTCGTATCCTTTCTTAGTCTTGGGAATACCTAACAAGTAATCCATGGTGATCTAGTCTGAATTCCATTAGGGTTATTGATTCATTCCACCAGATTGTTGACGATCTTCCTTTAACATCCTACACTTGAGAAAACTAGTTTTCAATGAGGTTAGATATAGCTTCTTACACTATCACTAAAAAATAATTGTAGGTCCTTAAGCATCATTGGGTTGTTAGGATGTAAGGTATACTTAGACTCGTGTGCCTCCTCTAAGATACAAGCCTTGAGCAATGAAAAATTGGGGGTCCATATAATTGTTTGTACCAAATTTTTCCATGAACACATGTGGAGATAAAGGTTTGAGGCTTATAAAGAACACTCTTCATATTTTTGATCATACAGATAGACAACTAAGATCAAATGAACTTTGATAATAGGTCAAGGTCAATATGAATGTTGGGTAGGCAAAACCAATCAAGCAAGGGTTTTGAGGTCCATCTGGCATACTATTTGAGTCTTTTCCACTAGATGGAATTGACAGCATCAATGAGCCACTTACGGCCAAGGGCATCACCCACCACAGTAGTCTTACAAGGATTGTAGGCTATTGTGAATTCTAAGTCCTTACGGTATCCATCCATAGTCATTGTCACATGTTAAGGTCAAATAGGGTCAAAAGATATCTTAGGCTCTTGTGGTTACTGAAGATATAGACATGTATATGTATGGATAGTGTCTTCATATATTCAAATTATCAATATTTTCCTCAAGCTCTAGGTCATGAGTTGGGTAAATCAAGTCATTAGGCTTGAGTTGTTTCAAGACCAAAGAGACAAAATATTGATCACGTTCCATGTTGCTTCCTAAGCTCATCTTTGATGCATCGGTGGAAATAAGGAATCCTTTGTTGGTTGAGTATAGTGTCAATATTAGATCATATGTGAGCTTCTCCTTAAAATACTAGAATCTACTTTCACAAATATCAAACCAAAAAATGTCTCATTATTATCAGTAAGCTTGGTGAGGGGAAGAGAAATCTTTGAGAAATTTGGAATGAATCATGGTAATAACTAATATCCAAAGAAACCACAAATCTTGATGGTTGATGTTGGGTGTCTTTCAATCACAATCTACCACTACATTGGTTGGCAATAGTTCCTCCAAAATTGACATGTTTTGGGAAAATGACATGTTTGATCCAGAATTCACATTTCGGGAAGTTCCAATAAAAATTTGCTCGAGAAGGATGTCAAGTACCCTATACTATTAAACAATATAAGGATGTCATTAATGAATACTATGATGAAGGTATCCAGCAAGGATTGGAACTCAAGGTTCAGAAGGTTCATGAAAACACATGTTGCATTGGATAAACCAAAAGGCGCCACCAAGAACCCATAATAAAACATTGAGTTCTAGATGTGGTTTTTAGGGACATCCTCTTCTCCAAATTGGAGTTGCTATTACCCTGATCGTTGGTCAATCTTTGAAAAAAAATCACGTGGCTACATGTAGTCAAAGAGGTCATTGATACTAGGTATAGGGTATTTATTCTTTATAGTGGCATGGTTCAACATTTGATCATTAATGTGCATGCAAACTCAGTTGTCTTTCTTTTTCACAAAAAGGATAGGTGACCCCCATGGGGGGTTACTAGTTCGGATGAGGCCCTTGTCTAATAGTACTTAGAGATACCTTTTTTAGGATGAGAAACTCGATGGGTTCCTAGAAATAGAGTTCATTTTTGGAGCTTGCTAAATGTAGAATTTCACTTTTTATTTTGGATTATGCCAAAAAAATCTTCTAAGAACGTATTAACATAGTCAATGTCTATCTCTATTTCCTAAAGGGGCATTCCTTAATGTCTAGTTCAATTATCTAGGAACATTGGACACACTCAACTGTCATCCTTTGTGTTTGTAAAGATGAAATACCATGGATGATGGTGGCATCTTTCCGTCCACGAATGGTGAGAGTTGGGTACCCTGATCTTTTATATTTTTTATACAAAATATTTTTTGCATGATAATTATAAACCTAGTCCATACTCATTATGACATCATAGTCATTCTTATGAAGGGGGCTGAAATTGGTAGGCAGATCAAAGTTCTAGTGTTTAACATGTAAGACTAGTGTTGATTAAAGATGAGAAAATTTGCCCAATAGGGTAGTGTCGTCTAAGATATAATATGAAGTCCTTGATATCCAAAGTAAGCATAGTTGTTAGAGTTTGAGAAATGAACGTATTCATAGAACTAGTGTTAAATAAAACTTTGACCAGTGGCCCAATATATAAAGCATACTTATATTCTTTCTACATGATAATGAATTCCTAAATTATATTAATACGAGGAATAGAAAAAGAAATTGTATGCTTCAAAGGTTGGTAACTTATACAAGCATGCTAACATTATAATAGGCCTCTTCAGTGTCAATGGCAAAAACACTAGCCTATCAATGGTCGATAGCAAATTCAGGTTGCTACAAATTAATCTCTAGCCACTTGTTGAACCGCCACAGGTCCATTCCTCTACTGGGGTGGAATTGGACTAGAAGTGTCCCTCTTGTTTACACCAATAGCACATTGACTTTTTAAAAAGATACTTACCTAGATGCCTTCTCTTATAGTTACTCCATCTTGATGGAACCTTTTGATTGTGAACCTCATTATGATGATTCCCTCCTCCTTTAACTTTTCTCTTTCCATGATTGTGGCTCTCTACCTTTCATATATCATACATGGGAGTAGAAAAGCCTTTAGTGAACACTATATATCCTAAAGCTTGGCTATTGGAGGGCATGATTATCTTATTTATCTTTAAGGAAAATTAAATAGATTTGATCAAGTTTGGGGGCTTTATAGCCCATCATCCCATTACATGGGGATGAAGAATACGTTTTCGATGGTTGCTAGGCAATCCACTTCTAATTCCTCATCTAGCACATAGGAAAAACACTCAAAGAGTCTGAACTTCATGAAGTAGTCCACATCAGTCATATATCATTGATAGAGATTAATGAATTGTTTCTCTTTATCCTTATGAAAATATATAGGGACAAACCTAGGGGTGAGGATAACACAAAATTCTTCCCACATCATTAAATTTTTGGTCATATATCTTGTGATGATGTATTTCTCTTACTTGACCTTAGCATCTCCTTGGTGTAGAAAAGCGGTGAAAATCACCTTTTTATTTGGTTGCAACACCAGGTTGTGGAAACCATTCTCTGTGACCAACAGTTGCACATCTAGTTTTTCTACTACTTCAGACTTGTTTCTCCGGAGAATTTATCAATATTTAGCTTTACATAGTTAGGATTGTATCTCTAAGGTGATGGAGGACACTATTTACTTCACCATTCCCATCTCATGATATGTCCCTAAGGGCTAGGGCACTAATGGCATCAGTCAACACTTAGTGTAATTCTATCCAAATCATCTTAGGTGACTTTCCTGGATCATCCTAAGGATGATCATTACTAAGGTCATGGTCCTCATTATGGTTTGGCCCATCACTATGGTCAGGAACCTCATCCAATAATGAGCCACCATCATTGATGGCCTGTGCTGGTTCCTTCCTCTTCTTGGGGAACTTTCCATTCATAACCCTCCTTTTCTTGCTTGGAGAACACTTATTCTTGCAAAGACTCTCACTCAAGCCAGTGTCACTCAGGGGAACCTCACCCAAGATCATGTTTGTCTTAATGTGCACCGTAACATATATGAATATACTTTCCTTTATTTTACTTGCATCTATATTCATATGTAAAAACTATATGAAAACATAATTCATGTTTTTAGATATTGACTAAGGTTACATATATGCTCTTTAATTGGTAGAGGATGACATAACCTAATTTCAAGAAACCATAATCCATAAGCAGGAGTAACTATTGGGTCCTTAGGGTTAATAGACCTCAAGACATATGAACTACCAACACATATCAATTGAGAGGACTAGAATGCAGGCAAGGAAGATGGGTTAGATGGTGCTAGGTAATATCATGATGATGGGTTCAAACCACCATAGTCCAATGAGAAAACATATAGGTAAGTAATATTAGGAATAAAACCTCAGGCTTTAGCCAGCCAAGGTTCATAGTTGTAAGATAGACCTCATAAACCATCTAGTAATGCAGAGGTATATCTTTCTAGTGTCTAGTTTTTGATACTTTCTAGATGCCATTACCTTTGTGAGATTCCCTAATAATTCCCTCGCTGGTCCAAGGAATATTCAAAACTATTAAATATTGAGAGTTATTTATGAAATCTTGACTATAATACCAATTGTAACAACCCCCTCCTCCTTCTATCCCGATTAAAGGCAGACTAAGCAGGCATGGATTGATACTCTAATATTCCAGGATCCATAATTTATAAATAACCAATATATAATAATTTCAAATTATGTCATTTTGATAACATAATGGAATATAGATGCTCCTCTAAGGAGTTACAAAAATTTTATATGAAGGGAAATATCAAAATTAACTATTCAAGTCTCTAGGTGACTTTAGCCTAATTGTCTTTTGATGAATTGTTTTGTAAGTTGATATCTTCAATCATTAAGTAAATAATCTAATCTAAAACATTGATAAACAAGAGTATGGCCAGCATATTTCTATGCTATTTACATGGCTGCATACATAATGGTATGCTTATATGGATAAAAACATACATTGCATATCAATAAATTATTAACAATAATTAATCTTGCATTTGTAATCTAATTCACTAATTCAGATTTGTTTCACATCCTTTGGTATACCTCCCTTGATCCATGCATGCACTCTAGGGTTTCCAATCTATAATTGTATTTCATGTTGATTGTCTAGTGTTGAACTTTGTCACATAAACATCATTTGTTTGGAGACACTTCCTCAATGACCATCCATTAGGATCTAGAATTATATATATCCTTAAAATACCCCTAAGCTATTATATTATGGGTTCGGATAATTAATACAACATATGCAATACACTTAGGGAATTGTGGTTGTATTGTAGTTAAAAGACATAAGAATTTTCCTGTTCAAGTAAGGTTGTTACATAAGAATTTTAGGTACATGATAAAACATTAGAAAAACATCAAGAAATTATCATAAGACAATGTAAAATATTTTTTAAAGTAGCCCACGTACTTTTTCAATGAGAGGCAATTTCCAATCAATACTAGTCTAAGCAATAAAGTTTATATCCAACTAAGACTCAATCCACACCAATCCATGTGAAATTATCATATAACACTAAGGTGTTACTATTTATGATATATATCTAACAATTCTAATGATAGGGGTCCTTCTCTCATGTTTCCTTTGCATATAGCTTTAAATTTTCATCACAATATTCATATAAGAATTTTCTTGTAGTTTGTTTTTCCTTTGTGAGTGTAACACCCATACCCACTGCCCAAGTCTCTAGTTGAGTTTTAGAAATGATGATTGGCCCCATAGACCATCATTGGACTTAACTACATGCTTTGTCCTCACACACACACAAGCTCGGATCAACTTTTGACTGGTAATGTGTTTTGGTAATACTTTGGGCTAAATACACTTAAAATGATGGAATCCATGAAAAGGAAGTGCACATTAGTGATATGGGTAGTACAATCATTCCTTTTAAGCTCACTTTATGTGAGGTCTCAAATAGCAGCGTGTTACAATTTCCCCACTAAGATTCTTAATCTCCTCATCAAGGATCAATTATGTGGCGTCATAAAATTTCCCCATTTTAGCGCAGACCCAAATGACCCATGTACACCCATCTCCTAATCACATCTACCAGTGCAAGGGTGGCTTCATCACAAAGTATATCCATTTCCAATATGTGAGGACTACACAACTGAAAGACTAGCATGCCACAGGCCCATGTGTGTCCCACCTACTAGGGAATTGGCTATGATATCATTTGTAACACCCAGGCCCACTACCCAAGGACCTAGTAGAGTTTCAAAAATGATGATTGACCCCACATACCACCATTGTACTTAATTGGGCACTTTTTCCTCACTCACGCATAAGTAGATCAACTTTCCAACTGATCAGTAATACTAGTACTACTATGGATTGAGCATGTTGAACCATTGAGTTTTTACTAATGGGGTTCTTGAAAAGGAGGTGCACCTTGGTGATATGAGTAGTCCTATCATTCATTTTACGATCATTTTATCCAACAACTCAAATCCCAGATTGTAATAGTATTCTTGCTAAACCATATATAGTTTCTCTCATGTCATAAAGATATTTGGTTTGTTAAATTCTATAAAGCTTGGGTTAAAGTTTAGTATGATCACATGGGCTAAAGGAAGATACCTCAATGATGTATCAACATTTCTTCCAATGGTTTTTTAGTATGTATCAAATATGTCAACTTTTCATGTTCCTTGTCATTGTTGAAGGAACAACCTTCATAGTAGTTTCTTTCATATGCCTTTATGCCTTGGGTTGGCTTCCTTCACAAGATGAGGGGGTGTTCAATATTTTTGCACATATTTCTAAGTTGATGTCATGTGACTTTTAGTCTGAGCGATTTACCATCTGACCCTTCACAATCGAATCGGTAATGCATCATGTTTTTTGTGTATACTACTTGAAATTGATTAACCATAACATATTTATAACCATAATTGTAACAAAAAGTTATCATAAAAAATTGCGCTTTTACATATATAAGCTAGTTATCTATCTAGGAATAAAGACCTAAATCAATGAAATTTAAACATTTATTTTCAAGGAATGTGTATGCAGTTAGATTCAACCCTAGTTTTATGAACATTTGTTAATATATTAAATAAAATCATGTCTTGGACCAATGGTTGATTCTAGGTACGTATGGGATTGACTATCATATATGCACGCCCCTATATTTTTATTTAGTCACTAATTAAGTTGACCCTTTTTTGTAGAATGAGGCATATTTTTTTTAATTTCCCTTTTGGAATCTTTCAACCCCTTCTTGAAATATGTTTATTATTTAATTATTGTCATGTTGTTAGTCAGTGAAACTTTTTTCCTTATATATGATTTAAGTGATACCCTTTTACAATCTATGAACTCTTTATCTTCTTTTGTGCTTGGATTTTGAAAAATGACTAGACAAGTATATATTGCTTTCATTGTTTATGCGAATGAGATTCTTGGATAGTAATATATAGGGTAATGGTGCATTCTTGCACAATTATACTATAATGAAAAGGGTTCTCTGTAACACCCCAAATTTAAAATGTGATGACAACTTTAATAATAATTTTCCCAGTAATAAATTTAAAATCTTGGACCATGATGTAATTATCCAAATAATGAATACTTCATCTAAAATAAGATATGGAAAGAGAGAACAAAATGTATGTTTTCTTCCATGAATGGTTCCAATGTATATAAAGAAACTAATTCACTTTTTTCTCTCCTCTAGATAACACCAACATCATTAATATTTTTTTCCCAAAATGAGAAACTTTAATAAATTGAATTGTATGTTTCCAAAAAGAAATGAACCTAATGATATGGGATAACCTTTTTGACAAAAATAGGAAATTGAGTATGACCCTTATTAATGAATGTTTATGGTATATTGACAAGTATAAGATAATAGAGAAAATTAACTTAATTAAGGTAAACTAATGTAATTTAGGTAAAATAATGTCATATAACTTAATGGAAATATGATAATGATAAACGGGCCCTAAATCCCAAATATTAATACTTAAGGTGATGTTTAATAATTAATAATAAGATAATTAAGTAAAATATAATTGTGTAGAAAGTCATTCAGGTTAGTCTCAAAAGTTAAATATAAGTTAGGAATTGTGATCTAGGCATTTTAATTGGTCTATGTGTAAGGTTTTATCTCAACTAGATGCTTATAATTGTCCCGAATGATCAATGCAAGATAAAGGCATGTATTTAAATCTTTTTCATGAAACTTAGGTTTTCAATTGTGTTAGCCTATGGTTCATGATTTAATGGATGTCACACCTTTCTTATTAGAATCCTACCTGGATCGGGATTCTGTATTAGGGTCAGGCTCCCATGATGTCATCCTCTCCTGAGACCCTGAGTCGGTAGGACTCTATTGGGCAGTATTTTCTTTCCCTTCCTCTACCTCCCTCTCTTTTATTTTTCGATCAGAATAAATCAGTCCTACATCACCGTATGGCCTTCTAGTTGAGATTCTACCAAAAACTATGAGACACTATGACCTAGAGTCCCCGATCGACCAGAGTTCTTCCTCCCCTCCCTTGTTTCCAAGAGATTTAAGATTATATGGGTTTTCTCCTATAAAACCAAGACACTGAAAAGCTACAACACGTCCATGAAAACCTAATAAAACTCATGGTTCCCTCTTGACATCCCTACAAGATCATCCTCAAACCTCACTACCAACCTGGATGAACTTCCATTGCTCGCTAGGTTCACCTCAAGGCCTAAAACCATGGAAAACTTGTCAAAGATTTTTGTTCGTCTTCAAAACCTCCAAGTAGACTTTTTGTGCCCCTAATTTTGAGATAATACAAGTTCATTCCTTACCTCTATTTTTTGTGTTCTTGCGACCCCAGATTAGTTCTAGTTCTTCTAATAATCTCAGTAGGAAATTTCTCCACAAAATGGTTCCTTTGACTCTTATGAACTCAGTCAGTTGTTAGTTTCTGTTCCTTGTGATCCTAAGGCATGTCCTTCACCTCCACTACATGAACCATCCATGGTGAAGAGGTGTTTTTCTCTTCCCTCTACCTCAATTCTTGAAAAATGGGTATTTGTGAGCACATGAACTCGACGGAGATCATGGCGAAGCCAGTGGGCACTATCTTCAACTAGATTCAATCATTTATACCATGTTTCCCTTTATTAGAAGTAGACTTCTCGAAGGATTTGTCAATTGCTGGTTTAAGGAAGATATTGGTTGGGTGTTTAACTATTTTGTCCCAACCAATGTAGTCTTGATGTCATGCTTTCTGTGGGATTTTGAGTCTTTTTCTTTCACACATCCCTACTTTTCCAGTTGCCCACGCTAGATTCCAAGTGGCCTCTTTGGGTTGGTCCACCTTAGAGGAGCCTTGATGCCTCAAATATTTTTGACAACATGGTTTTTCCCCTTCCTATTGGCCAATTGTTTCTATATTCACAGTAGTCAAACTTATGGTTAAAAAATTGATTTTAAATATGATTTTGAAAGCTTTTTGAATGAAGAGTCTGAATTTACAAGTTTTAGACTCTATTTTTCCTACATCCAAACTCCAATTCACAATGATGTAATGTTAGGGTTTAGGATAATGAATAAAATACATACTGATATGGAACATGGTATATTAGGGTATTTAGGGATTCAAGATCATGATAAGGGTTCATCAACTAAGCAAGCAAATAGAATCTTCTCTAAGAAAGAGGTTAGTGATCCATGCACTTTGAACATAAGTATTGATTGTTTGAATATTTGTATGTATGTACAATGTACATGACTGCTTCAAATGTATTATTTATTGTTTCAATTGTTAAAATCCAATGAATTTATAAGGAACTGAATGTCATGTTTATTTTCAATATTATAGTATCATCTTTATGCACATTAAAAGTAAGGTCATGATTAAAATTTAATAGCAAGTTCAGAGTTTTCAAGATAAAGATAATGATGAAATATAGCTTATATAAGATCCTCACCAAGATTATCCTTAGAGTAAACTAAGAGGCACTTTGATGCAAAATAGAAGAGGCACATTGGTGCAAAACCCAATGATTCTTATATGGGTCAAGACAAAAGATATTATTTAAAGGCAATTGTGTCCCTTTTTCAATGTTTAATGTTTAAAGTCTATTTTCACTTTACATACTTTTTTAAATATATAAAATGTTCAATTTCACTTACATGTTTGTTTGAAGCATCGATGGGGGGTGTGATGCCCGTAGGTACTGAGCAATGTCAAGGATAGAGCCATAAGAAGATCAGACTAAGGAGTAGCTCAAGGTTTTCATAAGGATTTGTCGAGTGGGTGCCATCTAACTTGTTGATCCAATCATTTAGATATAGTTTCTTTCATGTTCTAAATCATTTTTAGAGGTTAGATTGTGTATTCACTATATTAAATTTCCTTTGAACAATGTATGAATATATTTCAATATTGGTGCATGGTAATTATTTACTTTAATTGCAATGTTCATTATTTGTGTGACATCCCTTTGAGATAACGACCCTCATGTTATTGAAAACATGGGAGTTTCTTCTGTTGATATATATATGTTTAAAGGGGGTGTTACATTAATAGTATCAAAACAAAAAAGTATATGGCGACCAAGCAAAAATGTGATTCATATGTTCTTACCCTAGGTATAGAATAAGAGTGAAAGATATTAGAAAACTAAACTAGAGGTCTAGTCAGGAGACATAGGTTTAAATAAGGAATTAGAGTTTGCCAAAGATGTGGCACCCAGTTGGTAAAAGTTGTTGATGTATGACCGAGAGGTCACAGATTCGAAACCCCCCGGCCTCAGGATGATGAATGGCCAATTTAAAAAAAAAATAAGGATTAGAGTTATGTTCCTAGATGGTTTTAAAATTCGATGTTAACTCTAGAATTTCATATAGCATGATGCTCTCTCTCTTTCCCACATGTTTGTAGTATCACATATGCTTATGGGGTTTTGTAGAGATGATGTTATGTGCAGCATGATTGTCTTTCTCTTTTAAGTGCATTTGGTATGGGATATGTGCACAAGAAAAGGTGTTAACATAAGTGTGATAAGACATTTCACCTCTGAATAATGACATGTTGACATTTATCCAAAGGATTCAAAGAAAACAAGAGTAAGCATTAAAATTTTGAGGCATATTTTGCCTAAACCTGAGCACGTACATAAATACGTAAAACCCTAAGGTAGGTAGTCTTACAAAATTTTGAGGACAAAATTTATTTAAGGTGGGTAGAATTATAACACACCAGATTTAATTATAATATTATGAGGGTTTTAATAACAAATTTCCCACTAATAAATTTAAAATATTGGACCGTGATGTAATTTATTCAATTAATGAATATGTCATCTAAAATAAGATATGAAGAGAGAGAAAAAAAATGTATTTCTCTTTCCTTGAATGATTCTAATGCATCTAAAGATACTAATTTCACTTTTCTCTCTCCTCCAAATAACATCAACATCTGTTATAACCTCAATTTTGTTTGTATTGATTAAAATGCAATTTTGCAAATAAAAGGAATTTGAATGGAAATATGTATGCTTTGACAAAGAATGAATTCTTTTGTGAAATTTCCCTTGGATATATAATTTCGTGGTTTATAATATTCTAATAAATTCAATAATGACAAAAGGGAAAAGGATAAAACAAATCCCATAATAAGCATAAGGAAAAAGAAATAAAAAATAATTGTGTGCATATATGAGAATTTTATAGAATTATCTAGAAAGTGGAATGGATGACCACTATTGAATAGTTTTCAGTTCCACATGGTTTTTAATAAGAAAAGAAATCAAAATAAGGAAAATAGAAGAGAAAGAAAGAGAAAATATGAATTTTAATTGGATAATATATGCCTTAAATGTGGATGACTTGCATATGAAGAAAAGTCTTTTTAAATTTTCCAAACTTTACACACAAGTAATTTAAGCCATTAAAGAGTTTCACTTAAAATTTGAGAGTAAAAGGGTGTGTGGCTTGAGAGATATGGATTTTTTAAAATTCATAAAGTGAGAGGAATATCATTAAGTGTCACGATAATTCAATTTCTATTAGGATTGTCTTATTTTGATGCACCCATCGAGGACCATCAGATATTTTATCCAACGATGATGAACTTGTCCTCTACCTTAGGCCAAATAGGGAAATAGGAACTCAAATTGGTTATTTTCTTAAATGAATTCCTCGCGTTATGTATGAACAAACCGAGAAACCATCTCAATGCCTCCGTGAGGTCATTGAGAAGCTACCTACCCTAGGTTTTACCTAGGTTTGATGTGTCTAGAAGGTTTCCCCAAATCCACTTTCGGAGGTGACCCTGTTAGTGGAAGTGGATATATATGGGGTACATGCCCTCTACGAATCCACAAATCTTCTCACAAGTACCCTCGAGATCATACAAACTTGTCCCTGCATCTAATTTCATCATAGGGATAGACCTTCACATTTGTCTTCAAATCTGACTCGTAAGAGTTATCCCTTTTTCGTCCCAATGATTTTGGGCAGTCCTTGAAGAATTGGAAGCACCAAAAAGTTCGTAGGAGGCCGACGAAGGTGACCGTGCCTTCAGCTTACGGTCAGGAGGGCGGGATTGAGAAGTCAACCCCTCTATTGAATGGTTGCTTATAAGCAAAGAAGAACTAAGGTTGAAGAAGGACCTTTATGTTTAGAAACTTTTTCCCTCGACTCCCCTATACAAAGGTTCATCTATTTCTGTCTCTTTACACCTTAGGAAATCCAAAAAAGATGTTAACTTGCTTAATTGATTAAGAATGGATCCTTTGGCTGAAAAATATAACTAGATAGTTCTTTTCGGTGAGAAAAGTATGTAGAATCCACTAAAAATGAATTCAAGGCTTAAATATGCTTGTAACTTGAAAAAGGTGTGTAAGGATGCTATCTTTAATAGTTTTAATTAATTTGAAAACCTAAGTTTTGAATATTAACAGATCTAATGATGTTTTGCGATTATGATGAGAAAAGTTTAGCCTTTTGACATAAAAAGGATGGATTAGGTCCATTTGGATGATATTTCTTCATAATTTTCTTAATTAGGGTTGCATGATTATAAAAGTGCACTAATGGACTTAGAAACCATAATTTTGATATTTATGAGGTTTAATGGAGTTAAATATGGAAATAAATCATGAAGGCATGAAAATGATATTCTTGTACTAAATTGTGGATACAGATCCTTAATTTGGATAGTTTGAGTAATTAGGGCTTTATGAGTGGAGAAGTGCTTTAAGGTTTGTTGAGCTAAAAAGGGTAAAATTGGAAAGTGAAAGTTTAGAAACTAAAGAAACCCTAAGGAACTCCTAATAATGATTCGAAACCCTAGAATGGAATCTCAAGTTAATAAAAGATGTTTGGATGTGATTATAACAATTAGTTGTTATAAATACTTTTCAGGATCAAGTGGTTTGATTTATTGCTTGGGTTGCTTGATTGGATTTCTTGATTGGATTACCTATCTTGCTTGGTTTTGAGACTATCAGATTAGGTATGTGGTTATGATTATGGCTAATCGCTCTAGTTTCACGGTGACTTCTGACTTTTATCGATTGCTTGAAATTAAATGCTCGAATGAACTTTAATTCTTGCAATCTATAAAGGTACTATGGCTATAACCTTATAAAGCTTATAATTTTCTCGAACCAACAAACCACCTATGGAAATTATGATGAGTAAAGTCATGGTGATGACTAAAGGACCAAGCCCCGTGTTGGGAAGGTCAAACCGAGCCCCAGGTTGGGAAGGTCATAAGTGGTCAAGCCCCAGGTTAGGAAGACCTAATGACACCTATATCCAAATTGAGAAGTGGCCACTGAGGTACCTAGATCTAGATTGAGAGGTAGCCTATGTCTACTATAGGGAGAAAACCCTAAGCGAGGGTATACCAGAGGTTAGGTAAAAGTGGTTGAGAAGTTATGAAGAAAATGTAAATTTTGTTTTGTAACAAATAATTGTTGTGGTTATGTTGTTACAATTATATGCAACTTTTGGTCCCCCCCACATACCAGTATAATATGTTATACTGATCTACGATTTATTTGTCATCATTTTAGGGTAATATGTAGTTATGTCTACAATCTTAATAGAAAGTGGATGTTCAATAAAATGTGACATTGAAAAAGAACAAGGCTATATAATGTTCACAGGAATATAGTTAGATAGTTCCCTCCTTTGGTAGAATTCCTAAAATCCCATTTTTGGAAGGTATGTGAAAAGAAAAAAATGTATATCCTACATCAAACTTAGTTTTGGTAGAATTTATTAATTATTTTTTATTATTACAAAATCATATGATCTTATTTGGGATACTGGCTATAGCTTCTTGGCCTTCATTATTTGGGGGTTTTTGGGGTGGGGTCGTTATAACATCACTAATATTTTCTCCCAAAATGAAAAACTCTAATTAATTTATTTTGTATATTTTTTTTATAAGAAATGAACCCAAATGATATGGGATAATCTTTTTGATAATAAACATGAAATTGAATACGACCCTTATTAATGAATGTTGATGGTAATATTGATAAGTATAATATAATAGAGAAAATGAACTCAATTAAGGTTGACTATCATAATTTGGGTAAAATAATGCCATATAACTTTAACAGAAGTAAGATAATGACAACTGTTCCCTAAATCCAAAATATATCGATACTTAAGGTGACGTCTAATAATTAATATTAAGAAAATTAAGTAAAACCTTAGCCATATGGAAACTCATTCAAGATAGTCTCGACAATTAAATCTAAGTCCAAAATTTTGATCGACACATATTGATTGGTCTATGTGCAAACTTTCATCTTGATTAGATACTTTTAATTATCCTAGATGATTAATGCAAGATAAAGGCATTTGTTTAAATCTTTTTCATGGAACTTAGATTTTCAATCGTGTTATCCTATGATTTGCAATTTAATGGATGTCATGTCTTCCTTATGGGAATCGTATCAGCATCAGGCTTGTAAACTTAGGTCATCCTCCCATGCTGTCTTCCTTGCCTGAGTCCCCAAGTCAGTGACCTCTATAAAGTGGTGTTTTCTTTTTCTCCTATACCTCCCTCTCTTTTGTGTCTTGTTCATAATAAATCACTCCTCATTATCACCACACTTTCTTGTTGAGATTCATATTAAACTCTATGGGACACCATGACCTGGAGTCTAGGTTGACCATTGTTCTTCCTCTCCTTCCTTGAATTGACTCCAACACGAGATTTAAGATCATCAGGACCTTCTACCAGAAAATCAAGACCCTAAAAAGATACAGCAAATCAACTAAAACCTAATAGAGTTCCTTGTTGCACCTCAAAATTTTTGCAGCATCATCTCTGAACTCCACTTCCAACCTAAATTAACTTCCCTTGCTCCTCAGGTTCGCCTCAAGGCCTCAGACCATGGAAAACATGTCAAATCTTCATGTTCATCACTGAAACCTCCCATGAGGTTTTTGCACCCCCAATTTTGAGACAGTACAAATTACTTCCTTGGCCCTCTTTTCCTTGTTCTAATTATCATAGTAGGAAATTTTTCCAGAAAATGATTCCTTCAACTTTCACGAACTCAGTTGTTTCTAGTTTTTGTTCCTTTTGAGCCTAAGGCATGTCCTTGACCACTGATTCATGGATCATCCATGGCAGAGAGGTGTTTTTGTTTTCCATCTACCCTAGGTCTTGGATCATGGGTATTTGTGACTATGTGAACTCAGTGGAGATGATGCCGAAATCAGTAGGCACTATGTTTGAGTAGAGTTGGCCATTTATATCATGTTTTTCTTTTGGAAGTCGACTACCCGAAGGTTTTTCCAATAGCTAGTTGAGGAAGATATTGGTTGGGTGTTTTAATATTTTGTCCCAGCCGATGTAGTTTTGATGTTACACATGCTATGGGCTTCCAAGTCTTTTTCTTTTGTACATCCCTACTTTTCCAACTGTGCTTTATTGGATTCCACATGGCCATTTTTGGTTGGTCCACCTAAGAGACGTCCCGACGTCTCAAATATTTATTGACAACATGGTTTTTTCCCATATTCCTATTAGTCAGTTGTTCCTAAACTAATAGCAATTCAACATATGGTGAGAAAAGTTATTTTAAATATGATTTGGAAAGATTTTTGGATGAAGAATCCAAATTTACAAGTTTCATGTTATGTTTTCCCTGCGACCAAACTCCAAGTTACAATCATGTTAGGGTTTAGGAGAATGAATAAAATGCATATTGACATGGAATAAGTTATAAATAGGGTATTTAGGGATTCAAGATCGTGATAAGGGTTCATCAATTAAGGAAGTAACTAGAATCTTCCCTAAGAAAGAGGTAAGTGGTTCATGCACTTTGAACAGAAGTATTGATTGTTTAAACATATGTATGTATGTACATTGTACATGAATTCTACGAATGTATTATTTACTATTTCAATTGTTATAAGTCAATGCATTTACAAGGAACTGAATGTCATGTTTATTGTCAATATTATTCTATCATCTTCATGCACATTAAGAGTAAATTTAGGATTATGATTTAAAGAAGAAGTTATGAGTATTCAACAGAAATCTAATGATAAAAGATAGCTTATATCAAATCCTCACCAAGAGGATCCTAAGAGCAAAACTAAGAGGCACTTTGGTGCATAAGAGAAGAGGCACTTCAGTGCAACCCAAGAGGCATTTTGGTGCATAAGAGAAGATTCAGTTCTGTTATAACCCCAATTTTTGGGTTTATATGGTTGAGATGCAATTTCTCCAATAAAATAAATGGTTTTGAAATTGTATGATTTATGTGTATTGAACGGATTTCCTTTGCAATATTTCCTTTTTGCATGTGATTTTGTGGATCATAAGATGCTAATGAGTCCAATATGATTAAAAGAAAAAGAAGAAATCAATTATTGCATTATTAAGAAGGAGGATTAAGATAATAATAAATATATGAGAAATATGTATGGTTGAATCTAACAACTCTTTCAATTATGTAACACATCATATACTTTATTTTCTTTTGGAAAAATAATGTTTGGGACACTAAACAGTGTTACCTTGGTTTGCCTTTTGGTGTGTTTGAAAATATTAGGAGAGAGAGAGGGACATTAATAAAGATAAGATTTTGGATTATGCCGTCGTGGGAAAGGCAATGAACAATGATGGAAAGAATATTTGTGTTATTAATGACTTTTGGGTGGGGAATATTTAACTGTAGGAGTCAGTAGATTACATGTTTAAAATCCTTCCCATATTAGTAAATTATGAGCATGAAAGACTCTCAGTGTTTATGCATGAAAAGGGAAACAAGTCCCATCCTTTTCCCATCTCTCTATCCCATAATCATCTTTCCCCTAACCTTAGGGTTCCTATGAGGACCTATATAAAGACCCAAGAGCCATCAGGACAACACCCAACTCAAAGGGACCGGCCGCTGGATTTTCACCAAGATGATACCATGAACAGACCTTCATAGCTTCACTGGCAGTAGGTTCCAGGAGGGGATTCGGGTGCCCAGATGACCTTTCAAGACCGACGTATGCCACCTTATTCTTTATCTTTGTCACCCTGGGGAATGTGGCAGAGCACCAGGAGGAGGGTTGAGTTACACACAACCTTTAAAATTACAGGCAAAATTGCAAGTTGCAAGGAGAGGAATGAGTTTCTCATCATGGTGACGGCGCCTGATAACCACATACGAGATGAGTCACGAACAGAATGCCTAGGTACAAACTTCTGATTATTGTTTCCTATGGTTTGACCTGCAACAACCCTAGTGGCATAGAACCTCGTATAGTCACTGTCAATCACCTCTATATACAAAAAGCATCTGTTGGGGTGCTTTCCCCTGGCCGCGACAACAAAGGCCCCATGCCCGGAGATGGTATAGCGGTGACCACGTCCGGAGTACGCGAGTCGGGAGTGGGGAAGGAGACGACCACTGAGACAATGACCAAGATACCCCCGTCTGAGTAATCACACATGATCACTGCATAGGGGTATGTTGGTCATTCCAAGGTTAATAATAAGAATCTCAGTTAAAAATTAAAAGGAAATAGTTGTACTGACGTGTCAATCGGGGAATGGCCCAGTCAGTTTATTTTGCAAAAATCGTAAAAATTGCTACGTAGCTCGAATGAAAATAAGTTATATATAAATTGATTAGGATTTGAAGAAAATATGTTTGAGACCTAAATATGATCACTATTATAAATATAGTGCAAAGAAGGATTAAAGTGATGTGTAATGAGTAAAAACCCTAGTTTCGGGTATAATGATGTTGAAAAAGGTAAAAGCCTTCCGTTTATGCTATTATCTAATCTTGTTGAGCTTAATGATAATAAATGTAATCATGGTAATAATGACAATGTAATTAGGGACTCTAATGTGGATAATCTTTATTGTGTGGAATTCAGGCTAAAGATCTTAACTGGCTATGTTGTTAATGAACATATTTGATCTAAGTGATCTTAATGAGAGGATAAGATGGATCTAGTAACTAGGATTCAGCTAATGTTAAATATGTGATGGAAATAGGGTCAATGCCCTTATTCCTTATCCAAAACCTAAACCCTAGATTCGGACCGAGTAGGGTAAAATGTATTTAATATGTTTGGTGACACTTTAGAATTTACGTAATGCAGATTATATGATGATTGCTTGATTTGCTTACTTGCTTGGACAATATGCTTGAAGTATGGTTGAATAATCTACATGGAAAAGGTATGTGGTTATGCTTATGGCTAATCACTCTAATTTCCTGGTGATTTTCAAAGTTTTACCGGTTGCTTGAAATTAACTGCTTGGGTGACATTTATTTTATGTAACTATAAAGTGAGTATGACTATCACCATAAGTATATATGCATGACTAGCTCAGATCCTAGTCCTCCTCTGTAGCTTTGATTATGATGAGATGGATGACCTATTACATTGTCTACCCTTGGGGTAGGATCATCAGGTTATCATGAGTCGATGTGTTGGTCTACCCTTGGGTACGTCCATACGACTCCACAGCCCTAGGTCATGGTCTACCTATAAGTTAGGATAATAGGGGCTATTTGAGATATACCATATGAGAGAGGTAGTATCCATGTCCACTGTAGGGACAGCACAGAGGCAAGAATATGTAGGGATTGAGTAGTTATGTTTAATATTTAAAGTTTGATCTATTAAGCAATAATTTGGTTGCATTATGTTGTTACAAATAGATGCAAGTTTTTAGTTCCCCCACATACCGGTATAATAGATTATACTGACTGACGCTTTGTTTGTCAACATTTTAGGAATATATAAAATTGAACAAACAGTAAAGTGGAACTTGTGAAGAATAAAGTTAAATCATAAAAGAGGATTTAGTTAGATATAACTCTACATTAGGTAGAAGTCCAGATTCATATTTTTGAAAGATATGTGAAAAGTAAATTTTTATCCTATTTTTAGCGTAGTCCTTGGTAGAATTTATTAATTATTTTTGATTATTTGCAAAACCATTGATCCTATTTTAGGATAGCATATTTGACTTCTTAGTATTCCTTAATTGGGGGTTACCGGGATGTGGGGTTGTTACATTTGGTATCAGAGCATAATTTTCCATTTAATCTCTAATAATTAGTAAATTTTACAAACTCTTTAGAACTCAAGGGAGTTATTAGAGGATTTTCCAATGATGGAGGTGTCTAGAAAAGGATAATGATCTAGGGGCTGGTAAGATTTTCCTCCACCTCACTAGTCAGTCTAAGAGGACTTCCTGATTCTATATGACTACATGGCCAAAATTGGAGGATTTGACTCAAAATAAGATACCTGTAAGTCTTCTCTCATCTGTCTTCATCCCTTATCTACCCCGTTCATTGGATAAATCTAAAAGATTAGGGTTTGTCTCTCTCAACCACCCTCTTGAGTTTTGGGGTTAAGAATGATAAGGATTAAGGAATCCTCCACCAAATAATAAAAATCATATAAGAAAGATGTCATGGACATACATTTTGATAATTAGAAACTCAAACTGAGTTGATTTACATGATTAGGTTGTATGGCATGTGTTGTCATGCCCTCACAAAAGCTCTGAAGTTAGACCTTCTTATAGGATGAGGAGGAGAGCGATAGCCTTGGAGGCAGATGCCTCCAGTAATAGGAAGAGACCTGACACATCCTCTTAGGATGATGCTCAACCCAAAACCTTTAGTGGTGGATAGAGAAAGAGAAGACATGATGAATTGGATTTCATAGTTGTTTGTGCATACGAGTAAATGGGTTGGACATGCATGCTTTATGTAAAGGTTTTGAGTAAACATGAGAAGCATGAACCATGTGTGTTTGCTTGACCACTAGTACCTTGTGGCGACCCGACCTTGGGTGGGTCATGTCTGTTAGGGTGAGAGATAGTTCCCTCATTAAGAGGGTTGATGGTGACTATATAGGAACCCTAACGGGCATATACAGACAGGATGAAGCATGTAGCTACATAGAAGAGAGTGATAGGAAGGATGACAACAAGTTTTAGACCTAGACTAAAAGGGTTATGCCTGATGTTCATGAGATGAGCATGTAGAGCTTTGGATGACCTTGGCTGGACATAGGTCTTGATAGCACGTTTCACCTAGGTAGGTGTAGACATGTATCTTTAAGAGCTTAAACCATCTTATAAGAGAGAACCAATGGTAGAACCAGTTGTAGGGTTTCCCTAGAAAGAGGACAAGACCCGATAAAGAAGGTTGGAGACCTAGTCTACGAGACATGAGGAATCATGAGGAGTTTGGTATAATGTGGTCTAGAATGGACGACCATGAAGAGTTTGATATAATGTGGTCCAGAATGGATGACCCTATGTAGATGTATGTGGTTGCCTCATGCATGATCCTTAGAGTCTTGTCATACCTTGGATGCCTTTAGAGGAACCAAACCCTAGAAAAGAGAAAGAGGCTTCTAGTGCAAATATACAGATGATATTAGTAACTACCTTTTAGGTGTGGGAAGGAGAGTTCCATAGACCCTGAAAAGGTATGGTGACAATTTATGAGGCCTCGCACCCAGTTGGTTGTTCTGGTGTGTGACTCTAAAGGTTGTTCATGTGAAAGGGTGTTAGGATGTTTATGCCCTATCTAGTATGGGTTCGGTTCATGGTGGATCACATGAGCAGGATGTTAGATAGTTGATGTGTAGGAGGTGAACCAAAGGTTCCTAGACCTAGGAGGGGAAGTAGTAGTACCTGGTAAACATGATTCTCACAAGGTTGTATGAGTTCATGGAAATAAGCTTGGCACCCCCTCATGTGTTAGAGCAAAAAGGAAACCCCGCTTGAACTGAGATATATGTTTGATGAACCACTCACACAAGTTGGTGATATATGTATATATGATATTGATCCAACCTTGTGGAATGATGGACAAGTATGACATACCAAGAAACTTAGCATGGTTTAATAGGTTGTCTTCTTACTAGCCATGAGCATAAGTAGCATGATAGGGCTAAGCATGTACATGATGATGTAAACCTTGGAGATAAGAACGTATTGTGACCTTTGTTGCTATCGAGTGATAGTTTTCTGCTATCCTAGAAAGGAACCCTTCATGTTGCAGTGAGCACTAACTCTTGTTTAGGTTTGAGGTAAACCTTACAAGGTCACCTATAAGAGCTTGATGATCTAGGTGGAGAGTACATAGTATGAACATGAATCTATAGACCCATGTGTGACCATCTCTAAGGGGCATGTGAATATGTTGCCATAGAGGTAACATGTATGGGGCCAGACCGAGATAGGTAGGTTGCCATGATTCCCAATAAGGGATGTAAGTTTGACCATGAGTGCCCAGAGAGATGATGGAGATTTGGGTAAGGATTCAAATTTGATATGTACCATGATAGAATCCTAAGTCAATACTAGGGTCAAGTAGGGATAAGACTGATGAGAGTAGGAGTTTTTTGTTCCCATAATGCATAAGACCATAGGGTCGGGAGGTAACAACTAAATTTGCCTGAGCCCCATGGGTTTTGAGGTTGGCCACCTTCATGAATTCATGGGGCCTAAGGAGTAAAAGTGAGAGGCACTCCTTAGATGTATAAGGGTCAGACCACCCCAAAAGTACTGGTGTCCTAGAGACCTTGAGGTAATGACTATGGAGTTTACATAAGAGAGATGTTAAGATCCAGAGGTGATGATAAAAGTCTTCCCATGGGTGTAGACCCATAATGAAGATGTTCATGGGGAGGAGTTATGAGAAGTAAGTTTCAACTTAGATTGGAAAATGTTATGGCAATGTGTGATGCACCATCTCTACTCTTAGAATGAGATGAACTCTATATTTGGACTGCAACCAAATGCTTATTTCATCTTGTTATGGGTGTGAGAGATAGGACAAAATGCATGCCATATATATTAGGGATAGAGGTGATATAAGTTGAAACCCTTCTACTATGTTTGAGAATGGAAGAAGTACCACACCCTTTTGGAAGTATCTTGGATAGATGGTATGAAAGCATGAGAAGAGCAAAGGTAATATGAGGACATACTCATCAAGGGTAGTTTGGATTCTATGATTTAAAGTTTGGGTTTGATAACCAAGATGATGAGCTCAAAGTTCTCTTGATGCATATAGACCTAAACCCGAGACAAGGATGACGAGTGGAGTATATGAAGGTTTATGTTTTCACCATCACCTAGCACATAAGAACATTTAAGCGGTAACTAGATGTTCTCAACTAAAAATAGCTCAGGTGTATAGTTGTCTTGTCTAGACAGTCGAGAGAGATGAGAGAGGTTGCTAGGTAGACTCTACGACCATTAGAGGACTAGACCTATGTGGCTAAAATCTAGATACAACCAGACCCGTTGGTCAAGATTGGTGGTTGCTCAGTTAGCCAACCCAGAGCTTGTTGAGATAAAAGGACTGTTATAAGAACCTCAGATACACCTCTCAGGAGAAGAAGGTGGTGAAACCTTAGAGTGTTTTAGGGTTACTGAGGAGTCACCCTTGAGGAATCATGTCATGTAGGAAGCTCATGATTTTAAGTACACTATACACCCTGGTACTGCCAAGATGGTTGAGGTGTGTAGTGATACCTTGAAGGCTTGGAATGAAGAAAGACATAGAGTTACATGTGGCCAGTTTCCATACATGCTAGAGGGTGAAGGTCGAACACCAATAACCCAGTGATTTGCTACAGATAATGAAGAGTTCCTAAGAGGGAATGGGAGTAGATCCCCATGGACATTGTGGTAGGGTCCCCTAGACCAAGAGAGGTTAGGATGCAATATGGGTTATGATTGATCGCCTTACCAAGTTGACATGTTCCCTCATTTGAGTGAGAACTGTAATTAGGATAGATCTTGTTGATCTATAGGGATTGAATATATAGTTCAACTACACATTGATCCAAGTTTAATATCTTGAGCATGACCTCAAGTTCACTTCGATGTTGGGGAAGTAGATATAAGAAGAACGTGATCCTAGATTGAAGTTTTATGCAGCATATCACCCCCTAACAGATGGACTGTCAAGAGAGTATGATCTAGACTTTAGAGGGTCTGGTGAGAGCATGTGTGCTCATTAGGGGTGACTCGTGGGAGCAGTTCCTGCCCCTAGCAAAGTTTGCTTGTTATGATAGCCACCATAGCCAGTACTGAGATGTAAGAAGCTCTATAAGAGAGGCCATGTTGGTCACCGATCCACTAGGGTGAGGTCAATGGAAGGACCTTGTGAAGGTAAGAGAAACCATAGTGTATGCAGATGAATTCGCTTCAATCGAACAATGGCTGAGAGAGCCCACGATCGAAAGGAGTCGCGTGCTGATGCGAAGCAAACCGACATGTAGTTCATTGTGAGTGAATATGTGTTATGAAAACCCAACCCCTCTGAGTTATAGATAAGAAAGTTGAGTCCCCGATACATGGGTCCATTTGAGATGTATTGGTGAAGTCACTTATGTTTAGCCTTACCCCTCAAGATAATATGATGTATGATGTGTTCCATGTGTCCAATCTAGAGCACTATGTGATGTACTCGGGCCATGTGCTAAGCATTGAAACTATTGAGCTCCCGAGGGAGGTTGACCTATCTCGAGTCACTTGTGAGGATTCTAGATACCAAGGTGAAAGAACTTAGATGTAAGAATATAAGATGGTAACGGTTCTTTGGAAACACAAGGGAGAGGATGAAGCCACATGGGAGCCAATGATGGACATGGAAGAGTTTTATCCTGAATTGTTTGTATGTTTGATGAAGTTTTGAGGGAAAAATTCCTATAAGAGGGGAAGGATGTACAACCCCAATTTTTGGGTTTATATGGTTGAGATGCAATATTTCCAATAAAATGTATGGTTGTGAAATTGTATGATTTATGTGTATTGAATGGATTTCCTTTGCAATATTTCCTTTGTGCATGTGATTTCGTGGATCATAAGATGTTAATGAGTCCAATATGATTAAAAGAAAAAGAATAAATCAATTAATTCATTATTAAGAAGGAAGATTAAGATAATAATAAAAATATGAGAAATATGTATGGTTGAATCTAACAACTCTTTTAATTATCTAACACATCATATACTTTATTTTCTTTTGGAAACACAATGTTTGGGACACTAAATAGTGTTACCTTGGTTTGTCTTTTGGTGTGTTTGAAAATAATAAGAGAAAAAGAGGAGATTAATGAAAAGAAGATTTTGGATTACGCCACCACGGGAAAGGCAATGAACAATGATGGAAAGAATATTTGTTTTATTAATGACTTTCAGGTGGGGAATATTTAACCATGGGAGTCAGTGGATAATATGTTTAGAATCCTTCCCATATTAGTAAATTACGAGCACAAAAGTATTTCAGTGTTTATGCATGAAAAGGGAAACAAGTCCCATCCTTCTCCCATCTTTTTGTACCATCATCATCTTTCCCCTAACCTTAGGGTTCCTACGAGGACCTATATAAAGACCCAAGAGCCATCATTCTCAGGACAACACCCAATGCAAGGGGACCGGCCTCTGGATCTTCACTAAGATGATACCATGACCAGTCCTTCACATCTTCACTAGGAGTAGGTTCCAAGAGGGTATTTGAGTGCCCAGACAACCCTTCAAGACCGACATTATCTGCCTTGCACTCCTGATCTTCGTCACCCAGGGGAAGGTGGCAGAGCGCCAGGAGGAGGGCTGAGCGGCACACAACCTTTAGAATTGCAGATAGCATTGCAAGTTGTAAGGAGAGGAGTGAGTTTCTCATCATGTTGGCAGTGCCTGACAACCACAGATGAGATGAGTCACGAAAAGAATGCCTAGGTACAAACTTCTAATCGTCATTTCTTATGGTTTGACCTGCAACAACCCTAGCGATGTAGAACCATGTACAACCATTGTCGATCACCTCTGGCCACATGAAGAATCTATCGGGGTCTATCTAGGCTGGTTGAGGGTCTGGGTGCTTCCCCCTGGATGTGGCAACAAAGGACCCATCCCCAAAGATGGTACAACGGCGACCCTGTCCCACATACGCGAGTCGAGAGTGGTGAAGGAGACGACCTCCGAGACAATGACCGAGATACCCCCATCTGCGTGATCACACACAATCACTTCACAAGGGAACGTTTGTCATTCCAAGGTTAATAATAAGAATCTCAGTTAAATAATAAAAGGAAATAGTTGTATTGATGTGCCAATAGGGGATTGGCCCAGTTATCTTTATTTTGCAAAAATTGTAGAAATTGCTACATAGCTCGAATGAAAATAAGTTATATAAGAAAATTGATCAGGAGAACACTTAGAATATAAATAAAATATGTTTGAGACCTAAATATGATCTCTATTATAAATGTGGTGCAAAGAAGGATTAAAGTGATGAATAATGCTTAAAAACCCTAGTTTTGAGTATTATGATGTTGAAAACTATAAAAGCCTTTATTTATGCTATTATCTAATCTTGTTGAGCATAATGATAATAAATGTAATCATGGTAATAATGACAAGGTAATTAGGGTCTCTAATGTGGATAATCTTTAATGTATGGAAGTAGGGCTAAAGATCTTAACTTGCCATGTTGTTAATGAACATATTTGATCTAAGTGATCTTAATGAGAGGATAAGATGGATCTAGTAACTAGGGTTCACCTAATGTTATATATGTGATGGAAATACGGTTAATGCCCTTATTCCTTATCTAAAACCTAAACCCTAGATTAGGACTGAGTAGGGTATAGTGTATTTAATATATTTGGTGACACTTTAGAATTTACATAATACAAATTATATGATGATTGCTTGATTTTCTTGCTTGCTTGGACAATATGCTTGAAGTATAATTGAATAATATGCATGGAAAAGGTATGTGGTTACACTTATGGCTAATCACTCTAGTCTTTTGGTGATTTCGTAAGTTTTACCAGTTGCTTGAAATTAACTGCTTGGGTGACATTTAATTCATGTAACTACAAAGTAACTATGACTTTCACCATAAGTATATGTGCATGACTAGCTCAGATCCTAGTCCTCCACTGTAGCTTTAATGATGATGAGATGGATGACCTAGTACATGGTCTACCCTTGGGGTAGGATCATCAGGTTATCATGAGTTGATGTGTTGGTCTACCCTTGGGTAGGACCATATGACTGCATAACCCTAGGTCATGATCCACTATAAGGTAGGATCATAGGGGCTATTTGAGATCTACTATATGAGAGAGGTAGCATCCATGTCCACTGCAGGAACAATACAGAGGCAAGGATATGTAGGGATTGAGTAGTTATGTTTAATATGTAAAGTTTGATCTGTTAAGCAATAATTTGGTTGCATTATGTTGTTACAAATAGATGCACGTTTTTAGTTCCCCCACATACCAGTATAATACATTATACAGACCAACATTTTGTTTGTTGGCATTTTAGGAATATATGAAATTGGACAATCAGTAAAGTGGAACTTGTGAAGAATAAAGTTAAATCATAAATGAGGATTTAGTTAGATAGGACTCTATAGTGGGTAGAAGTCTAGATTCCTATTTTTGAAAGGTATGTGAAAAGTAAATTTTGATCCTATTTTAAGCTTAGTCTTTGGTAGAATTTATTAATTATTTTTTATTATTTGCAAAACCATTGATCCTATTTTGGGATAGAGTCTCTGACTTCTTAGTCTTCCTTAATTGGGGGCTACTAGGAGGTGGGGTCGTTACAACTTTCATGTAAAACTTGAGAATTCTTATATAGGTCAAGATAAAAGAAATTAATTAAAAGCAATTGTGTTCCTTTTCCATTGTTTAATGTTCAAAGTCTATTTTCAATTTACATGCTTTAAGATATAGCATGTTCAAATCCACTTACCAATTTGTTTGATGCATAGTTGGGGGTGTGATGCTCGCATGTATGGAGAAACATCAAGGATAGCAACATATGAAGATCAAACTAAGGAGTAGCTCAAAGTTTTCATAAGGATTTGTTGAGTGGGGTCCCATCTTCCTAGATGATCCAATCACTTAGATCTGAGTTTCTTTCATGTTTTAAATCATGGCTAGGGATTAGATTATGTATTCAAGAACCCTGATGTATCAGATTGCCTTTGAACAACATATTAATAAATTTCAATATTAGTGCATGGTGATTGTTTACTTTATTTCCAATGTTTACTATAATTGTGACATACCTTTAAGCTAAAGTCCCTCATGTTATTAAAAAAACATGGGAGTTGCTTCCTGTGATATATGTATGCTGAAAGGGGGTGTTACAGTCGCATCCTTGCTACCAGACCTTATGTACTAGACACAAAGTTCTAGCACCTCCTATTAGTTCATGGAGCACTATTTTGTGTCTACATATGTCTTCGTTGTACTCAAATATCATGTAAAGATAGATATATTGAAAGTCTATTCCCAATAATTCTCATTTATAAGGAAATGCATTTATTGGGCTTATTTTCATGTCTTATAGGTACTTGATCTCTAATGATTTAAGGAGGTGAAGGAGGAGGATCTGAGGACTTCACCAGTCATAGAGGGTCCCAAAGACCACTCAAATCATTGTAACTCAACCCCAAGATGTTTAGGCATCAATATAAGGCAAACAGCTGCATGGGATCCAATTGAAAAAAAATCCATAAAGAAGTCTTTAAGTTAATCATGGTAACACAAAATGGCAATCATAGGAAGTCCCCAAAGTAAAAAAAGCATTGATAGAGTCTAAGAAGTGGCTAAATTGACCACCAAAGGACACAAAACTCAAGCATAGGCCATTATGGCCATTCTAGTTGCCATAAATGTTTCAAATGAGTTCCTAAAATCCCAAGGTTACCATCAATTTGTGTGATTTTCTCCATGACCATTGTACCATACTTCCACTACAACCTTTCTACTCCAGAATAGTCATTCCACCTCAACACAACCATAGTGTTTCTCACCAGAATATTGTGGCAAAAACATTCATCTTACCTAACATTATTATCATTATGAAAATGACTTTCCCCATGTCCATTATGGGAAAATGCATGCTCGACAATAGCCTCAAGACGACCGTGGTGGGTAAGAATGATTGTTTATCCTCAAATCTTAATCCTACATTTACACTAGTTTACCCAATTACCCCTATCTAAACCAAATCCCTAATCATATATATGTATATATATATATATTTATATATATATGTGTGTGTGTGTGTATACATATATACATACATGCCGACAAGGAGTGGCTCAAGTGGTCAAGCATGATGTCTCCTCATGAAGGCACCCGGGTTCGAATCCCAGTTGCCTCCTTGATTTATCACCCTCCAAGACGTTCGTCCTTTGCCACGGGCATGGGAGAGGGGGGGGGGGGAGAAATCTTTCTATCTTAATCCCATACATACATACATATATGGCCGACAAGGAGTGGCTCAAGTGGTCAAGCACGATGTCTCCTCACGAAGGGACCCGAGTTCGAGTCCCAGCTGCCGCCTTGGTTTACCACCCTCCCGGATGTTCGACCTTCATCATGGGCGTGGGAGAGGGGGAGAGAATGCCTCTCTTTATCCCATACACACACACACACACACACACACACATATATATATATATATATATATATATACAAACATATATATATATATATATATAATGTGTGTGTGGCCATATGGCAGTTAGGTTAGAAGGGTTGGAACTCAATAATTATTCCTTGCCACCAAACCTACACATTCACCACCTATTTCACCCCCTACTTCTGTTCCACCTAGAAACCCTAATCCATCTACTCTTTCCACATATCCACCATATTTCCATTCCACCTCATCCCTTGGGATGGATCATGTCTACCAAGTAGTTGGAGGAGACAAAGAATATTCTCCATACAAATTATTGAATACTCCTCTCTTATTATCTTCTTTTGTTCATTGCTTGATTTGTGTAGCTTATATCCTTTTGTGGTCTATTTGGGGGCTAAATATGGGATTGTCATACAATGTATTGTGGGAGTCTTGATGTAAAACAACATATTTTCTTGATTAGTGGTATATTTTTGCTTGTAGTATCTCCCTATCTTTCTATTTTGTGATCTATATATATGATACCACCTAAGGTATATAAAAATAGGGAATAGAATGAAAAGATGGGGAAACACCCAAGTCCCTTGTGGAATCTTGGCTAGTTTTACTTTCTACATAATACCCTATACATCATTCCCCTTACAGTAATCATGGATTGGGTTCTTACTTGAAAGAGTGTGTAACTAAGACCGTAGACGTCATTCCCCTTTAAATAGGAGAGGCAAGAAAGTAGGGTTCCAAAAAAATTGTGGAATTGATAAGGAAGCGGTTGTGTTTAAGCAACTCATTCACAGATAGCTAGTTAGATACCATTTCAGTTGGTGACAAGATTGTATTAGAACTTTCTAGAATTATCCAGCCAACCAACTGATTTTCTTGTTGGGTAATTGGACTTTTAGTTAGTCATCTATCTAATCTTATCCATTCAAGCAATGACTATCCAGTCAACTATTTAGAATGAACTCAAGTTATTTTACTGACTGACCAGTTTCTTCACTTGACCAATTAGAACTTCTAATCAAACGGTAAGATTCCATACAGTCTATCATTATTCTAATCATACACCTTAACCAACTACTAATCAATCCTACATATGTTGAGGATTATACTCATCTTCCCATTGCATCCTATATGTGTGACTCTGTTGGATCATCACTACAAAGTAGTGATGTCCTTCATATGATTTCACAAACAATCATTAGTATATAGCAAGACTTCATTTCCACTCAAGTAACTGGAGATTTGATTTAACCCAGTGTTGTTACTATTGTTACAATGACCATATAATCCCTTTGTCTTTGATATCCATATTCAGTTTTGGGCATGGAAATGCCATCCTCTTCATGGTCACTTTATGTTTCTTGAATTAGAGTAGACTATTGAGATACATTTGAGTTCAATATATCATATTGACTCACATGAGAACGCCCATGCATTTCATATCTTACTTATCAAGTGCTAGGATATGACTTCAATAGGAGGGGAAAGTTTCATTTACAACACTTAATACTATGCATATGTGTCACAATGTACCTGAACAATTACTTGTATATCAACCCTTATTTATAGTAACATTGTACATTGAAGAAAATGTGACCATTGTAGTGACTTTAGGTCTAAGGACTATAGTTATCCCCGTCATATTGAGATATTATTTTTGCTGTATATATGTCTTCCATGTATCGTACTAGAGTTACTTTTATCAAGAATACTGGTTCGTAATCAGTACTTATATGTTTGACTACATATGAATTGCCATGGCTAATGAGACATGGTCAGTAGTCAAAACACATACTAGTCTTAATGCACTATTGTCATACTAATTTCCACAATAATATCTGACCATGGACTTAGAAAATAATGAATACCCTCAGCAAGCACATAATCTCATTTCCTGATCCTCGACTCAAAATCACATGTATTGTGTCAATTCATTCTTAGGACATTAATATATTTATTTATAATTTCATATTACATCAAATGTAATTGAAATCACATTTATAAATAATAAAATCATTTACCAAATAGTGTCATTACAATCATCATATTACAAGATCTTAGGACATACAACAAATAGTCTCCCACTTGTATTACTTTCATGTTGTAAAATAAAAGAAGGCTATGTGATATACTAATAAGAGGAACCCCTCTTCTTATATAGGAGAAGGGGAAGTGTATAGGCTTTAGATTGAACCCTAATGGGCCAAGACACACTGGGGCCCATATACAAATAGACTCAATTAACTAAATTAATCATACTCTCCAATACTCCCCCTCAAATTGAAGATTAGGAGAAACTAGACCTATAAACAGATCAAATACGGAGCAGAGTTCTAAATTTGATATTTGAATTCAAAAAATAATAATTGATTGGATATTTTGTTTGACATTTGATGGATATAATATTATAACATTTGAATAAGATATGATAAATAATATCTAAATTCAAATAAAATATCTTATCCGAACTGAAAATAAAACATTTAATGTTAATAATATCATATGTATAGAAAATATTGATATCACATTAAATATTAAACATCTATATTTCATATTTCTATATATAAAAGTATATGTTTAATGATATATGTATATACTTGTCCAATTTAGATATTTTTTACAATGAATACGACAATATCTGATATCTAATCCAAAACTTTCAGATCTAAAATTGATACTCGATCCTATCTGAATTCTACAGAAGTCAGATTTTTCCAAAATTTCAGACTCAAATGTGGATCGAATGTGCAGATTCTAGATATCCATTTATAGGTCTAGGAGAAACCCAGTCAGCTTGCAAACAGACATGCATACTATAGATAAAGAAGTGGAATAAAAAGATAAATCAAGCCCATACAAGAATTTCTCCACCTCAAAGTTACAATTAAGAACTCATCACTTGAATACTCCCCCAAAGTAGATAATTCAAAGAGGGAATGCAAGCATGTCGAATCTAAAGCATGAGGTAATTTGTATGTGTAGGTCGCAAATAGGTAGCAGAAGCTTCTTGATAAAAAAGATGCTACATCTGGAGTAGTAGTAAACAACATCAAGAATGTGTTAGTATTCATCATAGTCACTATCATCGTATTCGAGAGAGTGTTGGTACATGGTAGAAAAGTCTAGAGAGAGTTGGTTCACAGTTTTGAAAGTCAAGGTGTGCAAGGAATGGACAATGTCAATGTGCAAATAAATCATAGAAAAAAAGTAGAGTTGACGCAGATAGATAGAAGACCATTATCTTAAAAAAACAAGAAGTAGACATGAAGCTTCAAATAATAAGTTCTCTAGGAAGCATAAAGCAATAATAAATAGTTGAAGTCCAGAAGTACTTCAAGAAGTTCATAAAGATCCACAAAGCTGTAGAGCATCATAATATAATTTTCTCTCCTTCATATCATCTCTCATGTATTTCTCCCCCTCACACCAATCACAGAAGGAACCAAGTGTGGTTGGGTGAACAATGATAAAGAAAGACCCAGAAAAAAGATGTAACGCTACCAGGGGGTTTGGGGGTGCAGCACCCCCCCAAGTAGGGGGTCTTGCTGCCCCTTAGCAGGGGGAGTTGAAGAGAGTCTACCCCTTGTGGGGTCTCAGGGGCAGAGCCCCCGCAAAAAAGCTTGTCAATATTTTTTGGAGGAAAATCAAGAATAGATATTCATAGCGAGTAATATCATGAAGGAAAAAAATCCTCCAAATTTGCACTAGTGAGTCATAAAAAAATTAGTGATATCTTTAATACACTAGCATAAAAATAATTCAATCAGCAAAGAGTCAACACTCTAGGTAGAGCCTACATATCTGAATCATGCATAATTAGTAAAGAGAACTAAAAAGTTGTCACTTGAGCATCATTGCTTGAGATATAAGCCTTTTATAGAACAAAAGGAAAACTTTTCAGTAGATGGAAATATGATTCGGTACTATTCACCTTCCAGGTGTGTACATGGAGTAGGGGATTGTGAGGGCAGGGTAGATGGAACAAGGGAAAACATGTGTAGTGTTTTAGTTCATCATTGTGAAAGGAACCAGAAGGGCCAAGAGAGAGGGTTTCCCAGATGTAGTGTTGGATTACACGAATGGATATGGTGGGTTGATATTGACAGTGTAATGCTTGTGGTGGACTACAAGGTATGGAGTGCGGCTTCCATCATTTGATGTTAGGGTGATGCCTTTGGGTGCTCGGTAGTGGACGATGCAGGATTGGGTTATGGAAGTATGTGTGGGAGTGCATAGTGTGTAATCAGGCAGGAGAAGTCAATTGATATCACGATGGATGAGGTTGTGGCATGGTTGATGGTTGACATGATGAATAATAGATGAGGGCTGAGGGAACTGTTGATGAGATTTGTGAATAGGGAGGGATAAGTGATGAAAAAAAACCTCCCCGTTCGTGATCTCTATCAATTTTCAAAGGTGGGTGCATATCAGATTCAACCAAGGGGAGTAGAGTTGGAACTTAGGCATTCTACATGACAAGTAGTATGACCATGTTGTGAAATACAAGAAGGTTATGTGATATATTGATAAGAGGAATTCCCCTCCTTATATAATGGTAAGGGGAAAGTATACAAACACTAGACTAAACTCTAATGGGTCATGACACACTTGGGTTCATATACAATTAAACTCAAATAATTTAACTAACTAAATTAATTAGTCTCTCTAATAAGTCAATCACTAATGAATATAATTCTAAGGAATTTAACATGATCATCATGATTCTCTTATGAAAGTGATTTTTTCAAAATTCCGACATCATTGCTTTTGCTTGGTACTCTGTAAATCTTCACATTTTCTCTTTGTATGACATTTCATATGAGATAGTAAAACCATAGTATGTACTTTGAAAGCTTATGTGATATGGGTTCTTTAGTTTGTACAATTGATCTGTTGTTGTCACAGATAGCTTTAATACATCATCATTGGATGGAACCATCCCATGTTTATGAATGAAGAATTTGATCCATATAGATACCTTTGTTGCAATGGAGGCAATACTATACCTGAAATTTGTTGTAGATTCACACACTATCTCTTTGTTGGAAATTTTTTAGCTTAAAGAATCACCATTGAGACAAAAACAAAAAAATGTATTGTGGTCAGTAATCATCCTTGTCAGTTTGGAAGCTTACAAAAGTGTCATGCTTTACAACTAACTCTTCCTCACCATCATAAATAAAAAATTGATCCGTATCTCTTCTCAAGTACTTGAGGATGTTCTTTATGATAGTCTAGTAACCTTCACATGGATCTGACTAGTACCTGGTCATCATGCTCACATCATGTGATACATCAGGACATGTATATAATATCTCATACATGTTGGTCCAATTATAGCTGCATATGGAATCTTATATGTGTGCCCTCGATAAAAATAGTTGGGATATTTGAGATCTAGAGGGAATTATGTCATGAGACATGGGTAAGTTTTCTCTCTTAAATATTACAAGTTGAAAATCTTTTACACTTTATCAATGATACTTTGACTTTAGACAAAGAATCTTCCATAGATCTATCTCTATAGATCTTGATTTCTATTATATAAGATGTTTCTCCTAAGTCCTTCATGGAGAAGTTGTTTCTCGATTATCTTTTCACCAAATGTAGAATAGGGATGTTATACTTTATGTCATCTATAGACAATATGAGGAATACAAATATGCTCTCACTAACCTTCTTGTAAAATAAGTTTAGCTATCACTATGGATAAAGAAAATTTGTTTTATTGTTTCACCAAAATGAAGATTCTATCTATGATAATAAAAAAAAGATTCTATCTCGAAGATGCTTGATTCATTCTATAGATTGATATTTGTATTTTATAGACTTGTCTATCTTTATTTGAAGATGTAAAATCTTCATTTTGTTTCATGTACAAATCCTTAGGAAAATTCTCACTAATGAATGATGTTTTGATAACCACTTCAATATTTCATAATCATGATAAGCTGTGATGGCAAGTATGATCCTAATTTAACCATGGTAAGTGCTGAAATAAGCACCTTGAACTTGTTTGTAACCATTTTTAATCAATAGCCCTTTATAGGTTTGTATAAAACCACCCATGTTGGTCTTATTCTTGAAGAATCACTTGAAATCCTATGGATTTACCCCTTATAGGTACATCCACCAAGGTCCATGCCGTGTTGGCATATATGAAGCCATCTCAGATCTCATGGATTTAAGTATTTTCTTGTAATTTTGTTCCTCAATATCATCATTGTAGATTATTGGCTCATCGTCATCAATGACCAACATATCACCTTATTGAGTCATAAGATACCCTGATATCTCAGGCTCAAGGTGTGTCCTACTTGACTGTCGAGTTTCATGTGTAGGAGGAACTTGAGATTCCACAAGAGTTTATGATTTTTGTTATACCTCATTTACCTCCATCCATTTATCATGTTTTTCGAACTCATTCAATTCCTCCCACCAATTCCTCTAAAAGTCAATTCCTAATTAGAAACAAACACCTTTTTGTCATATGAAATATTTAAAATTTTCCCTTGCTTTCCTTATAATATCTAAAAGAGCTACATTTGTCATATTTGAAATTAAGATTTTCATAAAACTATTTATTGATGTAAGTTTCACATCCCCAAATCTTCAGAAAATACATATTGGATTCTCCTAGTTCATATCTCATTTGTTATATTTTAAATTAACTTAGAAAGTATGTGGTCAAGTGTGGACATTGTAGTTTCTAAAGCATGTTTCCAAGATGAATTTGGAAGAATGGCAAAATCAGCATTAATCATAACATGTGTATTGAGATGTGAATTTTTTTTAATACAAAACTATGTGGTTCTATATGGAGTCTATTATGACACAAATTACAATCTCTCAAAAGATCCAGATAATATTAGCTAAATATTCCCCACATAGATATAATTGAAGTTCTTTAATACTCTTGCCAAATTGGTTTTCTACTTCATTTGTAAATTCCATGAACTTTTTTATGGATTATCACTTGTGTTTCATTAGCCACACACATACATATCTATTTAGATCAGTAGTAAATGTTATGGAAGTATTGATACCCATCTCAATCACTTATGCTAGAAGGTCCATACATCAGTATGTATGAGTCCTAATAAGTCACTTTCCCTTCCACAATTACATGTAAAAGGTGATTTTTGATCTTGCTTAATAAACACTATTCACATGTCTCATTTGATTCAAAACCAAATGAGTCTGGATATCCATCTTTATCGATTCTAGAATTTCACTTTTCATTTACGTGGCCTAAATGACAATGTCATAGATAAGTTTTGTTTAATTCGTCAGTTTTAATCTTCTTACTATTTATGTTATACAAATTTCTCTCAAGATCTATCAACTAAAGGTTGTAAGACATAGAATCACTACAATAAATGATATCATCTTTTTTAATGTAAAATCCATCATTTGTAATTTGAAATTAATAATTATTCTTGTCCAAACATGACATAGAAATGATGTTCTATTATAGAACTATTTATTACCCCAATCTCAACCCTAAATGACTAGAACATCAATGGAAAAAAAACTCGAGCACCCATTCTTAGAATGAAGCACGTTCGCATAACGTATGCATGAATAAAAAAACAACAACATAAACCATAAGTATGGATTACAAGGATATATGATAGAAGGAATAAAACTAGTACCTAAACATAAGATATAGTCCCTTCCATTATAACATGGAGATTCCATTTGAATTTATGATGATCAACAGATGTATAGAAGTGGAACATGTAATAGAGGAAGAAATATCATGGTATTATTGTCATAGTGTACATGATACCTAAAATCATAAATTGAGTACATATTAGTACAACTATGTTGCATATGCTATAAAATATTTAAAATTGTAGGTTTTAGAGAACATATATTTCTTGGACGAAACTAAATATAATGACAAGAAACAAAGCAACAACATGAAAGTCTTTCATTTAAACATGCAAGCATGTTTTAGGTTCATTTATTCTATACTAACAATCATCGTAAGGCATTTCACTAGCTTCCTAATGTAAGGGTTTTTTGACGGACATTTAAGCTAAAGATAAGTACGTACCATGTTTCAATGTGAGAGACTGCAAGACTAAATGTCAATAGTTAACCCTATTTGTAAGGAACCTCAAGACCATCACCAAGAGATAAACCTTTTATCAACTTGATCTGTGCTTACTAGACAAATCAAGTAGGACACCCAGCCTTGTGTCCATACCCTGACAATATAAGTTGAAGTACAGGGTTGTATGAAGGACATATATGATTATGTTTTCAAGCTTGTTTAGGATATATTAATCAAGACCAAACATAGTACTACAAGGAGAATGTATCTAAAACAAGTATACAAATACAATCATTTTAGATTATATATTAACAAGCAAGATTCAATACCACCACTCTGAACAATCTTAGGATAAAAGCACACCTTGATCAGAGCATAAGATTAACCACTTAATTTAGAAAATCATATTTAGAAAATTTGACTAGATCTTGGCAATTAAGTCAATGAACTAATCATTAGATTACAAACAAGTGTGATTTGATTTACTTTAGCAAGATTAGTTTATCATATTCTTTATCATGGTGGTTGGATGTGTACCTAAGTCTAAATATCACTTCCTTCAATATTATTTTCACTATCTCAAACTAGGTCATGCAAGTTCACTATCATGTTACATCATACAATGTGTATTTATTTCGAACTTAGGGTGACATGTCACAACTAAATCAGATATCTAAGGTTAGGGTTTTAATATATTAAATGGAAAAATCATGCAAGATAAGAAACATAGGAATAACATTGTCATCCCAAGGCATATTGAGTCATATTCATGAAAGATAGTAATCATAGCATGGATGAGATCCACTTTAATTGGTTTTAGAAACATAATTAATCAATTGGTTTGAAAGCATTGCATAACATGGATGATCATTTAGGGTGGGGTATGTAAAATATTAGACCTCAAGATAGAGACATGTACTTTAAGTCATATTCATGTCAATGATTAGGTCACCTAGTCACATTATGGCACAATAAGATCTACATATAATTTAGGGGTACAAAGAATATAAAGCTACAAATTTTGAGGTAACATAATATATTTGAGTAAAATCATATCAATACTTGAGCAAAGGGCAAGATTCAACATCCAAAGTCTACACTAATCACGTTTCATGGTTTATTTCTTAACATAAAGTCGAAATTGTGTGCAAGTATGAACAAGTTTGCATCTTGGTACTTCAAGGAGCATAATCTACTGATGTAGATCAAAATCGAACAATTTAGGATGCAAAAAAAAGGTTTATAATCAAAGTATAGGTCTTCGGCATTAAGTCCGTATTTAGTCACTTAAGTGGCATAAGGTCATATTAGGGTTCATCTGATAAACAAAGGTCAAATCTTGTTCATCAAACAATTCAAATGACTAGTTATAAATTAAAATAAAGTTTTGGAGCATAAATGACTTAGATCATGCATTCAATAGCATAAACCATCTTAAAAAGACTTCAAAAGAAAGCACTCTAGGATATAAATTAAAGTACGAGTAGATCTAGGTTCTGGAAGTATTCTTAGTGGATGCATGCCCGCATTTTGCCAAATGATTGAGTTTTAACAAATTTTATAGGATCATGTGTGACACAAAAAAAGAGCGAGGAAAATACCATGATCGGACGATCTTTGATCAATCATTTTTTAGTTTTACTACACCCAAGTTGGACTTGAGGGAAGATAGGTCTGGGAATGGACAGTTCCTATGAGGTGCCATGTTGTTGGGCCCACACCAACATCCAAAGAGAAGGAGGGAGAGGGAGGCACACACATTGTTTTTGGTCATCCAAGCATGGGTTCCCTAGATCCAAGGGCCCAACTTCAACCCTCCCATGGACTCTTCCATTAAGTGCATGTGGAAGGAGCTCACGGAGAGCTATGTAGAGCTATGGCGGTGTCAGGAAAAAGATCTCAAGAGCAACTCCAAGCATCTATTCATGTGTGTCTTGCTCTGGTGAAGAAGAAGAGATACAAAATAGGGCCAAAGAATGCATGGGGAAGCGGCGTTCAAAGTAGTGGTGGAGAAGCCAGCATGAAAGAAGAAGGTGGGAGAAGGTGTTGTGGTGCATGAAAATACAAGATAAGAGTGTCAAATTAAAGGGGGGGAGAAAGATGAAGGGAGGAAGTGTTATTTGGTCACAGGGAGACAAGATTAGATGAATTAGCCAAGCATGTACTTTCTTCCATACCATGAAGAAGATCAATATGTGGCTTCAAATTGGTGGCCTCCCATTGGTCGAGAGGGGTTGCCATGGATAAATGAGTTGTTTAAGTGAAACAAAAACAATTTTTTGTTTCTTTGGTCATTTTGCAAACTTCATAACTCTCAAGCTATAACATTGATTTGCATTAAATTTTCATTGTCATGTCATAAATTTATTCTTCTTCTTGTATAGAAAGTTTAAATAAGATTATGATTTGAGGGAATTCAATATTTGAAATCTATGTCCAAGAGCCTAATAATACACTCAACTTTGTTTAATTAAGCACAATGTGACATTTAATCACATCGAATTTGTTAATTGAGAATAATGTGACTAAAAGTCATCCAATAAAGGATGACGAATGGTTTTGAAATACAATTGAGCATCTTATTAGTATAGATGTGTAGAATTTAAGGAGTGATAAATTCTAGGTTGTTACATTCTCCCCGACTTCAAGAAAATTTTTCTCCCAAAATTAACACAATCCTTCTATTCATATTGGGAATTCATATTCCATATCATACCCATCTTGGTATTCCACATAAAGTGTCATCATAATTTCAACAACAACACAATTTTAAAATCAAGCAATAGAGCATCAAGGTCAAAGCATAGTCACATTTGAAAAGATTATCACACATATCAAGAATTTGGAGAGAGCATATCCAAAGCACATCCAAGGTCAAACAAATAGAGATTTCTAAATCGAAAGTAAAGCATCACTTTCATGCCCAACATCTATGGTTTCTAGCTATTACATTGGCTTAGGTGAGGTTATAAACCAAGGGTTGAGATTTTGTAATTCAACAATCGAAACAAATATCATATTTTGGTGTCATGATTTCATGTTCAAAACAAAGGAAGGACCCACCAAAGTCCACATGAGAGTTTATACCTAATTGATAAATTGAGTTCTCAACATAATCATCATTTTAGTATTTTCAAGACTCAAGAACATGAAAGTCATCAATCATATCTAAAGGAGTCATTTCAAAATCTAACTAGGATGATCCTAGATGTCAAACAAATATCAAAATAAATAATCACATGTTAGTATTTTTTAAATAAAAATTAAAAGTCAAGACTTTGGTCATCAAAGGTCATATGTGTGAAAATTTCAAATCTAGGGAATATATTCCTAGTTAGACCATAGGTGTGACTAGTGATCCATATACCACAATGGAGAAACAATTGAGCAGTATTTTTAGACATTAACAACAACTTCCTTGTCATGGTACCCAAGGTTGATGAATAGTCTAGACCTAGTTCTTCTAGGAATTAAATACATGCTATTGTTAGCATCATCCTATTTTAATATCATCGTTGAATCAAGATTTAAGATGGGTATCATTGTCATCATAAGGTTCTGACATATTAGAGACTTAGTTCAATATATCAAAATCATATGGATGAAATTGAATTTTCAAACTCTAAATTAACAGCAAGATGTTAATATAGAGGTGATAGGGATGCAACCTAGATTTGTGGAGTCATAGGTAAAACTACCACCATAATCTATCGCATAGTCCTCATTAGTCATGAAACATCAAGTATGTCAAAATGGGGAGATCATTAATATACATTTGTACTTCACAAATTCATAAGATCAAATATCGATTGCACTACTACAGTAACGATGTTTTAGGATTTTCATATTCCACATCATGATTTCATTCCCTTCCATTCATAGTCAAGGTAAGGGGAACATAAAAAATAGAGTGGCAACATAGTCTCTTTCAACAATTAGAGCATTAAAAGATGGTCTGATATTCATCATATTAATCAAAATTGTCTTTTTGTAAACAGTCATTTTAATCAATAAGGAATTTGCCTCGTGTATCAATGTTCTTCCATCATGATTAGGGTATCTAAAGATATTGTCATTTGGAATGTGATACATAACGAATAAGGGAAAAGAATTTAATCGACTTTTAGGTTTGATACACAATAGGGGTAACATAGACTTAATATATAGGGACCTCATCAACAATCAAGTATAAATCATGAGATCTCCTTATTACATCATATAAAGATCATTATCATTTACATCACACATAGATAGCACATAAGGTAGATTTGGTAAAATTGAATTATACATGATTTGAGATATTATACATGAGTACTTAGCTTCAAGAATACTTTCACTTATCATAATAATATTTAAAATTAATATGAAATCATTACATCATTAAGATTTTAATCAAAATTTACAAATTCATTCAGACTTTTGTTTACCCATACATAAGCTACCCATGATTGAGAGATCATGTGATTAATTGTCAAGAGAGAGGTCACATGAGGAAATGAGAAATTAAATAATCATATCTAACTAGGTTGATTGGGGAAGTCCTTAAAGAAGACACGAGATGATTCTCTTATCTTTGTAGAAAAATCATTAATCTAGCTTTGATTCACTTAGATCAGGTAGGTATACAAAAGCCATACGATAGGAGCTGTATGAGACACACTGTATTCATCAACTCAGACACCTCAACTTCACCATTATGGGCATAGGTTTTCCCTATGTTGATATTAGTAGTTGAGTTTTAATCATACATAGAATATAAGTGATTGGCTCTAATACCATTTGTAACATAACCATTTATTGCTTATATGCCAACTCCAAATAATTAGAAAGAACATGGAAAAAGGACTCGAGCATCCATTTGTAGAATGAGCACATTCACATTACATATGCATGAATAAAATAAAAACAGTAATAATAACGAAATAAACCATAAGGTATGAATAACATGTGCATATGATAAAAGGAATATAACTAGTACCTGAACACAAGATCATAGTCCATTATATTGAATAATATGAAGATTCCATTTGAATTGCATGATGATAAATAAAGATATATCAATGAAATATATAATAGAGAGAAGCATGATCATGGTATTATTCTCATAGTGTACATGTTATGTAAAATTAGAAAATAGGTACACATCAACACAACCGTGCTGACTATGGTATAAAAGACATAATATTCCATGTTTAAGAGAACATATATGTGTACCTTGATAAGAGAAAAAGATTAAGCACTTCATTTAGAAAACCATATTTAGCAAACTTGACTATATCTTGGAAAATAAGTCAAAAAGGTGATCCTAATATTGAAAAAAAATGTGATTTGATTAACTTTAGCAAAATTAGTTCATCATAGTCATTATAGTTCTCTTGAGAGTTATACATTGTCAATATTTTGATAATGACTTAATCATTCCATTCAAATGTATCTAATATGTTTGTTTAAGATTGATTTCAGGCTTTCGATACATGAAAAGGATCAAATTACACAAGCCTTAGCTTGTCCAAGTTCAAGTCAAAAGCAATTTAAGAAATTACTCCAAACCACCTTAGGATGTTTTTATAATCACTTGTACTGATGATAAGACTTGTAACTAAGATGAAAAAAAATCAGGGACACTTAATTCCAACATTTGATCACTCGAAAATCATTTTTGAAAAAATTGTCACAGCAACTCTGTCAGTCGAGTTTGGATCTCGACCGACCGGTGATGGATTTTTGAAAATAGATCAATCGTTCGAGTTGTACACTCATAGAATTTAACCGACCTACTCGGTGACCAAAACTGATTTTGACTCATCGGTCAAGCTTCCCAGGACAAACTCGACTGATAGTTTGAAAATCATCTTTGTTGGTTAGTGGATCAATCGAGTTACCTTTATTGAAACTCGATCAAATGTACTATTTGGAAAATATAGAAAAAGTGGTTCTAACCATTATAGAGTTGTTTGAAACTAAAATAGATCATTTCAAGATGTAAAATGACTATTTTTTGTTCTTACTTGATCCCACACTCAAAGGAACACCCCCAACTAAAAATAGAACCTCTTGGAGTTCATTCCAAGGTTTCTCATTCATGCTATCCTTGGTCCTTGCTATAGTTGAGTGTGATACAACCCTTTGAGCCACTTTCTCTCTCCCATTTACAAAGAATTTTGTGTTTATGAGTGATCTACCTTCATGTTATCTTGTAAACCTCTCATTCCTTCCATCTTTCCAATCCCCTTTCTCAAAGCGAAAAGGTTGAAGTGATCTTCTCCGAGTGAAGGAGAAGTTTTTGTTCTTCTTTAAGGTTGAATAAGGTGTGAAAATCTTCTCTAGGTGAAGGAGAAGGACAAGGTGAAGATTCAAGAAGAGTGTATAATCCCTTCAAGGGAAAAGACTTGATGCAAGTGTGGGTAAGTCCTTGTTAAAGGCTGAAAACATCGTGATCAAGTGGGTAAGTCCTTGTGTAGGTTAAAGACTCTTGTCTTGGATAGCTAAGTCCTTGGATGTATGGTGGTCTCCTTGTATCTCTTATGATGTAATATAAGTATACATGGGTTGCAAAGTCCTAGAGGTTGATCTCTCTAGGTAGTGGATTGACGGTCTCCTAGTTTGGAGATTGGAACCACTCTAACCACCTTGTCCAAATGTTTGCTTCAATCTCTCTCATCCTTACTATGCTTTATTAGACATGACTTCAAATTATTCTTAAGCTTTTGGTTTCAATTGATATAATTTTAAGGTCTAACTATTCTTGTGAGAATTTTGAAGCTCTATTCACCCCCTCTAGAGCCCTAGATCCAACAAGTGGTATCAGAGCTAGGATCTTCTCCAACAAATCTCCCACGAGATGAGAAGATGGGTGAGAACCTACTTGATTCCCTCGACCTAGAGGGAGGATTCTCTATGCTTTCCCCGGTCTTCGATGGCACCAACTTCCAATATTAGAAACAACACATGCAGTTCTACATTCAAGGAATGAACTTAGATATGTGGAAGGTGATTATTACACCCTAGAAGGAGCCAACCGGAGTTGTGTCAACATGGGATAAAGTTGTTCTAATGAATGCCTAGTGCAATGCCAAAGCAATTACCATCCTCTATGCAACCCTTACCTAATCAGAGTTCAACCACATCTCTTCATGGGACACGTCCTATGAGATGTGGGATAAGTTGTGTAGCACTTATGAAGGCAAAAAGCAAGTGAAGGAGGAAAACAACTACATGTTGAATAGCCTCCTAGAGAAATTCAAGATGGAGAAGAAAGAAGGAGTTGTCGAGATATACTCAAGGATCAACATCATCATCAAATACCTAGCTGCTTTGGGGCACACTTTGGATAGAGGTGTAATTAACTCAAATATCTTGAGGTATCTACCAAAGAGATGGGATTCAAAGGTTACATCCATTTAAGAAGTGATTATTCTTGGTGACATTCCAACCAAGAAGCTTATTGGCAATCAACAAGCTCATGAGGCAAGACTTGACAAGCAAGAAGAGGAAGCCAAGTAAGTGGAGGTTTTCATCCTTCAACATCAACTTGCTTGCCGGACCTCTCCCTCCTCAAGTGAAGATGATGGCCCTAGTGATCATGAAGCCAACTTGTCCAAGGGAAAGCACTTTAAAGGAAAGTAGTCTTCTTCTACTCCAAGATGCTACAAGTGTGGTAAAAAAGGACACTATAAGAATAAATTCACACCATTAGAGCAGCTCCAAGAAGGAAGAAGATTACAATAAAGATAGAAAATAAAATAGGAAGGATAATAAGGGGAGGAGACACAAAGACACGTCTCATGAAGCTTGGGAAGTATCATCCTCTAGTGGCTCAAGCTTCAATGAAGATGGAGAGTGACACCATACACTCATGGCCTCTACTAGTGAAGAAATTGGTGAGGTAAGTGAGGTAAGCTTGCATGAGTTAGCTAAAGAAAATCTTATTGACATGCTTGTTACTACTCATTCTTCTTATTCTAAATGTAAAACCAAAAAGAAGAGGTTAGGTAAAGCCATTGATGATTTGTATGTCAAACTTGAAACCCTTAAAAAAATGAGAAAATTCATCTTGAGAACATTGATAGCTTGCAAGGCCAATTTCTTGATCTTAAGCTCCAATACAATGGAGTTGAAGTAGAGAATGGTGTTTACCTTAAGAACATTGAATCTCTTAAGTTAGATAACAGAAGTGCCTAAATGAACTTGAGACACTTAAAACTGAAAATGTTGAATTCAAGCTTATCGTTGATGATCGTAGATATGAGAGGGATGTGTATCTCAAAGAAATTCAAATGTTACAATCTAAAAATGCAAGGTTTATTGGTCAAGTAGATGATTTATTTTCTAGACCTATTTTTCCTAGTAATGATGTTGCTTCTATTTCTCTTGAAAAAGATTCTTATTTAACTAAAGCCCTCTGTATAGAGGCTGATGTTGTTCATGATAGAGATGATCTTGCTAGTTTGTCTTCTATTGTGATATCTTTTACTGATGACAAATCATAGACTTAGAGCCTCTTTGTAGAAATTCCTCAAAGGGAAAAACTTCTTAAATGAAATCCCTGACCATTCTATCAAATAAAGTTAGTGGTCTGGGATTTGTAGGGGGAACCTAAGGGCAAGAATAAGGCCAAAGGTAAGAAAAAGAGGAAGGAAACCTCCTTTTACATTGGAGAGTCTTCTGGCACTAAGAACCCTAGCGTTTTCTCTCATTTCAAAAGTTATTATCATTATTCTACTTATTGTCTGTACAAGCCTAAGGGAACCAACCCAAAGATGAAATGGGTCCCCATGCTAACTTCGAATCCCAAAGTTTGAATGGGGAACCGAAACTGTCCTTTCTTATAGGAAAAAGGAAGATGTGTTGTTAATAGTGGATGCACTAAGCACATGACAGGTGATATAATCCACTTCAATAATTTCACCAAAAAGAGAGGAGGTTCACTTACTTTCGGGGACAATAAGAAAGTTAAGGTAAAAGGTGAGGGTGATGTAGGTGAATCCTTTTGTATCAAGAATGTTATCTTTGTGGATGGCCTATGTAACATCCCTGACCTGGGTTATGCCTTAACCCTAGATGTTTTACTTAATAATGTTAATTATATGCTTGCTCTTATTTCTTAAAAAGTAATTAAGGCTCAAGAGGAACTTATGTTTCAATTTTAGTCCTTTTTAAATAATGTTGAAACAATGTTTTACTTGTTTTGGACGAAAGTGCAAATTACCCAAGTTGAGGGGTTAACTTGCAAATATTACATGATAAAATGTTCCTCAAGTGTTGAAGAATCATAAGAATGAAAATGATGCAGATTTATGGCTTGTGGTATCCTGAGCACTAAGAAAGAGCTTATTGAGCAATGTTTGTACATTAAAACCTAGTTTTGGTGTAATGTGCAAATTACCCAAAACCTAGGGTTCAATATGCAAAATACCTCTTATAGAGAGTACCTCATGTTTTTTGACATCATGTAGAGAAAATAAAATGAGAGGGGCGCCTCATTTGAATCACTTTGGAGGAGAGAGAATCTTAATATTAAAATAATCAAGATTTAAGCATAATTGAAACCCTAATTCAATTTAGTGCAAAAATAAATATATTAATTAAAGTGCACTTCAACCAAAAATGTGTTGATTGAAATTCTACAAGAATGGACGTCCTTGTTCCTTGCAAAGGTCACGAAATATCTCAAGTGAGTGGAAAACCCACTCACATTAGTTAAAGGAAAAGTAATATCCACTAACTTATGGATATTATTATTATAATGATTAAGGAGGAATTCATAGATAAAGAAGAGGATTGCAAAGGGGAAGAGGATGGCTTCGTGGGAAAGGAGTTGAGAGGGAGAAGTGGCATCAATTTAAGAAAATAAAGGAATTAATTATTACTTTCTCTCTCATTGAATTTCTTTATAAAAACACCATTTACAACTCAAATGAAAGGATTTTTCGACCCTTCTTTCACTCTTTGCTAAACCAACAACCAAGGGAGCTTAGGAGAAGGAGGAGGAGGATCCCCAACCTGTAGGTAAGCTCCATGGTCTTCTTTCACCTTGATTTCAGGGTGAAAATTGAAAATCAATGCTTGATTTCTTCTTTTCTCCATTCAATCTTCAACTTTGGCAATTCTTTTCACTCAAAGACTTGAGCGTGAGCTTGGGATAGTTGAAAAATCTTCTTCCATCATTAAAGATGTGAATTTTGGAGCTTTGAAGCTTCTTTGAAGGCAGGTTATATAACTTGAACCCTCAACATTGTTATTGATTTCACTCTTTTATCAATTGTTGATTCTTTCTTCATTCCCAAAATTTTATTTGGTTGATGCTTGAAGATGATGATGTAATCTTAAGCACACACCTCAATTAATATCTTGGGCAAATAGTTTAAATGACTTGATACCAAACGGTCTCAAGATCATTTGAAACCAAACGGTTTCAAAACTGTTTGGGATCAAACGGTCTCAAGACCGTTTGAGGTCAAACGACCTCAAAACCATTTGAGGTCAGGTGTTGTTATAAATTGATGATGATCCAATGGTTTTCATTTGAATTAATTTCAAAATGGGTCAATACTTTAGGGCTTCTTGATTGCAAACCCTAAACCAATTTGTTGAAGAATCCCTAATTGAATTCAATCAATTTCAGTGATTGGATGGGTCAAACGGTCTCAAGACCATTTGACACCAAATGGTCTCAAGATCGTTTGAGGTCAAACGACCTCAAGACCATTTGAGGTCAGTTGAGGTCATGATTGAATGGTGATTCAATTGTTTCAATTGAAGTAATTCAAATGATTACAATAATTGATGGGTTGAATAATTGGAACCCTATTTGATTGATTGAAAGTAACCCAAAATGATTCATTCAGTTTCAAGGTGTTTTGGACCAAACGGTCTAGAGACCGTTTGAGTCCAAATGGTCTTGAAACCATTTGGAATCAAACGGTTTCAAAACCATTTGAATGACCAAGTCATTTCAATTTTCAAACGGTTTTAACTATTGGTTTGTCCAATCGATCTTAGTGATAAATTGTTCAAACGGTTTCAAATGTTGAGTGCCCAAATGGTTTCAAAACTGTTTGGAGGGCAAATGGTTTCAAATCAGTTAATCCTATGATTGATAAAGATGATTATCAAATATAAGTACAATGGTTGAATCCCTAATGTACTTAGATGATTGGTACCCTTATAGGGGTTAACCTTTGATGCTTATGGAAGCAAAGACTCAATACACTATGCTAACCTAAATGTATGTATTTGAATAAATGATTGACTCAATCTAATCAAGATTGGAGTAATAAATATCCTAGAGAGGATGAGAGAGAGAAATCTATACATGTATAATAATCATGTAATGGTTAAATCTCAATACTCACAACCTGAATAAAATGTGTAATTAGGGTATGATCCTTGATAAAGAGATCATGAAACCCTAATTAAGAAGACTGATGAACCCTAACCTCAATTAAGGGCAATGATAGATGAAACCCTAATCAAGGGTGATGTCATGTGAAACCCTAATCAAGGGTGATATCATGTGAAACCCTAATCAAGGATGATTCCATGTGAAACCCTAATCAAGGGTGATGTCATGTGAAACCCTAATCAAGGGTGGTATCATGTGAAACCCTAATCAAGGGTGATTTCATGTGAAACCTTAATGCAGTAATGTGATGTGTCTAACCCAGGGTGATGCTATGTAATGCTATATGAAACCTTAATATGAAATCCTAATGAAGGGTGAGATTATGTGATACCCTAATATAGGATGATGTTATATGAAATCCTAATGTAGGGTGAGATTATGTGATACCCTAATATAGGATGATTTTATATGAAATCCTAATGTAGGGTGAGATTATGTGATACCCTAATATAGGATGATGTTATATGAAATCCTAATGTAGGGTGAGATTATGTGATACCCTATTATTGGGTGATGTTATGTAAACCCTAATTGATAAAGATGGGAAACTCTATTCCTAACAATGGAATAGTGACTTATATATATTGATAACTGAAACATCTAAAGTGGTTGATAATGGATAACCTTATATCAATAATGCCTTAACTCAAGATGAGTCAATATCATTGGCAATGGTTGCATATTCTAAATAAGTGACTTATGACCAATACATTACATGATAAATGTGATGAACTGGTGATGGGAAATACCCTAATACAAGATAAGTTGATGAACTCAAGTAAGATAAAGGTGATGAGGGAAGTGATACATCAAGATATGATAGATATCACATCCAGCACCTCAAGATTCATACACCTTGATGTATTCTAAGTCCAATATACTTGGATGATTAACACATGAAGTATGCCATGTCAATTGTTACATTGAGATGAAATGCACTTTGATAAGTGTAGGCTAACATACCTTAAGAAAAGATTAAGCCAAGCTAATAAAGTATGATGCAATCATATTTTGGTAAATATGCAAGAAGAACTTATATCTTGTGTTGATAACTCATTTAATGATAAATGATGAGAATAAATAAGCATGATTGAATAGTTATGTTATCAATGTTGGCTCCTAGCTATGTGGAGCAATGAATTAGGGCTTGATCATTAATAATATGATCTTGAGAACCTAAATGGTTAATTATGGAAAAATCTAAACCTAATGAATGGTGATGATATGTAAGAGAAATCCTAACCCTAGATAAGGGAATCGTGATGCTACTCTTACATTGTATAGTGATGATATGTAATTGATGTAATTGTTATTATGTAATGATCATACATGTGATCATGAGACGATGAGCATATCCAGGTATGAGCTATGATGTGTTAATTATTTAAATGCTTTATGGGCTTTGTGATCCATTATATGTATTGTTTCCTAGTAAGAGGTAACAAGAGACTAAATGGGCTTTGAGAGCCTTGTGAGAAGCTTGTGTAGCAAGTATCATGTTTACCTTGGTCAGATGACCTGAAGGTATTAGTTACCTAAAAAGCGGTAACAAGTGTTCTTTAATGAACTGAGGGTTTGAATACCCATATTCCAAAATCATTATGATGAGATGTTAAGGGATGGTAATGCCCATGATGTGACAAGGGATTAAGATCCCAATGTTCTATAAAGTGCTGAAAAGTACTTGATAGATGAATTATACTTTTCTTTGTAGCATTTGTCATAATAATGTTTGAGAACTTGACTGATGCTAAAAGAGCACAGTAATGCACATAATTAATCAAGTGGAACCTTATCATGTAGTGTCTTGGCCATAGATCCATCAGCGTCAAAATTTGCTAGATGGTGAAACGGGTTGCTCCGCGGCATAACCCAAAATGCATATTTTTGAATATGTGGGGGTGATGGGCGTGAATACCTTACGCCCTAATGGAGGAATTGATGCGAGATAAACATTAAATCTCTTATTCCTTCATTATATAAGTTGGGGTGGATGTATCACTAATCCCCTGATAATGGGATGGATGTATCACAAATATCCTAATAGTATTAATGTCGGGTCGATGTGAGATTAATATAAAATCTCTCGATTGCAAAGAGAGTACATCACGCCACTGTAACTCTAAGAGCAAAGTTGTCAGGATACCCTGGAAAGCTACTTAGCAGAGACACAAGATGTCCTGCATTTGGTCCTCACACTGCCTGAGGAAGAAGAGGTCATGGAAATTCGGCTCTTCCTTTGACCTTGTATGGCACCGATTTCAATTTCACAATGGTCGGTTGGAGTATGAGTGGTATACCTCATCTCCTCAGGTCATAAGTGTGGTTGTAAAATGTAATCAACTGTATAGCATGTTTGCTTAAGGATTGAATACAAAAATCATTGGCTGATGTTACATTTCTTTATGCATCTTTAAGTTGATAGATGATATATTTATGATTCCTTGCATTCCTTGCAAAGTAGATAGATGAATTATAATCTACCATGGGTAGATGCAATGATCTCTCAAGAAAGAAGATTATCTTATCTTGTTCATACATCGATTAATATTGTAGATAATTTAGAAGAACTCTTGCTCAGTTTTATTCTATTAAACTACAATAATAATGTTTCTGGAGGAGAGTTATATCTCTCACTGAGACAATTTTTAATTGTCTCACCCCTGTGGGATCTAACTTTTTAGGTAAACACAGAAGAAGAAGCAAAAACCTTATAGCAAGAGAAGAGTAGCAGTAGCAGCAGCAGCAACAGGGACAGCAGTGATAACTCAGGTGGAGACACTTGCTATTAGGTTTTGTATAGAAAGTCCTATGTGTCGTCTCTGTACTCTCAGGTCCTTAGAATCATTAGATAGTGCTTCTATCACTGATATGATATTTTGGCTTGAATGCCTCGAGGTTTTATATTGCTTATGTATAGTTTAGAAAAGCAACTATTGTATGTAATCCTCAAGAAGAGATGGTGCATGGTATGTACTTATGAACCAGAATGTATATGTAATACTTTGGTTCTTGTTACAAGAGTTTTCTGGAATTGGATCTCTTTGCAAAAAGGTTTAAATTTTTAGTGATTTCCAGTAACTCTGCTGATAATGATCGCTTCCGCTTAAATAAATCATGTTTTGTGAGTTGGATGCCACAACCTACATCATAATTTAATAAGTATAAGTCAATTATGTGATAATGGTTACCTAGTGCTATTTACTTTTTTTGAATTCTTGCTTCTAGATTCCCTCACTTATCATGTCGTATATAAGGAAATAGAAATTGTAATATCCATGAAATTGTGCTTCACTCTATTAAGCATATTGTTGGTATATGCCTAGTAGTCAATTCAAATGATATTTCTCTTTGGCATCATCAGCTTGGTCATGTAAATATGCATTAATTGAAGAAGTTGAGCAAAAAGGACTTGGTCAAGGGACTTCCCAAATTAGATTTTGAAAAGGATGAGGAATGCCAACCTTGTACCCAAGGAAAGAAAACCAAATTCTCCTTCAAATCCAAAGGAGTCCTTAGTACCAAGAGAGATCTTAAACTTCTCCATATTGATCTATTTGGACCTATGAGAACTCAATTGCTTCACGGTTCCAAGTATTGCCTTCTTATTGTCAATGATTTCTCTCAATATACTTGGACTTTCTTTCTCATTTACTAGAGTAACATGCTTGATGTCTTCTCTAGTTTTTGTAAATGAGTTGAGAACGAATTTTCTTGCCTAATTGTTTCCATTTATAGTGATCCTGGGGGAGAATTTGAAAATGATCTTTTTGAACATTTTTGTGAAGAATCTGAATATGCACATAACTTTTCTTCACCTCAAATACCTCAATAAAATGGGGTTGTAGAGAGGAAGAACATGTCACTACAAGAAATAGCTAGGATCATGCTTTTAGAGTATGACACTCCAATGAAGTTTTGGGATGAAGCTGTTAGTACCTGATGTTTGTGCAAAATCAAATTTTCACACATTCTTCTTTGAAGAAAACCCCCTATAAGCTATGGCGTGGTAGGAAGCCTTCCATTGAGTACTTTCATGTTTTTTGATGTCCTTTTTTAACATGAAAGATTCTCTCAAAAAGTTTGATCTGAAATCATACAAGGATTTCTTTCTCGGCTACATCACTACTAGCAAGTCTTATAGAGTGTTTAATGTTGATCTTGCTAAAGTATAAGAATCTATTAATGTTAAGTTTATTGAGACTAATACCTCTATTCCCAAAGATATTTTTCTAAATGATGATGTTGTAGGTGAGGTGATTCCTATCTTAAAAGAACTCAACATCACCCAAAAGGGAAAAGAGGTGGCCACTAATGAAGAAGAGAAGAAGGATCCAACTCCCCGCTTTGCAAAAAACCATCCAAAAGAGTTGATTTTAGGTGACCTTTTGAAAGAGTGAAGACGTGGGCTGCCTTCAACAAAGAACAAGCCAACAATGCCTTCATCTCACAACTCGAGCTAAAGAACAGAAAAGAAGCTCTTGGGGATGATGATGAATGTATCCTAGCCATGTAACAAAGTGTGGACCCTAGTGACAAGACCATGTGATAGAAAGATCATTGTCACCAACTAGATCTACCACAACAAGCTAGATGAAAGTGGCAAGGTGGTAAAAAACAAAGCAAGGTTAGTGGCTCAAGGCTATAATCAGTAGGAAGATATAGATTTTTATGAAACATATGCACATGTAGCTAGACTTGAATCTATTTGTATGTTGCTTGCTATTTCTAGTTACAAAAAATTTCTTCTTTATCAAATGGATGTTAAAAGTGCATTTTTGAATGGTACTATCAAGGAGTAAGTGTTTGTTGCACAATTTTGGGGCTTTGAACATGATAGTTTGCCTAACCATGTTTATTTTTTGCAAAAAGCTCTCTGTAGACTCAAATTTGTACCTCAAGCTTGGCATGAGAAATTAAAGAATTTTTTGTTAGATCATGAGTATATCATGGGCAAAGTGGATTCTACCTTATTTCTTAGACACACTTCTAGCAACTTTCTTATCATTCAAATTCATGTTGATGATATCATTTTTGGTAGAACTAATCTTGATCTTTGTAGGGAGTTTAGTGATCTTATGCATAGTGAGTTTGATATGAGCATGATGGGTGAGCTTACATTCTTCCTCATCTTTCAAATCAAGCAAACTAAAGATAGGAACTTCATTAACCAAGGCAAGTACACAAGTGAGTGTCTTAAGCACTTTGGGATGGATAACACGAAGTCGATGGACACACCCATGTCAAACACTGCCAAACATGATAAAGATGAAGAAGGTGAGAAAGTGTATGAGAAGCTCTATTCATATATGATTGGAAGTTTACTTTACTTAACTACCTCTAGACCTAACATAATGTTTAGTGTTGACTTGTGTGCTCACTTTCAATCAAATTTTAAGAAATCACATCTTATAGTTGTTAAGAGGATTTTAAGGTACTTAGCCTAAACTCAAAATTTTGGACTATGGTATCCAAAGTCAAGGGACTTTACTCTTACGACTTATAGTGATGTGAATTACACATGATGCTTGATTGATAGAAAGTGCACAACTGGCACTTTCTTCCTCCTAGGACCATGCTTGGTGTCATGGTTTTCCAAGAAATAGATCACAGTGGCTTTATCAACTACTGAGGCTAAATACATTACAGTCGATAGTTTTTGTGCCCATGTTCTATGGATGAAGCAAATGCTCCAGACTTTAACATTTGTTTGATGCTTCTCCTATCTATTATGATAATACTAGTGCCATCAATTTATCATACAATCTTGTATTACATAGTAGTGCCAAGCATATTGAGGTTCATCATCATTTCCTTTGTGATCACATTGCCAAAAAGGATATTTATATCACGCATGTGGACACGAAAAAATAGTTGGCGTACATTTTCACTAAACCTCTAGCTAGAGCAAAAATTGATTTTTATTAGATCTTAATTTCTCATAATTGCTTTGGGTGAATATGGTATGGCTTCTAGCTAGTTGCTATCTATCTTATATGCTTTGCTCATGTCTTGATCACCCTTGCTTGCTAAAGTGTTAATGTTTCATGTTCTTATGCTTTGTTTTTTGCTTGAATTGGGTATTTTTTACAGACGCTTGTTTTATCGCGTACCCAATGATGAGTGATATGTGCCTAAGTATATTTAAAATGCAAAATAGACTAGAAAAATAAATTTAATTAGTAATCAAATGGCTAGAAATTAAAATTTTAGATGTTGGTTCAGGTTGACCATAAGTCGAGTTGCCAACTCGACCAATCCGTGGCCAGGTATTTTTTCAAATGTCATTTGGTCAAGTTTCCTTGTCTTAGAACTCGACTGATGGCCGGTATGGAGCAAGCTTAAGTGTGGTTCAATTGACTTTTCTCCCTCTCAACTAGATAAAAATTGATCGATTCACTCTCCATCTCCCTCAAGCTCTCAACCCTAGCCCCAAACTTCCCTTCCCTATCCCTATCTTGAACTTATTTGAATTTTCTAGATCTGTTGCACATAATCCCTAGGTGTTTGGTCGGTTCTTGGTGGTGTTCCATATGTTTTTGACCTCTCTTTTCTTCTTATCTCGCCTCCATGGCTTCCAATAGGAGAAAGAGAGTCGCCCCCTCCAGAGCATCATCCTCCTCCTCAAACTCTTCCCTTATCCCATTCAATGATACCTTCTTTGTCTCCAATGAAGCTCTAAATAGGTACAAGGAGCTCCTACCTAAGAACCTCTACCCTTTTTGGGCCTTGTTTGAGCCCTGTATGCGTAGACAAAGGTCATAGATTAGGTTTCCAAGTTTTTGTATGACCACCACCTATCCGCCCTAAGTGTTGAACATGTGTGATATAACTATTCCATCACAAGCACTAAAGATGTTCACAAATTATATGTAAATTTGCGATGGAATTATGACACTCTTGTACCCCCGCAAAATAATCAAGTCATTCTTACTTCCATGATTTTCTTTAAGAAATTCTAAGTCTCAGAGGATACCTTGCACATCTTCTTCTCTGATACTGAGGTAATAGAGACATGGAGGAAGGATTACCTTGAGTATTTTGACCTCCTTGACCCTAAGGCCTTCTACAAGCAATATGATATCACTCTCCCTGACATACATAAATTCTTAAAGAAGACTCAGTTTCCCTATAGGAAGAAGTCCACCCTTCCCTCCTATGCCTTAGACCTGACAAATTGTATTCTCACCCAGGTAGTCAACTACAATATTCATCTAAAGAAAAATCAAACTGAAATTGTCGAGAATATCATGGTGATTATGTTCTATTTCATGAAGAAAATCAGAGTCAAGTGGTCTTGATATATTCCCATCACATAACCTACTTCAACTATGGTAAGAACATACGTGGAACCCACCCACCCTACCCATCCCTGATTTGTGGTCATTTCAATCTGCCACTGGAAAGTCTATTTTTCATGACTTCACTACAAAACTGCTAGAAAAGGAGTCTGTATCAATGAGACCATAATTCAAAATAGCATGCCTATGCATTCTTATACCACACCTGGAGCCTCCACCTCTACTCAGGTACCTCCACCTCCTTAGCCATCCCGACCTACTCGCCCCTCATTTCATGTATCAAATGAAACCCTCATGGGTTACATGAGGCATTAGGGTGCGTATAACCTTCAGGTTCAGGAGCATATGCATCAAGTTCTTTGTGCTATAATGTCTACCATGAACCTATCATGTGCCCATCTTTACTCTACCTACCAGCCCTACCCAGGTGGTGATTAGCATCCTATGCATATAATCACTTTTACCCGACACCTCCACTTGCTACTTCCATTGTTGCTACACCCTCTGTTGTTTGTGGATCTACCCCTAGAGTGATACCTCACCTTGTTGGTCCTATGGAAACCTTTCTTGCAAGACTTGGGCTCCTACTTATCCTCAAGCCCAAGAGTCCCATGATCTTGGTATGTCTTGGGCTGCGAAAAATGCCATGTGGCTCGGTCGTGGTTTCAGTCCTTCTATTGATGAGGAGATGCCCAACCAAGTTGACGAGGAAGCTGACATTACCGCTGACAAGAAATCATATAAGGATGACGGCAAGGATGACTCAGATGGTTCTGAAGATGGCTTTGTTGGTGCATCTGGTGATGAAGGTAAAGTTGCTATCTCTACTACGCCTTTAGATGAAGATGATGACTACGAGCCTAAAGCTTCTGCTGATGATGCCGATGATGATGATGCTATGGACATAGATAGCCTAGATGTTTAGATATTTTGGTTTTTAGTCTATAGATGCTTATTATATATATCTTTCAAGACTATTTTGTACTAAAAAAATATGGTACATTATCTGAGATGTACTATTTCTATCATCATGTTGTTTTCATTGTTTGGCTTGTATTTGTTTTGAGGACATGATTTCAGTGTTGTAATCTTAATCATATGTACACTTACTCTTTGATTGAGTATATTTCATGAGTTGGTGGTATGTTACCCATATTTTGATTATGACATAGATTGCTTGTCTCTCTCTCTCTCGTCTCTGTCTGTTGAGTATTTTGAGGTTCCATGTTTTATCTTATGGATGTATGTTTTGATTGTTCTTGGAGAAAACCTATTTTTGTGCTCTTCTACCCCACTTCCTTTTTTATAATGGAAAAAGGGGGAGAGAAGTTCAATGTTTTGAATCTCGACCATATTGCTTTTATTGACTATGTGATCCTTTTCTTGTTCAATATATGCTTTATCATGTGACTTGCTAAAGGACCATGTAGTATATATATGTTATATTGATTTGTGTATAAAGACTAACTATGCAGGTAAAAGTGAGCATAGATTGATGGGAGAAATTCACATTGTTAAAATCACAAGGCTATATAACTTGACATTTCCTTTTCAATATGATTGATGAATGTCATTGTCAAAAAGGGGAGAATGTTGACTTGAGAGTTATACATTGTCCATATATTGATAATGACTTAACCATTCCATTTATATGTATCTAATATGTTTGTTTAAGATTGATTTCAGGTTTTGGGTTCATGAAAAGGATCAAATTATACAAGCCCTAGCTTGTCCAAGTTTGAGTCAAAAGCAATGCAAGTGTGCAATTTGAAAAATCACTCCAAACCACCTTAGAATATTTTTGTAATCACTTGTATTGATGGTATGACTTGTAACTAAGATGAGAAAAAACCAAGGACACTTAATTCCAATGTTTGTTCATGCTAAAATTATTTTAAATTTGTCACACTAACTCTATCGGTCGAGTTTGGTTCTTGACCGACCAGTGATAGATTTTTAAAAATGGATCAATCGGTCGAGTTACACACTCATAGAACTTGACGGACCGACTCACTGACCAAAACTGATCTTGACTCATCAGTCAAATTTCCCAGTACAAACTCAATTGATAGTTTGAAAATTAGCTTTGTCGGATAGTGGATTTGTCGAGTTACCTGATTGAAACTCGACCAGATGTACTGTACAGAAAATCCAAAAAAGTGAGTCTAACCATTGGAGAGATGTTGGAAATGAAAATTGATATGTTGTAAGTTGTAAGATGGTTGTTTTTCACTATTAAGTGATCCCACACTCAAAGGAACACCCCCAGCTATAAATAGGGCCTCTTAGAGTTCATTCCAAGGTTGCTCATCCATGCTATCCTTGGTCCTTTCTATAGTCGAGTGTGATACAACCCTTTGAGCCCCTTTATCTCTCCCATTTACAAAGCATTTCGTCATTATGAGTAAGTTAGGTATGTTGTAAGAGAGCTACCTTCATGTCATCTTGTAAACCTCTCATTTCTTCCATCTTCCCAATCCCCTTTCTCAAAGAGAAAATGTTGAAGTGATCTTCTCCAAGTGAAGGAGGAGTTATTCTTCTTCAAGGTTGAAGAAGGTGTGAAGATCTTCTCCAGGTGGAGGAGAAGGGTAAGGCAAAGATTCAAGAAGAGTGGATAATATCTTCAAGGCCAGAGAATTTATGCAAGTGTGGGAAAGTACTTGTTGAAGGTTGAAGACATCTTGATCAAGTGGGTAAGTCCGTGTGTAGGTTAAATACTCTTGTCTTGAATAGGTAAGTCCTTGGATGTATGGTAGTCTCCTTGTATCTCTTATGATAGAATATAAGTATATATGGGTTACAAAGTCCTATAGGCTGACCTCTCTAGGTAGTGGATTGATGGTCTGCTAGTTTGGAGATTGAAACCACTCTAACCGCCTTGTCCAAGTGTCTATTTCAATCTCTCTCATCCTTGCTATGCATTCTTAGATAGGGCTTCACATTGTTCTTAAGTTTTTAGTTTCAATTTATATAATTTGAAGGTCTAACTATTCTTGTCAGAATTTTGAAGCTCTATTCACCGCCATTGTAGAGCCCTAGATCCAACAATTGTCATGGTGGTTGGATGTGTCACCTAAGACCTCGTTTGGTTAGTTGCATAGGAAATAGATTGGATGAAAGAATGAAAGTAATTGGATTGGAAGTGAGAAGGATAGGTTATTCTGTATGCCATCCAATGTTTGTATGAAACAAGGACCAAAGTCAAGAAGTTGAGGATCTGCAACATCATGTTTAGTTGTGTTGTGCAACAAGCAAGTGCAAAAAGCAACCAGTACAAAGGTTGACGCTTTGACATTCACTCCAGAGCAATGCCGAGGTACACGCTTCTCAGCAAAGAACTAGTACATGGCCTGTGACTTTCTCTTCAACAATATTCAGATTTTTTGGAAAAGTTACGGTAATAGAAATAACAAAGAACTAACGCCAATATGATAGGGTTAAAGTCATCTCTATCCACTACATCCATGTTCATGAAAGCTAGCTCATAGATCAAAATTCTAGCAAGGCGGTTGTTGTTTGTGTTGCAATGAATAGAAGATGTAAGGCCTCATCCTCTTACATGGCAACTCTATCAGTAGAGATGTCGCACATCTTCCCCGAACACCTGGAATCCCCATAAGTTAGTGGCCACCGCCACCGGTTGAGTCTGAATCCTTACCTGGTAGAGATTGCCATGGACTGGCTCAGTCGACACCCATTGAGTTGGACTCTCAGGCAGAGATCGTCGTAGACCCTGTTAAGTTTTTTACAGCCACCACGCAAGGACAATCATTGATTGAATACGAGGATGACTTTCGGTAGTGAAAGGTCGTACGAAGTGGAGTCGCACCAATTAGGAGTCAGGGCACTTGCAAAAAATGTATGTGTTGAGGCCGGGTGGGAGGACATATTAACAAATGTTGGCTGTAGCATGGATTTAGTTTATCCTATATGACCGGGTTTCATTTTGAGGAGGATGCTTTTTCCGTTCCTAATATTTAGTTAAACAAACAAAGGATCAGATTAAAATTTAGAATATAATCCTGTCCAACGTCTAAAATTGTGAACCAAACAGGGCCTAAGTCTATATATCATGCCCTTTAGTATTGATTTCAATATCATAGACTAAGTCATGCAAATTCATATCATGTCACATCATACCAATTGGGTTCATTTATAACTTAGGTTGACAAATAAAAACTAAATCAGGGATCTAAGATTAGGGTTTTAAGATCATAAATGTATTAATCATGAGATTCCAAAAAGATAAGCTACATAGGCATCAACATTGTTATCCCAAGTCAAATTGAGTCATGTTCATGCAAGATAGTAATCATAGCATAGATGAGATCCACTTGGACTGGTGTCACAAACATAATCAATATACTTATTTGAAAGCATTCTCAATATACTTGTTTGAAAGCATTCTATATCATGGATGATCATGTAAGGTGTTGTTTGCATAAGATTATATATCAAGTAGAAACATGTACTTTAAGTCATATTAATGTCAATGATTAGGTCAATTAGTAACATTATGGCACAAGAATGATACATTGAGCAATAGGGGTATAAAGAATATGAAGCTAATGTTTTGAGGTCACATAATAGATTTGAGTAGCATTATATCAATATTTGAGCAAAGATCAAGATTCCATATCCAAACTCTACATAATCACATTTCACATATCATTTTTGTAACATCAAGTAAAATAGTGTACGAGTATGAACAAGTTCTAATCTTGGTACTTCAAGGGGAATAAGATACTAACATAGATCAAGCATAACATTTTAGGTGGCAAATAATGAAGTTGGGATTCAAAGTATTATTTTTTGGCATTCAAGTTCATATTAAGTCACTTAAGTGGAATAAGGTCATATGAGGGTTTATATGATGAACTAAGGCCAAATCTTGTTACATCAAGTGGTTCAAATTAATGGTCTTAAAAGAACATAAAGTTTTTTAGCATAAATTCAATATCATGAACCATATCAAAAAGATTTTAATAGAAAGCTTTTTAGGATACTAATGGAAGTGTGAGTAGATCTAGGTTCTCAAACTATTTTAATAGGAAGTTCATATTATTTTAATCAAAACAAAATATTACATACCCATACATGGTCAAATGATAATTTTTAATAAATATTGGAAGATCACATGTGTAACATGGAAAATGGAGCAAGGAAAATACTATGATGAGTTGACCTCAACCCTTGATCAATCATACATCTGTGTGCCTCTCCCAAGTTGGGTTGTGAAGGAAGAGAGGTCAGGGAGTGGGCCACGCCCATGAGGCACCATGTTATTGAGCCTGCATCGAGTTGGCCCGAGTCCAACATGCAAAGAGGGAGTGGGAAAGGAGGCATGTACAATCCTAGTCATCCAAGGTTAGGCATTCTAGGTCTAAGGGTCCAACTTTGACTAACACTGCTGCACTGAGTAGATGGAAGGAGTTTGACAACAAGCTCATTAGATCCATGATGGTGTGAGGAAAAGGAGGCCAAGAGAGAGTTCCAAGCATTTGTCCATGCATGCCTTGCTCTAGCGGAGGAAAAGAGCTACAAAATGGGCCCAAAGGACGTGTGGGGAAGTGGAACCCAATGGACTGAAGGTGGTGCCACCAAGAAAGAAAAAGGAGAAGAAGAATGTGGGAGTAGGGGTCGTGGTGCACGAAAATACCAGAACATGGTTACAAATGAAAGATGAGGAAATCAGAGGGAGGAGGTGATATTTGGCCTAGAGGAAACAATGGTGAATTGGTCAAGCATGTAATTTCTTTCATATTTCTTTCACATAAGTTATAAGATGAAGTAGTGGGTTCAAAATGGGCACCTCCCATTGGTCGAGAGGGGGATCCATGAATCACAGAGTTTTCTAAGTGAAATAAAAACAAAGTTGTGTTTCTTGGTTATTGTACAAACATCATAACTCTCAAAACATGATCTAATTTCATTTCACTATTGAGGCACAAATTTCATCCTCTTCTTTTATCAAAAATTTGGATCCAAGATAATGGTTTTGAGGGCTTTCAATATTCCAAATTCATGTCCAAGAGTCTAATAGTACACTAAACCTTGATCAATTAATCTCAATGTGGCATTCAATCACATCAAAATTGTTAATTGAGCCTAATGTGACTTAAAATCCTCCAATTGAGGGTGAGGGAGCTTTGGAAACAGTTGAGCATATTATGAATCTATATGTGCATAATTAAAGGAGTGCATTTTAGGTTGTTACATGTTCCTATTTATGGCATGCACATTATAGTATTTCTCTAATCCTGTTACACCACCAAGCATAGATAAATAGTAGGTGCATACAATAGTGTCAACAAGTATTACTCCATTTGAAACATGTCGCTCTTATTTAAGTGTGTACTTATTATAAAATTTTACTTATTTGAAAGTATGTGAAATCCACATCTGGTATCTAATACCCATGATGAAGAAGTAGATAATATTTATCTCTATAGCATATATATACTTGAAGTGCATATCTCTATTCACTAATTATTGTTCTTCAAATCCTCTATATGGAGAGGACAATTACATTGATGGTTTCTTGAGTTGTTGAGTTTGGCATCTAATGTTGAAGGATCTATTGTTTTCAATGGGGCCCATGAGAGATAGGATGACCATGCTATTTCGGGTATTACCACTCAAGGCATTTGTAGTGAATGATAGAAATCACATTCAAAGATACCCTTGGTATGATACAATGAAATAAAGAAAAAAAAATTTGACATGAGAACACTAGAGTAATGTTTCATCTCTTACTTTTTAAAGTAACGTTGGGTCCCATAGAATTTCTTGGCTTTTACTTGAAGAATATTTAAGATTTTATTCTTGGTAGTTCCAGCATGATGTTGAACTTTAATATAGGTTTGTATCCTCAATGATCATGGATATTGTAAGAGTGCATCCTTAAGAGTTGAAATATATAATGATTTCAATATTGCTTGGAGGTTTGAGATTGTTACCAATAACTGAAAAACTTGGCATCAATCCTACATTATCTTTGTAAATAAAAATGGTTACTGAGATCAATACCTTATGTTGGGTTGATGTAATTTTGGGTTTGGAAAGGACTGTACCAAGAGTTTGAATATATTTGAAATTTCAAACCTATCAGGGTTCTGAAAAAAAGGAATATTGTTACAAAAGTAGTTAAAATTTCATAATCATGTCAACGTTATTATGGATTTTGAAAGAAAAAAAATCACCAAGGGGTTGAAAGTTTGGAAGCATATTAAAGATTTCTTAGGTTTTGAAAGAGTTGGGATTTTAAGGGTTTAAAATTTTGGCAAGTGGTTTTGGAATGAAAAGGGTTTACTAAGGAGTTAAAAGCTCAACAACATTTGATGTTATATTTAGTTTTGATAAGTTTGGGGATACCATTTACAGTCAAAAGTTTGATTTCTTTTTACACTAACTTTTTTTGGTCAAGCAGCCATGAATCTTATTATTTACCAACTTTAGGTACAAAATATAAGCCCCCTCAAGCTTCTAAAACTAACATCGAACAAAAGATCAAGATTCCACATAGGGACCAAAACATATCAAAAAGATTAGGAACAGCCCAACCATACCGAAAGGTCACAAATAAATAGCTAACTCAACAATTATAAAGACAATAGCATTCAAAAGGACACGATAGCTAAAAGACCACATCCGTCCAAAGGACAAATAGATAAAAAAAACCAAGCATCTCATGCTAAAAAATCATCTCACATAGAAGAAGGAACATCTCAGGTCTCTTCTTCTTCCAATGCAAACTGTATTAGAGTCAAACCCCTTATGACATCTGATGCATCACAACTTCATCAACCTACTACCAGAGATATTTACAGAAGCACTCTTCTACAAGGAACCAAAAATCCTCCCAAAAGAACCATAGCACAAGATAGAAAACTTCCAGAATAGAATTGATGGACAAGGGTTAGATAAGAACAGACCATGTCAAGAGAATTGCTATAACAAAAACATACAACCAACAGACTCTCTATTCGGGCATAAGCATGCATACACATTCTTGTGAAGCCTTAGTACCAAAGGCCACAATCCTCACATTCACTTGGGATTCTTTTTCTTATTTGGTTTCATATTCCCACCCCAATCTTCATGAAACTCCCACAACTATAGAAAATGTTTACATTCCTCCTTGGAATCTTCTTCACCTTCCAACCCTTGTATCCTTATATGTCTTGTAGAATCACTTCCTTTCTTCCAAAATTTTCCTGAAGGTTGACTATTATTAACTAACACTTGTGGCAATGGAGATTTCTCCATATCTGGCTCATAAGTAGCATATTCTGCTTTCCCTTAAGGAGATATATTACTATTTGTATTATTCTAGATTTAGCATTAACCCTGGTAGACACATGAATGAGCTCCTCAAAAGCATCCTCTAAATCCACCCATGCTGCAACTTTCTCTTATACAAACAAATCTTCTCCCTCAAGATTAAACAGACTCTTTTTTTACCTTCAAACACCTTCATTGCACTTTCCAACTCTAAGTTGGAGGCTATCTAGAAGACTAAAATCATGATCAACTCTTGAATAAGAGACAAGTCGATGCCCAAACAAATTGCATCTAGCACACTAATCCATCCTAGCAAACTTTGGTTATGATGAAAGTAGACTAATCAAGTAATTGAAAGTTTAATAACATTTCAATGCTTTTTTGGACTTAAAATCATTGGGTTTACAATGAGCCAAAAGTTAGGTTGCATTTTGGCACTATCTTGGGTTTTGAGTCTATTATTGAGCCGATTGTAAGGCAATAGGCTCGTGACCCCATTCAACCCTCATACATTATAAAGAAGTATGCCAATAACACCTTCACACGTGTACCTTCAAAGGGAGAAATAGACATCATTAGCTTCTCTAGGGGTACAATGTACCTCATCCTATCTGGGTATCTGGGTTCACCAAGTTAGGGTAGCATGGTTAATATAACTCTTGATCATGGTGAGTTGCAATCCATTGCAGATACATGAAAGTGGACATTTTTGGGGCTAAGGATGATATTGCTTACATGGGGGTCCCTACTACTATTGATTCCCAAGTGTCTTTCAAACTAGGTAGCATAAGTGCTACTCTCCCCAGTTGACATAATATGAGGAGGGTGTGAAATGTTGGGTTTTGCCTTTTAATCCCAAAAACTAGTTTTTTACAAAATATGCAGTGAGGGAGCATAATGAATGTTGCAGGGCGATTAGTGAAATGGTTGTTTTTGTTTGTGACAAATGCATTTCATGTTCAATCATCCAACAAGAGAATACAAATGGTTTTTGGAATGTGTGTGTACTTAGATAAAAACCCTTTCATTGTTCTTGTTGTTGTTATGTTATTGTTGTTGTTATTATATCATTATTACTATTACTATTGTTATTATTATTAATATTTCAATGTAGAAGGTTAGTGTCAAAGAGAGAGAGAGAATAACAATGAGGGGCACACAGAAGTTGTACGCCCTCAAGATCTTTCTCTTATTTTTGTTCCAAAATAATGCTAAAGAAGATATGAGTATGAAAAAGAAGAAAAAAGAAGTTAAAAGTCAAGTATATAAAAAAGAGGAAGATGATTAAACTTTATAAAGTGGACATGTAACCATGATATGTAACATTCAAGATCCCATTAAATAGGACTGACTACCATGGCCTTCAGGCAGGCTTGGTCAAAAATCCTACCCCCTCTGACCAAATATTTGATCACTTTAATTTGTTATCCCTTGTCACACTGGACGCATAACTGTTGCATGTCCTCTTCAATATGTAGACAATCGAAGAAGTAGACCTAATGATCACCTAGTAACAATTTCAATCGTATATACGAAGATTTAACAAATGGTTTAGGTCATGCATGTCATTCAAAGTAATTTGTATTAATAAAATGCCCATATGAGCTAAACACTAATTAAAATCTAAGCTCAAAGAAATTGTGCAAGTAAATTCTATAGAAAAATGGGGTGTGCACCTCATAGGTGCCCCCCTTTCACAACCTCGATAGTCATTGAATGGTGGTGAACAAATCCATTGAAAAACACATGCTAGGTGGGTGCGTAGCTAGGATATGCCCCATTTATGAGACCTCACGAAATTACAAAATCAATGGAAAGTAGGCAACTAGAATTCATAGGAAAATGATGGTGGAATGAATTTCATGATTGGATGATACCAAATGTTTGGGATCTAGAAAAATGAAAAATTAATAGAAAATACACAACCTTTGTTTTTGAGAAAATATCTAGAGCAGTTGTGCATCGGGATTACACTTGTAAAAGAGTGAAATCACCCCTTTATGAGTGGTTGTACACGTGCCCTACTATTTGTACATAAGTACCACTACTATATCTAGTTAGTCTAATAAAATCATCATGCTAGAATCAATGGCAAGCAATAGCATCATTTAAATAGAACATGGCAGTGGGGTACCAAGACCCAAGAATAATATTCCAACTCTGACTTATGAGGCAAGTATAGCAAAAGATTCAAGAGTATAGGAAATAGGGTTTAATAAAGCCTCATTAGAGAAAAAGTAGGTTAGGGCACAAATATTCCCAACATAAGGTGTAAATGTACATACCTCTTCCTTAGAGTCCTAGAAACCACTTTTCAGATGCTTATATGAGATTGAGTCCACTTGTCCTAATACCAACACCAAAATCATGTATTAGAATTGCATTCATTCATTAAGGACTTAAAACCCAAAGTTACAAACTTTTTCTACAAACCACCGATTCAGATCCTGAAACCATCACCTTTGTCTTATTTAGGTTTTTCTGTTTAAGAAAACATATAATATTATGTATTTTGAAGATATGGAGTTTTAGATGCATTTTTGGTGATTTTTAACTAATTAATTCATTTTCTAGAAAATCACCTTCGACAAACTCGAAGTCAACCTTTGGAAATATTTTTATTAGAAAGAACACATTTTTTTGAGTTCAAAACATATTTTATTTTTATTTTTGGATGCACGGTTTAAAAGATAATTTTTTTGAATTCCAGCCAATCAGAAGGTGTCACGTCATCAAACCAAAGAAAGAGGGTGAAGAGAGAGAGGGAGAGAAGAGGTGTCCTATGACTTGGCCCAAACACTCACAGCCAAGTCGGGGTCAAAAGCCAAGTCAGTCGTGAGTGGCTTCGGTCAAGCGAGTGAAAACAATACAAAAAGACCAATCTTGCCCTAGTCAAGAAAACAAAAAAAAGAGAAACACGGAGGGTACACTCGAGATTGCACCATGGGGATTCATCCTCTAGGTTCACATGAACCATGGTTGCTCAAAGCAACTAGCTTCTTCGGCCAAAGATGGGGAAAACTGCATAGCATGATGATTTGGGAAAACAAGAACAAAGAAAGATAGAGGAGAGGGAGATGAACTTACTGCTAGGTTTAATTGGTCAGAGGTAGCAAGGAGTAGGGGAACTAGATGCCTCAAACCCTATATCCCAAGAAGAACATAGGTGGACACACAAGTGAGAAATAGAGAAATTAGGAGAAGAGCAGGGTTGCATAGGGGCCGAGGGATGTTTTAGTGGTGTTATATATAGGTGAGGTAAGAGTTGTGTCAAAGAGGGAGGTGGCCACCATTTCTTGTAACCCAAGGTTTGGGGGTTTCCTAATTTCTCAACTAACAGAGATATGTAATGCATTGTTGGATGCAGAACTTCCTCTCGGTTCTACAGCAAAAGAAATTTTGAAAAATCATTGACTGAGGCGAGAGAAATCAGCGACAGAAAATTAGGCTACTATTTAAAAGGACTCGGTCTCCTACCCAAGGTAGGAGATGACACACTGGCCTCAGATCTTAGATCGGATGGTCCACACTGACTCCAAAATCGTAGATAGTGTGTGACAAGGATTATTACCAAATCAAAATATCAAATAAAGTGTGAATATAATTAATCTCCTATTTTCTCTTTCTTCATTTGAGGGCTCAAACAATTTCCAAATTCAATAAAAATTGACACACTGACTGATTTTGAGGTGTAGTATTTGAGTATAAAATTATTTTACCTTTTGGGAACTTTTAACAGGTTAAATAATTCAAAACTCATTTTCTCTTTCCTCCTTCATTTATGGCTCTAAGATATCCAAATATGATGAAATTTCACCCATGTGTCCCAATTAATGTCTTTGGCACGATTTTGCCATTAATTAATCATGTTTATGCCATTTATTTAATTAATTCTAAAATTGAAGGTTCTACATGCTTTCTCTCTCCTACTTTTTCACATTATCCAAATATCATCCAAATTAATTGAAAACTTGCCCAAAGGCATATTTTTATGTCTAGATTACAAATTTGGAATTAGTTTTCCAATTTGAGTACATTAGATATATTATTTCTCTTTCTTGGCTTATTTATTATTTTCCTTTATCAAAGGCTTATATATATATTTATTTATTTATATTTATATTTTCCACATTGGGTGATACTTGGCCTTTAAGTAACTTTTAGTTCAAGAAAATGAAATTGTATATCAAATTATCTCGTGGGTATTCTATTAGTGATTTTTTAAACAATATATTCCCTATTATCTCCTTTTATCTAATATATCCCATATTATCTCAAATTATTACATTTATCATCTCATTTATGTTTATTTTAGGATTTATTTTCTTTTTCATATTTTGAAAAGTCCTAGAAAGTTCTAGCACAAATTCTTTTATTATTTTTATTACTTAAGTGGACAATAGCACATCAGGCCCATTACATAGACTTCTACTGAGGTAATTATGCATTAAACCCCTTTATTGGCATAAAAGGTGAACAAATGTTCAATAAACCACCATAATATTCACATGTTAAATAGAAAGACCAAGAAGGATAGAAATGAAAGGAACAGATGGGAAAGAGGGTCAAAAGACAAAATGTCCAGGATCTGGTATGTTACAACACTCCACCCCTGAAAGAGGATTTCGTCCCCAAAATCACAAGCAAGGAGGGAGGGTGAAGGTGCAACATCTCATCTTTTGTTGTTCCACCAACCATTACTTTCACCAAATGACTCATCAACATATACTTCACAAGCTTCTCGACATAGGTCAGGTTCTCAAGGATCACCTAGGGTTCCATTATTAAGATTATTTTTATGAGATTTAACATTATTACATTTTGGCTCATTAGCAATATATTCTTTAGGATATCACATTATCATTATTATTCTTTTAATTATGTCATGTCATATTCATTTGGTTGCCAAAAAGAATTATATTTCCTTATTATGCGTAATCAGAGGTTACTCAATTATCTCAATATATTTGATCATTAATAATTTAGATTTACATTTCATTATCCTCGTATTATCATTAAATTAATTATAACAAATTATCTTGCATGTGAGAAGACATTTCTGAATTTGTTATTAAGTCTACAATTAATCCAAATTATGTCACATTGATTACTTGTATGTATATTAAACATTGTCACATTACCTTTCTTATTCACATTAATGTCATCATTATTCATTTTATCATATTTATTCACTTCTTATTATTGTTAGTGCACATTTCTATGAATCCACTTACTTCTTATCCATATTGAAGTCATTATCTGTATTTTAGTGAACCAGGTAGGACATATTACATATTAATGAATTGTTTCACATTCGAAGTCACGATAGGTGATTAATGAGGTGTGTACTAGGTAACAAGGTGATATGCATTACACATTAATTAATCTATGATTAGGTGAATATATGTCATTTATTTATACCAAGGTATGTTATCTAATTATGACACCTAATGCCACTAATTTAACATGAATATCATTAAAGATGTATATGTTAAGGTTATATGATTACAACTTAAGGTTTAGGTCAACATGACCATTATATTTCACTTACAACTTGTTAGCATATATAAGTCCAAGATTATATTACAATTATCTTTTTCATCATATCATTAGGCTTTATGACATGGTTAGCATCATATCCATCCTTAATTATCATTAATATGTGAGTTACTCTTATTATGTGCATTATGTATTCATTAGGGTTTGATCATATGAATTATTCCTTAGATGACCATTATAAGTTCATTAATATATAAACAAGCATGTTAGGGTTACCACTATTACATGTTTGGCCAAGACCAAGGATCCAAGCATTCTAACCTTTTATTCATGAAGTTAGGGTTTCAAAAGATAGAGTTGATAGATTTCAAGATGTGATAGGGTTCCATCCCCCTAGAGAGGATTTCTTCCTCAAAATCTAACCACCCAACATCATCATACTAATTTTACTCCACCCCTTAAAGAGTTAGAACTATCAAGCCAAACCACACTAGGGTTAAAGGATGAGTCTACTACACCATGTACAAGATCCATCACACTTCCACTATGCACTCTGATAGCTCACTTAGCCCCAAACTTCGAAGTCTAGGTTCTTGGGATAAACTATCCAATCATGTGGTCCTAAGGGACATCAAGAAACTATCTTTGATATCCATCCTTAAACAAGTCATCATACACCTGAAACTTAGGGTTCCTAAAGATATCTAGCATATTTTGTAAGGTTATATTGCCTAAAAGTATACTAGTTCAGACAATCCAAATTAGCTCAGGCCAGGCCGGTATCATATGGATCTAGGAGTCCTCGTAAACCAAGCTAGTGGTGCGTAGGAAAACCATACTAGCCTCCAAAACCTGATCCTTTCTAGATACGCTTCAACTTCATGCCCTAATAGTAGCCTAAAGGCAAACCTACACAACATCAAGTTACCATGGTTACTTAAGCATCTTTCAATTGTAAATATGTTAGGTTTTTACTCAACGTGATTCTAATGTGTAACCATAAGATCCTAAATCAACCTTTCATCAACATATATCAAATCTAGGGTAAGCATGTAGCTTAAAAGAAAACTATGTAAGGCAAGGATTCTAACTAGGGAGACAAAACTGAAACTGTTAGATTTCAACTACTATGGGCTCTGATACCATGATGTAAAAGAGTGAAATCACCCTTTTACTAAAAATTTGAAATATCATACCTCCATTTCCAACATACTCAAAAGGTATGTTGAAAATGGTGTCAAATTTTCAAATCTTCATTTATATGGTATACAAAAGACCATTGGAAAGCATCAGAATAAAGAATAACTGACTATAATCAATTTCACATAAAAGATTACAAAATACATCCCTCTCCCTTTAGGGTTTACACCAAGATACAATAATTAGGATCTAGATAGAGGGAATACTAACTACTACATTCTTGTCTCGAAGTCAACATCTCCATAAACCAATTCCAAGCCAAAAGCTAAGATCTTCTTGTCATATATGTCACCTTACTCAGCGCCTATGTGGTTGGGAAGGCACCCAAAAAAGGGAAAAAGAGAGAAAAGTATGTGTCACAAAACTAGTCTAAGATAACAAGATAAGTAAAATAAGTAAAACAGGCTAATGTTCATTATAAGATGAAGATAATAAGAGTATGAGGTTATGTAATAAAGAAGCTTGCCATTAGCAAATATAATAAATGAATTTCATGCATGATTAATATTGACTACCATAACTAAGTAGGTTGATGAACCTACCGACCTTCAAACAAAAGGTGAGGGGATAATAAGACATTCCCAGTCACCTACACATATTTCATGTGTGGGGGAGAATAAGGCGTTCCCTAGGGAGAATGAACACATGCTCTACTATGGGTGGTTGTACATAAGTACCACTACTATAGCTAGTTAGTCTAATAAAATCATCATGCTAGAATCAATGGCAAGTAAAAACATCATTGAAATAGATCATGGCAGTGGGGTACCAAGACCCAAGAATAATATTCCAAAATTGATTTATGAGGTAAGTATAGCAAAAGATTCAAGAGTATAGGAAATAGGGTATAATAAAGCCTCATTAGAGAAAAGGTAGGTTAAGGCAAAAATATTCCCAATGTAAGGTGTAAATGCACATACCTCTTCCTTAGAGTCCTAGAAACCACTTTTCGTATGCTTATATGAGATTAAAGTCCACTTGTCCTAATATCAACACCATGTTCATGTATTAGAACTATATTCATTCATTAAGGACTTAAAACCTAAAGTTAAACTTTTTCTACAAACCACTGATTCAGGTCCTGAAACCACTGGCATTGTCTTAGTTAGGTTTTTCTGTTAAGAAAACAGATAATATTATATATTTTGGAGATATGGATTTTTAGATGCATTTTTGGTGATTTTTAACTAAATAATTCATTTTCTAGAAAATCACCTTCAACAAAACTTGAAGTACCATTTGGAAATATTTTTATTAGAAAGAGCACATTCTTTTTAGTTAAGAATATATTTTACTTTCATTTTTGGATGCACATTTTAGAAGATATGAATTATTGAATTCCAACCAATCAGAAGGTGTCATGTCATCAAAACAAAGTAAGAGGGCGAAGAGAGAGAGGGAGAGAAGAGGCAACCTGTGACGTCACCCAATCACTCACGGCCAAGTCAGGGTCAAAAGCCAAGTCAGCCACAAGTGGCTTCGGTCAAGCAAGTGAAAACAATACAAAAAGACCAATCGTGTCCTAGTCAAGAAAACAAAGAAAAGATAAATGTGTAGGGTAAACTCGAGATTGCACCATGGGGATTCATCCTCTAGGTTCACACGAACCATGGCTGCTCAAAGTAGCTAGCTTCTATGGCCAATATTGGGGAAAACTGCATAGCACGATGATTCGGGAAAATAAGAACATAGAAAGATAGATGTGAGGAGACGAACTTACTGCTAGGATTAATTGGTCAAAGGTGGTAAGGAGCGGGGGAACTAGCCACCGCAATCCCTAGATCCTAAGAAGCATGTCGACGGCCACACAAGCAATGAATAGAGAAATTAGGAGAGGTGGAGGGTTGCATAGGGGCCGAGGGATGTTTTAGTGGTGTTATATATAGGTGAGGGTAAGAGTTGTGTCGAAGAGGGAGGTGGTCGCCATTACTTGTATCCTAAGGTTTGGGGGTTTCCTAATTTCTCAACCAACAGAGGAAATTAATGCATCGTTGGATGCGGAACTTCCTCCCAATTCTAGAGCAAAAGAAATATCAAAAAATCATTGACTGAGGTGAGAGAAATCAGTGATAGAAAATCGGGCTACTATTCAAAAGGACTCAGTCTCCTACCCAAGGTAGGAGATGACCTGATGGATCAGATAGTCCACACTGACTCTGAAATCATAGATAGTGTGTGACAAGGATTATTACAAAATCAAAATATTGAATAAAGTGTGAATATAATTAATTTCATATTTTCCCTTTCTTCATCTGAGGGCTCAAACAATTTCCAAATTTAATAAAAATTGACACCCTGATTGATTTTGAGGTGTAGATTCTGAATATGAAATTACTTTTGCCTTTTGGTAACCTTTAAAGGGCTAAATAATTCAAAACTTATTTTCTATTTCGTCCTTCATTTATGGCTCTAAGATTATCCAAATATGATGAAATTTAACTTATGTGTCCCAATTAATGTCTTAGATATGATTTTTCCATTAATTGATCATGTTTGTGCCATTAATTTAATTAATTCTCAAAATGATGGTTCTACACACTTTCTCTCTCCTACTTTTTCCAATTATCCAAATATCATCCAAATTAATTGAAAACTTTCCCAAAGGTATATTTTTATGTCTAGATTAAGAATTTGGAATTAGTTTTCAAATTTGAGAACATTAGATATTTAACTTCTCTTTCTTGTCTTATTTCCTATTTTCCTTTTTCAAAATCTTATATATATACATATTCTACACTGGGTGATGCTTGGCCTTTAAGTAACTTTTAGTTCAAGAAAACAAAATTGTATATCAGACTATCTCGTGGGTTTCCTATTAGTGATTTTTGAAACAATATATTCCCTATTATCTCCTTTTATTCAATATATCCCATATTACCTCCAATTATTATATTTATCATCTCCTTTGTGTATACTTTGGGATTTCTTTTTTTTTCATATTCTAAAAAGTCCTAGAAAGTTCTAGCACAAATTCTTTTATTATTTTTATTACTTAAGTGGACAATTATACATCAGGTACATTACTTAGACATCTACTGAGGTAATTGTGCATTAAACCCCTTTATTGGAATAAAAGGTGAATAAATGTTCAATAAACCACCATAATATTCACAAATTAAATAGAAAGGCCAAGAAGGATAGAAATGAAAGAAAAAGATGGTCAAAAGACAAAAATTTTAAGATTCGATATGTTACAGCACTCCACCCCTTAAAGAGGATTTCATGCCCAAAATCACAAGCAAGGAGGGAGGGTGAAGGTGCAACATCTCATCACCAAACTTCTATTGTTCCACCAACCATAACTTCCACTAAACGACTCATCAACATATACTTCACAAGCATGTCGACATAGGTCAGGTTCTCGAGGATCACCTAGGGTTCCATTATTAATTTTATTTTTATGAGATTTAGCATTATAACATTTTTGGATCATTAACATTATATTTATTAGGATATCACATTATCATTATTATTCTTTAATTATGTCATGTCGTATTCACTTGGTTGCCAAAAAGAATTATATTTCATTATTATGCACAATTAGATGTTGCTCAATTATCTCAATATATTTGATCATTAATAAATTGGATTTACACTTCATTATACTCATATTATCATTATATTAATTATAAAAAATTATCTTGCATGTGATAGGACATGTTATTCAATTAGTTATTAAGTCTACAATTAATCCAAATTATGTCACATTGATTACTTGTATGTATATTAAACATTATCGCATTACCTTTCTTATTCACATTAATGTCATCATTATTTATTTTCCCATATTTATTCACCTTTTATTATTGATTATGCACATTTATGTGAATCCATTACTTATTATCCATATTGAAGTCACTATCAGTATTTTAGTGAACCAGGTTGGGCATATTACATAAAAATGAATTGTTTCACATACCAAGTCACGATTAGGTGATTAATTAGGTGTGTACTAGGTAACAAGGTGATATGCATTACACATTAATTAATCTATGATTAGGTGAATATATGTCATTTATGTGCATCAAGGTATGTTATCTGATTATGACACCTAATGCCACTAATTTAATATGAATATGATTAGGGATGTATATGTTAAGGTTATATGATTACAACTTAAGGTTTAGGTCAACATGACCATTATATTTCACTTACAACTTGTTAGCATATATTAAGTCTAAGATTAGATTACAATTATGTTTCTCATCATATCATTAGGGTTTATGACATGGTTAGCATCATATTCATCCTTAATTAGCATTAATATGTGAGTTACTCCTATTATGTGCATTATGTATTCATTAGGGTTTGATCATATGAATTATTCCTTAGATGACCATTATATGTTCATTAGTATATAAGCAAGCATGTTAGGGTTACCACTATTAAATGTTTGGTCAAGACCAAGGATCCAAGCATACTAACCTCCTATTCATGGAGTAAGGGTTTCTAAAGATAGAGTAGATATTTTTCAAGATGTCACATGGTTCCATCCCCCTAAAGAGGATTTTGTACTCAAAATCTAACCACCCAACATCATCAAACTAACTATGATCCACCCCTTAAAGAGTTCGACCCATCAACCCAAACCACACTAGGGTTAAATGATGAGTCACTACACCATGTACAAGATCCATCACACTTCCGTTGCACACTTTGATAGCTCACTTAGCCCCAAACTTCAAAGTCTAGGTTCTAGGGATAAACTATCAAAGCATGTGGTACTAAGGGACATAAAGAAACTATCTTGGTATCCATACTCAAACAAGTCATCATGCATCTAAAACTTAGGGTTCCCAAAGATATCTAACATATTTTTCTAAGGTTATATTGCCTAAAAGCAAACTAGTTCGGACGATCCATATCAGCTCAGGCCAGGCCGATATCATATGGATTTGGGAGTCCTCATAAACCAAGCTAGTGGTGCGGAGGAAGGTCTTGTCAGCCTCCAGAACCTGATCCTTTCTAGACACCTTTGCTTCAATTTCATGCCCGAATAGTAGCCCAAAGGCAAACCTACACGACATCAAGTTACCATGTTTACTTAAGCATCTTTCAATTGTAAATATGTTAGGTTTTTACTCAATGTGATCTAATGTGTAACCATAAGATCCTAAATCAACCTTTCATCAACATATATCAAATCTAGGGTAAGCATGTAACTTAAAAAAACCTATGTAAGGCAAGGATTCTAACTATGGAGACAAAACTGCAATAATCAAATTCTAACTACCATGGGCTCTGATACAATGATGTAAAAGAGTGAAATCACCCCTTTACTAAAAATTTGAAATATCAAACCTCATTCCCAACATACTCAAAAGGTATGTTGAAAAGGTTGTAAAATTTTCAAATCTTTATTTACATGGTATACAAAATACCACTGGAAAGCAACGGAATAAAGAATAACTGACTATAATCAATTTCACATAAAAGATCACAAAATACATCATTCTCCCTTTAGGGTTTACATCAAGATACAACAATTAAGATCCAGATAGAGGGAAGTCTAACTACTACAATCTTATCCCCAAAGCAACATCTCCATCAACCCAGTCCAAGGCAAAACGTAAGATCTTCCTGTCTTATCCATCACCTTGCTCAGCGCCTGGGTGGTTGGGAAGGCACCCAACAAAATGGAAAAGGAAAGAAAAGTATGTGTCACAAAACTAGTCTAAAATAACAAGATAAGTAAAACAAGTAAAATAGGCTAAGATTCATCGTAAGATGAAGATAAGAAGAGTATGAGGTTATGTCATAAAGAAGCTTGTGATTAATAAATATAATAAAAGAATTGTAAGCATGATTAATATTGACTACCGTAACTAAGTAGGGTTGAGGCACCTATCAGACCTTCAACCAAAAGGTGAGGGGATAATAAGACATTCCCAGTCACCTACCCATATTTCATGTGTGGGGGATAATAATACATTCCCCACTACGAATGAACGCATGCCCTACTATGGGTGGTTGTACATAAGTACCACTACTATAGCTAGTTAGTCTAATAAAATCATCATGTTAGAATAAATGGCAAGTAATAGTATCATTTAAATAGAACATGGTAGTGGGGTACCAAGACTCAAGAATAATATTCCAAAATTGATTTATGAGGCAAGTATAGTAAAAGATTCAAGAGTATAGGAAACAGGGTTTAATAAAGCCTCATTAGAGAAAAAGTAGGTTAAGGCACAAAACTCCCAACTTAAGGTGTAAATGCACATACCTCTTACTTAGAGTCCTAGAAACCACTTTTCAGATGCTTATATGAGATCAAAGTCCACTTGTCCTAATACCAACACCATGTTCATGTATTAGAACTATATTCATTCATTAAGGACTTAAATCCCAAAGTTAACAACTTTTTCTACAAACCACCACTACCAACTTTTTCTACAAACCACCAATTCAGGTCCTAAAACCTTCACCATTGTCTTATTTAGATTTTTCTGATTAAGAAAACATATAATATTATGTATTTTGAAGATATGGACTTTTAGATACATTTTTGGTGATTTTAAACTAATTAATTCATTTGTAGAAAATCATCTTTGATAAAACTCGAACTCAACCATTGAAATATTTTTATTATAAATAGCACATTTTTTCAAGTTCAGAACGTATTTTATTTTAATTTTTAGATGCACGGTTTAAAAGATATGAATTATTGAATTCCAACCAATCAGAAGGTGCCACGTCATCAAAATAAAGCAAGAGGGAGAATAGAGAGAGGGAGAGAAGATGTGCCCCATGAGTTGGCCCAATCACTCATGATCAAGTTAGGGTCAAAATCCAAGTGAGCCGCAAGTGGCTTCGGTCAAGCGAGTGAAAACAATACAAAAAGACCAATCTGCCCCTAGTTAAGAAAACAATGAAATGAGAAACGTGGAGGGTAAACTCGAGATTGCACCATGGGGATTCATCCTCCAGGTTCACATGAACCATGGCTACTAGAAGCAACTGGCTTCTTCAGCCAAGATTGGGGAAAACTGCACAGCATGATGATTTGGGAAAATAAGAACATAGAAAGATAGAAGAGACGGAGACGAATTTACTGATAGGATAAATTGTCAGAGGTGGCGATGAGAAGGGGAACTAGCCATCACAAACCTTGTATCCAAAGAAGCACGTCAGTGGCCACACAAGTGAATAGAGAAATTAGGAGAAGAGGAGAGTTGCATAGGGGTCGAGGGATGTTTTAGTAGTGTTATATATAGGTGAGGGTACGAGTTGTGTCGAGGAGGGAGGTGGCCACCATTGCTTGTAGCCCAAGGTTTGGAGGTTTCCTAATTTTTCAAGAAATAGTGGCAAGTAATGCATCATTGGATGTAGAACTTCCTCTCAGTTCTAGAGCAAAAGAAATATCAAAAAATAATTGATTGAGGCGAGAGAAATCAGCGATAGAAAATCAGGCTACTGTTCAATAGGACTCGGTCTCCTACCCAAGGTAGGAGTGACTTGCTGGCCATTAGATCTTGGATCAGATGGTCCACACTGACTCCAAAATCATAGATAGCTTGTGGCAAGGATTATTACCAAATCAAAATATCAAATAAAGTGTGAATATACTTAATTTGATATTTTCTCTTTCTTCATTTAAGGGCTCAAACAATTTCCAAATTTATTCAAAATTGACACCCTGACTGATTTTGAGGTGTAGAATCTGAATAAAGAATTACTTCTGCCTTTTGGGAACTTTTAGTATGTTAAATAATTCAAAACTCATTTTCTCTTTCCTCCTTCATTTATGGCTCTAAGATTATCAAAATATGATGAAATTTCACCCATGTATCCCAACTAATGTCTTAGATATGATTTGCCATTAATTGATCATGTTCGTGCCATTTATTTAATTAATTCTCAAAATGAAGGTTCTACACACTTTCTCTCTCCCACATTTTCATAATATCCAAATATCATCTGAATTAATTAAAAACATGCCCAAAGGCATATTTTTATTCTAGATTATGAATTTGGAATTTGTTTTCCAATTTGAGAACATTAGATATTGTATTTCTCTTACTTGTCTTATTTCCTATTATCCTTTATTATAGGCTTATATATATATATATATATTCCACATTCGGTGATGCTTGACCTTTAAGTAACTTTTAGTTCTAGAAAACGAAACTGTATATCAAATTATCTTTTGGGTTTCCTATTAGTGATTTTTGAAACAATTTATTCCATGTTATCTCCTTTTATACAATATATCCCATATTATCTCCAATTATTACATTTATCATCTCCTTTATTTATATTTTGGGATTTCTTTTATTTTTCATATTCTAAAAAGTCCTAGAAAGTTCTGGCACAATTCTTTTATTATTTTTATTAGTTTAGTGGACAATTGCACACCAGGCTCATTACTTAGACTTCTACTGAGGTAATTGTGCATTAAATCCCTTTATTGGCATAAAAGGTGAACTAATGTTCAATAAACCACCATAATATTCACATGTTAAACAGAAAGGCAAAGAAGGATAGAAATGAAAAGAAAATATGGGAAAGAGGGTCAAAAGACAAAATGTCTAGGATTCAGTATGTTACAACACCCCTTTCTAGGACCTCAATAATAGCAAAAGTAGAATAAATTCGGCAACCAGAGTCATCAAGAAAACATCCTCACATGTGGAAAACCAAGCTAGGATGTGCCCTACTTTCTAAAGCCTTATTTTTCATGGAGCATGGTTGTAAAAGAAATATGAAAATAAATGCCTTGACAGATGGGGTCGGACATGGACAATAGTCATTTTATGTGACTCAAAAATGGTAAAGTTAGCAAAAGGTGGGTGATGAAGCCCTCAAAAAACATATAAATGAGGTTCAAGCTTGGATGGTGCATTGGTTTCAGAAAGCCTAATAAAGAAAAATCTTGACCTCTTCTAGATCATCATTTAGTGCTATTATCCTCAAGGGAGTCACCACGATGGTTTCCATGCATTTAAAAAACAAAATTGTAGGTGGTCTGAATTTGAATTTGCCACCACATTTATAAGGAAAATGAGGAAAAACATTGGCATTTTATTGAAAGTGTGTGGATAAGGCATAAAGGTTACTCAAACATTAAGGAAAGTCTCTAGTTACACGTGGGGAAGGTGTTACTCACTTCACGATGCTCAAACTCGGTATTACCAATTCTAGTCAGGTATCAATAAAATTTGAACATTATATTACATTATATGTGAGACTTTTATGAACAAACATAGATATAAATATATATATAGAATTTCATAGTAAAGAGGCTTAGTACATGTATAATATGGACAAGATCATCAATATTGGGTGCTCGCTTGCTTACACCACTTTAGGGTTTAAGGGGGAAGAAAGGGGTGTACATTGTGGCCAGACCCAATCTACCTTTCTTGGACATTGTGGGAATAAAAAAGATAATCATTTTGCCTCCTTCTTTCACTAAGGGAAATGGATTGGTATCACCCACCCTTTTTCTTTTTAGGGTTTCAATTTCTAGCCTAGGTTCTGAGGTGGTAGTTAGGTTACATCCACACGGAAGTGTTTTAACCAAGTTCCAACCCCTTCAAATGGCATCCATGGGGTGGTGCTTGTAGATAGTAGGGGTATATTAGGGTTAGAATTTTTATAAATCAACAACAAAAAAGAAGGATCTAGAAATAGGTAGGGTGTGCACCTCAGGGGAACCCCATCTTATAGAGACTTTAAGGGTATTCACTTATTTGACCTCATCTAGTTGGCATGCAAGACATGGGGAAGTGTGTGTGCATAGAAGGCACCTTGCCTTTTTATTTCCAAAGTAGTTTTCAATGGGTAGTTCATTTAATATATTGTAGTGGGACTTGACCCACCAAATTGGAATGAAGCATGATTAGAATGCACCAAATTTGTTGAGCTTTGATGATATGAGTTGAGTAGCATGTTTAGGCAATCTTAATTAGGTTGTGAACATGCCCTAGGTTGGGGTCCATGTGACAACATCTAAGAAAAGTAGCCTATGGTGGATCATCCATTGATTGGATGTTCATGCCGGTTGATACCCTTCCCATTGTGGGATTTTTACCTAAATTGTGTGAGTGTGACCTCTAATCATGTGAGAGATTAGGATCACTATCGATCAACTCACTTGGTTATTATCAATCATAGTGATTGTTGAGTCAATTTTTTATAATTGATCACAGATTTAAGCAGAAATCTCAAGGTATATTGGATTTACTAAGGTATGCATTGACCCATCTATATGTACCCTAATGTCCCTCAGAATGTTAGCCACAGACCTATGATGTTCATATAGTTTTCTCTCATTGTAATGTTACCTTTATAGTCTTGTGGCTAGATTTTGAAAAATATGGCTACTTTCATAGTTTGTCATTGAATATGTTTCAATCTCAAATTTTTAAGATGTCTTGTTTTGAATCATAACCAGTCAATTGATAGTTTTCATGGGTTTTGATGCATTTAGAAACCAATCTAAACATAGAAAAAATGGAATCACGACAAACTTAATATCTTGTCTTCTTCATCCTCATTTTACACAACATACTTGAATGGATAAATAATATATTAAGGTATTAAAATTCTTATTTTATGTCTTGAGATCCCTTTATGTGGATGGATCAAAAATAAGGAGCAATGGTGGTCATTTGAGACACTTTGGAATAGCTTCAAGAAAATCAAGTTATTGGGAAAATTTTGTGGATTTATTTGATCTATTTTAGGTTAAGTGGGTTTTTTTACAATATAAATATTTTGTGGTGATGCAGTAAAGTTGTAAGTAACTGATAGATATATTAAATTATGTACCTTTTTGGGAGAATTTTTTATGCCATCTTACATATCCATATTCGCCTCTTTTTTTGTCAAGAGTGAGCTTGCATCGTAAGGAAACAATTTTAAATTTTCAAGTCATTTTGATAAGCCAATAGAGAGCTATGGATTTTTATGATGGCAAGTTGTTCGAATAATGTTGACAGTTTGGGGGCTTGGTTTGTTGACGAAATCAATTAAACATGACAAAGTGGTAGTAGATCCCTGAGTTTGACATTGGGTGCACCCCTTTATGTGTGATAGTTGGAGTAATTGTTGGATGGTGATTTGATGTCCAATCCATTGTCTTCTACCTCTAATAGTCATAGAGATATATAGGAAAACTCGAGCACACTTTCCCTTATCAATTGCCTCCCCTACATCAATGTGTGATTATGAGAAAATAGATAAGCCTTGATTGTCAACAACTTCAAATCATAAGAAATTGTGTGATGTATTAGGAGATCGACCATGACTCCGCACCTCCTATCTTCACTGTTGGACATAGAGAAGAACTAGAGGACATTAGGTTGGTCCCTTCCATCTATTCTATGATTTCCCTACCATAAATCTGACTTTAATTTGCCTCTTTGGAGCTTTCCATAAGGTTCCAATGCCCAATAGCCTTTGGAACATTGGTTCCAAACCACTCTACAAACCTAATCACCACAACCAAAATAAATTCCAGATCTAGAGGGAGTCATGGACATAGAGATGGCCACCTAAGGTCTTTTACCACCGCAAAGAAAGTAGTGTCTGTTACTACAACTTGAGAGAGATATCTAGATCCAAACTCCTCACCTACATGTGCACACAGAACGGGAGGTCTCACGTAGTTATCCAATTTAAAAGGACAGAGTGTGGGAGCAAGTAGAAAACCATGATGGTGGATCCCATCCAGGATCCGGCTATGATCAGACATGTATGAGCCAAGTAGATATCCCTTTAGCATGACATGTGTCCATGCCTAGGTCGCATGATAGATCTGGTCCTCTTTGTTTTCTTCTTTGACCCAAGGAAAATCTTTGATTTACATCTTGAACTATAGATTTGTTTTGTACATGCCTTATAAAATGCTAGGATTGTCCAAATATTGTAAACCATATATGTGTTTTGGTCAGGAAAATGTCATATGCAACTGTATGACCTTATTTTTTGGTTTTAAGTTTGTGTAAGGATGAGGATATATGTGATAATAAAGTGACATGTTTTGTAGATGTAGAGTTTTGACCATGATCATGTCTACTTAATGATTACTAATTCTAATCTTAGTACTTCACAAGTTCACATGAAGCATCTAAAAATTGAGATCTTAATTCAAGTCCCAAATTAATATTTATGCCATCTATATACTAAGTGGAGTGAATTATTTTGTACGAAAGTATTGTATTTGATATGTAATGTGAACTTGGGTTAAGTTTTCCATTAGGACGACTCTAATAATACATAGAACCAAACTAGGTCATAATTGTCAGAAGCAAATAGAAAGCTAATCAATGTATTTGATAAGAGATACCCCACTATTATATATACGAGAAGGGGGGAACTTACAAACTTTAGACAAAATCATAATGGGTCAAGACACACTTGGTCTCATACACCAATAGGATCAACATCTAATTAACTAAATAATAAGATTGTCCAACACTTCTATTCAAGTTGAAGCTTGGGAAACTCCCAAGTCATCTTGAAAGGAGACAAATGAACTAAAAACAAATAAGCAAAAAAAGATAAACCAAACCCATAAAAGTACTTCTCCCCTCAATATTAAAATAAAGAAATCACCACTCAAATAGTCAAATACTCCCCCTTAAGTAGTTAATTCAAATAATGTATGTAAGCAAGTCATAGAAGCTTCTCAATTAGAACGAAGTAGCATTTGGAGCAATAGTAAACAACATCAAGTAGGCATCAGACTCTTCATCATAATCACTATCATAGCAGTCCAGAGAATGTAGGATTACAGTTCCCAGGGAGTGATGGGTTATAAAAGTAGTAGTACTTGATGTGCATCAAAGCACGGATAAGGAAACAGTCAGCTTACATAGGCATAGGCAATCCAAGAGTGTTGGCGCATAGCATGCGGAAGTCAGAGGGTGCAAGGCATGGACAACGTCAACATGCAAATAATGCAAGAAAAAAAGCAAAAAGTAGAGACGAGGCAGATGGATAGAAGTCCATCAACAAACCAACAACATATCATAACTAAGATTGAAATACCAAGCACTTCAAGTAGCATATAGAATCAGAATCAGCACCACATATTAGCAAAATAGCATGAAGATCCATATAGATAGAAATTGTAACAAATTTTTGTTGTCATTTTTCATCTCTCCATCTCATTTTATCCCATTACTCATCTTCCTCTAATCTTCCCTTCACACTAACCATGGAAATAACTAGGAGTGGTTGAAGTAGAGAGTCAAGAATCATGGCAAAGGTAATAGAAATAGGAAAAAAAGTGGAGGAGAGTAACTTGTAACGGAAGTTGATGTGTTGTATGACTCAATTAGATAGATCTAGATAAAAAATAAATGGATATTTGTGAAGAAAAGGAGCATGTGTTAATCCTTAGGATGAAAACTATAAGGGGTACAGGGCAAAGTCTCTCACAATATAGATCGGTCTAAAAATCAAATGGGGTCAAAAATCTGATAAGAAAAGGGAGGGGTAAGAGGGGGTTTGAGGATTTGGTATGTGTTCTTCAGTGTCATAGAGTAGTAGAAGGTCACATGAATATGCAAAAGAGTTCTGGATAAAGTGGTAAAGTACAATCCTCCAATACATCTAGTTAAAGGCATCTTTCAATGTTTTTCCTTAAAGAAACTAGTGAAAAACTACGCATTTTTAGCAACAGAATTTTGTAGTATCTTGATGCAAATCATAATATAGTGGACTAACAAGGTGGCTTCTATGGAAGATCTATAGTTGGAGATGTAATTGTAGGAGAAAGGATGAATTGGATATTTCTAAGTTCTAGTCCTTGCTCATGCTCTTGCACCAAAATAAGAACTTCAGAGGTAGGCATTGGGGTACTTACCATAGAATTTCACCAGAGAATTAGGGGTTTCCATATCATATGAACTGAAGTGTTTGTCACAAGGATTGTAGGATATTAAACTTGTTTCTTTTATAGTCTTAGTGTGTAGTAATCTCAAACTCATAATTACTAGTGCCCCACACGAATCAGAAAGAACGGAAGAGGGGCCCTGACCAACCTAACTTCTAGTCACCAAAAATTTGTGTGGTTCCTCTATATAACCAGCCAGTTGCATGAGAGGATTATCCATACTAGAGACAAGGGCTTGTCTTTTAATCTCACACTTCCAAATTGTTTGAACAATTCTCATTTATGTTTCATTAATCAATAGATATGTTCTTATGGTCACCATGTGCACAACACACTTCCGTTGAATTGTTTACACTTTTGTATTTTTAGGTTCAAATGTACCAAGTAAAAGATGATTGGAGATGGTGTGAAGTGAGTAAGTGTGAGGTGAAAATTTGTTGTAGATCTTGGCACTTTTATACATATCCTTTTGCAATACTCATTGTATATATGTAGCTAAAATATGTAACAAGTTATGTAAATTTGCATACATGTGCATGAGATGTTGTTTTGTAGATTTTGTGATTGTCAATGTGCAAGCATAGTCTTCCTTTATATCTGAACTTTTATTTAATAGATAGCACTTTGGATTGTTCTATATTTGTCACTTGTGTTTGGTAAAGAAACTCCCATAAGTTACAATACCCCAACTAGTACCCCATGCGAGTCTAAGACTTCATGAGAAGCCAAATCTAAAAATTGATCTTCTATCTAGGGGAGGGTAGGCATATAGGATCACGGTTGAGGAGTACTTAGAAGAGAGAAACTATAAGGAAACCTAATGGATAATAACACTTATGGAATGGGGATTTAGGAATACAGGGAGAGGATGAGAATTGTTGCATGTATCTTGGCACTTGTTTAGAAGGCCTAGAAGGGAATCATTATGTTGGAATAGAATCCACTGTATATTGAGACAACTTGTGTTGGTTCAGAGAGTTGGTTATTTGAGTTTAAGGACAAATTAACAAATATGTTGTCTTCACAGAAGGTGTCTAAGTGTTTGTAGAGCTCCTCTCATGGTGACAGAGACCAAGGATGATGCATGAACCTCTAGTATGAGGTTCTATCAGATAAATTTTAGAGAGTATGGGTGTATGCTAAAGGTTATTTTGGTATTCTGGTAATGTGTCAAATGTTTGTAATGTCAAATACATAGATGGTGATCGAAAGAGGCATTCTAGGATATGGGGGTGGTTTTTGGGTATTGTGTGAATCATGATTATGGGAAAGGGATGGAATCCACGAGAACCACTAAAACATGGGGTCATTGGACTTGAGAAGATATGATGAATATGATGAAGATGATAGCCATGATTGAGATATACCTACGGGGAGAGAGTTTGTGTGACGCTGAGAGGGTTGAGTTGTGGATCTAAGAACCTGGTGGAGGGGATGAGATATTGGTATTCAAATGGATTCGAGAAATGCAAATATAAACACATACCATTTGATCCATAGATAGGGAGTACAAGAGTTGGATTTTTAATATTTTCTAAAAGAATTATCTAGGTTTTAATTGATCTTTCTCCTTTAATTTATTAGAGGGGGATGGAATTTTCCAAGTTAAATTGAAATATAGGCTAGATGATTCGAGCATAGGAAACACAAATATAGACTTTGTTTTTGACAAATGCTATGAATTTATTTCTTTTTCTAGTTCCTCATATATATATATATATATATATATATATATATATATATATATATATATATATATAGTGAATTATCCCACTCAAAATGTGGGTAATGTGAAAATGAGTACTACATATAGTACATGTAAATGATGAAGGCTAATTTTTCGAACTATATGGGAAATACTTAAATTTGGGTCAAAGTGCATTATTGAATCAACTAAAATTGTTCGTGTCTTGATATTTTATTGAAGTCCTAAATTAGGTAGACTTACTTAGACTAAAATAAATTAGTTTATTAATGGAGAAACTTAGGATTATATCAGTTTTGCGAAATCACTCTTCAATAATTGACATAGTTAGGCCAACAATGTTCAACTTAAGGAAGTGAATATATATTGGCTATACTATGGAACATGAGGGTTTAAGTACATTTGGAAGTTAAGTGATAAACTATAGTTCACTTGATATATACCAAATTTGAAATCCAAGATTAGGATTTTGTGCAATGATCTATGTCTTGGATAAGATTGAGGGTTGTGAAAATGGAATATGATAATCTGACATCAATTGCCCATAACATTTTCAATTGGATTTTCTCTAACACTGACAATCATGTAACATGCATGCTAGACTAAGAATTCAAGTAAATGTCTACACCATTTTAACCATGATACATACACACCTATGGTAGTTGTCTAGATCACTTTAACCATGAATAATAATTCCTAAACCTCTAACTTGTAGGCATGGTATATTTAATTATGACATGCTTTCTACACTTAGTGATGTAACAATGATAGGTTGGTGAGCCCAAATGAATGAAAAATTCTTTAGATGTGGCTAAAACACTTGAAGTCATTAGGTAATTGAGTTTCTATAACTATATGGAAGTGTTCACAGTTGTTGAAAGTGGGGCTTATTTTCATTTCGTTCCATTGGACAACACAATTGCATTTTTGGTATTATTAAACTAATGTGAATCAAGTGGACTAACCCATTTTGTTATATATAATTACTAGAAAGTAATCAAACTAAGTTGGTTTTTCACTGTGGTTGGTGACTTTTCCAATCTAGTGTGGATCCATCCTTATTGGTGAGATCTTTGGTCCTAGATAAAATGGTATATGGTCCAATCCAGTTTGGACAGTTTAGGACCCTAGCTGTATAAACCATCAGGTTAGTTCCCACTGAACTAAATAACCGTTCCCCCTCGTCCACCCTCATCTTTCTACTTCCACATGGTCGTGGACTTCACTTATGGTCGACGATTAGACAAAGGGGGCTTGCATCCCCATTAAGGAAATGAAAAGGTACACTTAGTATAGGAACTATTGTATATAAAAGTGGATTCAAGTGGTTGCCTCCCCCCCCAAACTGCCATTGTAACTAACATGAAGCTAAATCTAGCGATAGGGGTCAACTGGCTTGGCAAAGGAAGTTGGAAGAGGTGGACTACCGGTGTTATGATGGATTGAGTAGTCAAGTGGTCCTGGCCTATAGATTTTGAATGAGGTGTTAAATGTTCAACAACGACAGAAGGAGGCAGCCAAAACTGAGAACCATGTAACATTGTAACTCTTTTTACCATTCAAAATCAGGGTCTCATATGATTCTATGTGCAACGAAACACAAGTTGTGGGAAGAATTGAGGAAGAAACAAAAGCACTACTTCAGAAGACAACCAACCAAAAACATAAAGGACTTGTGTGACAAAAAGAAATTCAGAGTGGCATGTGTATCGTTGGTCATTATATCCAATCCAAGAAAATAAGGATGGCTGCTTTGGAACAACAAGCTACTCACCGATCAAAACTTTCACAGTCAGGGCTTTCTCAGACCATCCAGATGTCACCTATGCTACATGGACTGTGAGGATGTCTACCACATCTTCTTCATCTATCCCTACACTTGCAACATCATGCATACATTTCTTGATCCCACACACCTTGCCCAACTTACATTCCAAGAGGTCATCTCCTCATATTTTGCTAGAAGTACATCATCCAGATACAATGTTAACCACACTTCCATCATCACCATCATAGCTTGGCACATTTGGAAGGAGAGAAATCATCGTAGACACCATTCACCTCACCCGGATGGTATTGTCACAATTAACATACAAAATGCTATACTTCACATTTGCTCTGCCCAGGCGACAATGATAGAACCAACAGCTCCGCTCCTTCACCTATGACAAAGGAGATGAGCTTTCACACCCTTGTTTGTACCTATACCTTGGAGGAGATCGAGCATGACGATGACGGCTTCTAAAGATCGCGGAGAATTTCTGGCTGATTGACTACACTTCTCACTCATGATGATGTTGCCGACGTGATCGCTTTACTCTAGCTATTGCACTTATCATTTAGAGGGGCTTGTTTTAGAGGTGCCCCCCCCCCCCCATTCAACTATGCTTGCTCTCAACACCGCTGGTATCCAGAGCTTTATTTTTCTTTGTATGTACCTTCTATTTTCTCCGCGTGGTCACATGTTGGAGAACCTTTATTTTAGTATAATATAATCGGCCTTTATGATAAAAAAAAAAGGATGGAAGGCAACGGTGGGTTTCATGTTGCGGCTAAATCTATATCATATGTCCAGATAATTTTCCTTTATCATAGCATGTCTAGCTTTTGTATATACAATTTATAGAGAAAAAAGGGCAACATCATGCCTAGATAATTTATAGGTTGCATCACTTTCACCTATATGTCCCAAATTTGTTTGCCTGCATCTTAAATTTATCTTGAAAGAAGCTCACAAACGTACATAGAGTGGTGGCGGTAACATGACAACCACCCTTCAACAATAGTATAACCAGCAGTGTTGTCTCCCAGCACAACCAAGAATCCACTCCCCGACCCAAATTTTAAAGGAAAAAAAAAAAACACCAGTAGCAAATCAGTATGGTGCTTGGTGTTGACGGACATACTGGGAAAGGAAGCGACGCCAAGGGAAAAAAGACGTCTCGGAAAATGTGACGCCGCATTTCATAAACTACAACCCCATGGGATATATTGTGGTGCAATTACGGATATATATAAAGTGAAATAAAAGTAGGTGTTCTTCATTAAATTAGCCTAGGTATAGAGAAGTGCCGGATTAAATCACAGCAGCAAACATGGGCTACTTTAAGCAACAATTAATCATGACACATCTACAAGAGTAGCAAACTGAACTCAATTTCTGTGAAAGTGCAACACCTGATTTTTTTTTTGGTCGGCCCACACCTGATAAATATTGTCAGATGAGTAAGTATAAATTTACCATCCAAAAAATGGATATTCCATATAGCAACTTATCGTTATTACATATCCACAACAATACATATTTAATGAGGCTTTACACATGATTTCAACATATTTCAACATCTATAAGTGTTTTGCTCACATTTCCTGCACACAAAAAACACGTTTATCAGCAAAATCAGAAATGAGAAGAAAGATGTAAAAATATATATCACACAAAAATAGCACAAGGAAACGCCAGATATACATGTGATGATTCACATAAAATTTGTGTGAACGTGTACAGTTATGCCTTTGGATGGCAAATTTTCCTTCCACGTGTTGGATAAAAATTGCCACTTACGTGTTGGATAAAAACTGCCAAGAAAATTCACTATCCTGATGTTCCTGCACTAAGCTCAATGTGCCGAGGACAATCACAGATGCATCCTGATTCCGGAGTCCTCAACACTCAATCCAACCCTCATTTCTGTTGGCACGTCACCCACCTGGTCTATGATTTGTGGTGCACTCATCAAGCCATATTCTTTCCTCAAGCTGCAATCCCTATATATATATTGAGTCAAATCCAACAAGTCATTATGTCCTGGATAAGATAAATTTATTCTCTTAAGCCACTTTTCATTTTGAAGTTTTTACTCGCCCACTAACTAGGGCTGAGCAAATATTGGTCGGACCTCATGACTGGACCGGACCGGTCGATATACTCTGGTCCTGACCCAGATCATCACAAGTTCGATTCGGTCCAATCCACGGTCCACAAAATTAAAAAGTTCAGTCTTTGGTCCGCTCCAGTCCAAAAATGATCAGACCACAGTCTAGACAAAGGACCGCTATATATACTCTGAACAAAGGACCGTTTTGCATATACTATTACAGTTGTAGTTAGATTAAGTGTAAAATTCAAATGATGCACATATATAAACACTACTACTGAATACATGTGATATTGCTTTTATAATAATGTTAGAAGCTGAGTTTTCCGGGTGCCCAGCGCGCCGCCCAGCCTCCCAACTCCAGGAGCCCAGCCTAAATGGGTGGGTGGGCGGTCTGGGCGGCCCCGTCCGGGGCTTAAGCCCCTGTTTGGAAACGGCCTGGACCGGGTTTGGGCGCTGTCGCGTAGCGACACGTAGGCCCAAACCAGTCCGGCTCGGGCTGGGTTTCCGTTTGGCAATGAGACTGGTTCGGACCCCGTTTTGGGTTTAGTCAGTCCCATTTTCGAGCTTGACGCAGTACATGTAGAGGCAGGTTTGGAATCTCAAACCCGGTTTGAGATCCTACCCCGACTCGCGTCTCGCGTCTCTCGCTTCGTCCCTCGCGACACATCTTTCCCTCCCTCTTCCTGGCGAAGCAGCCCTCTTCCCGGCGAAGCAGCCCGTGAATTAAATGTGACGCATCTACTCCCGACACAGCTACCTTCGGCGTAGCTATTTCCTGCCACCTGTCACCGCCGAGCTAGGTCGGTCAAAAGCATGGTCTGCCATGCCTGGTCAAGTCATCTACAGAGGAAGGAGTAGGCGGCACAGAAGAGGAATCTGAAACCCTAGTCAGTGTGGTGCCTTTAAATTGGGGGTGTGGTGCTGCGAGGTGTTGGACTTCTACACAAGCTTCTTCCTCCAAGTGTTGCGAGGTGCTGGACTTCCGCAGAAGATCGTTGCCGCTCGCTCGTGGTCTGTCGGCGCTGCCCAGGTCGACGCTTGTGCCCAGGTTCCGCCGCTTCCGTCGTCACTCGAAGGAGAGATTCTGCTCAGGTTGGTCTCTGTGTAGGGTAGAGGGTTATTTCAGTTTTAGGGCACAATGTCGAATAGGGTTATTTCGGTTTTAGGGCACAATGTGGAATAGGGCACAATGTCGAATTAAGTACCAAAACATTTGTGAAATGGTGTTCTTTATCGAAACATGTACGGTTTTAGGGCACAATGTGGAATAGGGCACAATGTTGTTGATTTTGATGCTTTTCCCTTTCCCGTTGTTTACTCTGCACTGAACATATTTGTTATTGGTTTGATGCTCTGGACGAGCATGGTCTCTGAACTGATGTGGTCTGTAGCATGGTCTCTGAACTGATGTTGGTCTAAGAAGCACGATTTCAATTGGAAAAAAATAATTCCTATAGACTATTGATAACATTATGAAGAATGTGACTCTCTTACTTTATAGTGATTCCTATAGACTATTCAATTTATCAACTAGATTTTAAGAAAATAATCTGTTTCCATCATCCTGTTTATAGTGATTCCTATTTTTTATGCTCACATCACAGATGCCTCCCATCACTACCACCTCCTTAATTTTCTTCCGTCACATGTCTTGATACTTTTCCTTCTTCAATCACTCTCTATTTTTTTTTTTTTGCTTGTGCCACCTCTATTGTTGTTTCTTCTCCACACATAGGATTCCATTAACCATTTTCGTACCTTGATATTTAGTATGAAACAAGCCATAGAACTTTAATTGTGATTGCATGCATACTATATGCTACAAAAATGATTAAGAAGGTGATGGGTTTTCATTTAGTTTGAGGGTGCATCATTATGTATGATTTTTTATCATGCTTCAGTTACCAAATACAAAAGTCAACACACTATGGCTATCACACACATCTAGCTAATTCAGTTCAGTATTTTTTTCATTCATATATTTAAATTTTGTGTGGTGCAGGTGTTACATTATAGTATGTTTTAAATTACAGAATATCAATGATTGATCTTTTAGAATTTGTGTTATTCAGAAAACTAAGTTGATTTTGTGCGTTGATTAAGGATAAGTGAAATGTTGGACACAAATATAGAATACAATTGACATAACAACTAGTTGAATATATTCCTTGAATATGGAAATGGTGCATCTATAATAATAACTAATTAGATACAACACATAACAAGTAGTTATATCACACTTATTAAATTACACTAATATTAGTGCCTTTTTGGACCATCTCTATGTAACAACTAAAATGACAATTCAGTAAACCGTTCTGTAGGTATTTCAGTCTGTCTGGTTGGATGTCTCAATAGTAGGTTGCTTTTTCAATATGAAATATACTAATATGTGTTCAGTTTTCTGTTATACAATAGTAGTTTGCTTTCTATATGATGGGTACCCTTTTGAAGTAAATACTACGAAATTGTATAGACTTGTGTCTAATTTTCCAAATGGTTTGAATTTGTTTTTTCCCTTGCAATTGTTTTTTAGTACAAAATGAAGTATGAAGCATACGTTAAACTGTTTTTTGGTTTCTAGATTGCTTGATGTTTTCATTTCTGGATTAGATTGTGATGATTGTTCTCATGGATTTGAACCACCACTTCATTTCATGATACATTTCTTTAAACTTTGGTGCCACTTGTATTTGACCTAGGGTCAGTAACATTTGAGAAATTTGTGGATCTTAAAGTTAAGTAAAAGTAACCCAAATACATGGACCCATGTCCTAAGTATTTGTCCAAATTTTAGGCTACTCTTTGGAGAAAGGTTTGTCATTGATTTGTATGCATTCGTTCATATTCATGGACATGTTTCCAATGCATTTGATAATTTTTGTCATTGATTTGTATGCATTCGTTCCACACTTTTCCCATGGATTTTTTTATCATGCTTCAGTTACCAAATACAAAAGTCAACACACTATGGCTATCACACACATCTAGCTAATTCAGTTTAGTATTTTTTTCATTCATATATTTAAATTTTGTGTGGTGCAGGTGTTACATTATAGTATGTTTTAAATTACAGAATATCAATGATTGATCTTTTAGAATTTGTGTTATTCAGAAAACTAAGTTGATTTTGTGCGTTGATTAAGGATAAGTGAAATGCTGGACACAAATATAGAATACAATTGACATAACAACTAGTTGAATATATTCCTTGAATATGGAAATGGTGCATCTATAATAATAACTAACTAGATACAACACATAACAACTAGTTATATCACACTTATTAAATTACACTAATATTAGTGCCTTTTTGGACCATCTCTATGTAACAACCAAAACGACAATTCAGTAAACCGTTCTGTAGGTATTTCAGTCTGTCTGGTTGGATGTCTCAATAGTAGGTTGCTTTTTCAATATGAAATATACTAATATGTGTTCAGTTTTCTGTTATACAATAGTAGTTTGCTTTCTATATGATGGGTACCCTTTTGAAGTAAATACTACGAAATTGTATAGACTTGTGTCTAATTTTCCAAATGGTTTGAATTTGTTTTTTTCCCTTGCAATTGTTTTTTAGTATAAAATGAAACCCTACATAAGCAGAGGAGGCTTTCCCTAACCAAATTTAAACCTACATTCCTTATGATTGAAAATATTTAGTTCAAGCACACCTCGAGTCCATCCATGCATGACTTTCTCACACATTTCAAGCGTGTTTTCCTTGTTACTTCAAATCATTTCAGGTTGATGACAAAATATTTTCATATGATATTTTATACAAGATTTCAGTAGCACTTTCAACTTAAGCTTTACTAACTTTTCCCATGCTCAACTTTAATTGTGTTTTTTTTGTTTCTTGATTGGACTATGATGCTTTTTCCCATGGATTTGAACCACCACTTTGTTACATGCCACACTTTTCTTAATTTGGGTCAGTTTGATCTCATCATCCTGAACATTCAATCATGATGAAATTATGTATGTCTAGTTCAGTTATAGCCTAGTTGTTTTCCAAACTATGGTCATGAGTTGGATTTAGACTGATCCCTAATGGGGTTTGCTTCCCGGCAGGTACAATACAACTGAACATGGCTCTCTTTCATGTGTCAATCAAGTTTCATGACATACTTTGCAGTCATTGATAATTGTATTAGAAGTCTACACTTATTCTGCAAATCATGATTATACATTGACATAATTTCATATGTTTGGAGTTGCCGACATAACCATGGTTTAACCTATTCCTAAACAAATAGATGTCAACACTATGTGTGTTATCCATACAACAGACTATGAAGAATGCTGTAAAAAACATATGTTTGGACTTGCCGACATAACCACCAAACAAGGATCATGGTCGTTCATGTTATGTAGCTTGGTCCACTTCATGTTTAGTAGCTTGGTTCAGTTCCTTTAATTACTTAGTGTGTTTCAGTAGTCCTTGTAACTTATGTCATTCAGATAATTTCTGATTGTTCATGCTTCAGTTCATTTATTGCTCTATTTCCTTCTACGACTTCAACTGAATAAATACTAGAACCGTAGCAAGGTTTTGGGTCTGTACCGGTTCACATACATGTGGTACCAGGTCCATTCTCATTCATTCATAAATCAGGGAGTGACCAGATTCATTTTATAAACAATATATATCAACAAACAAGATTCATTTACATTTGGAATAAACAATATATATCAACAAACCAGATTCATTTACAATATTTGTGTTTGGGTGTTAATCAATCAAGCTTGTCTCATTTGTGTATATTTGTAACTTGCCTATATGCTCGTTGGTGTTTCATTATTTGTTTTTCAGTGTTAATCAATGAAGCTTGTGTATATGCTGATTGAATCAGTATTGAAGGAACACACATAAATGATTTCTGTTGTGACTGAATTGTATTAAACATTTACACTGATTATGTCATCAAATATTGCAGCAACTACACAAGTATGCCTCCCGTCGACCCTAACCACCGTATTGTATGGACAAGAGAGCCTGATGCCGCTATGGTGACATCATTGCGTAGACAATATGACCTAGGCAGGTGTATTGATGGTAATTTTACTAGGGACTCTTGGAGGGAAATAACTTCTGATGTCAATAATAGGGTTGGCGACGTGTATAAGTTAGACCAAATAAAATGTCGCTAGAAGAACCTTAAAAAGGACTACGTCCATTTGAAGGGTTTGACCAACAAGAGTGGCGTTGGATGGGATGAAGAAAGGCACAAGCCCATTGTACCGGACACCCCTGAGTGGAAAGAGGCCATTGCGGTACGCACACTATACAGAACTGTTATCCTAACAAATTGTAACTGTACATGTAAACATGATTATCTTAATACACATATTTTTTAAAGTGTAGGCAGACAGGGACCTGACTAGGTTGCTTAGGCGCCTGTTTCTCCACTACTACGACATAGAGCTAATGGCGGGGAGGAACATTGCTAGAGGACACCATGCAATGTATTCGTCGGACAGTCAGATTCCTACAGATGTTGCATCTGAGGATGATGTAAGTGTCGACTTAGGCGCGCCTGTTACACCCATGTACACACAATCGGCAACAGACGAGCGTAGCGTACCCGCACCTACCGTGCAAAGTGAGGGTGAAAGCGCGCGGCCTGGGGGATCAGATAACCCGTCAGTTGGGGGCAGGAGTCCTTCTACCCATACGCGCAGGAAACGACAATCAACACTGCAAGAGCGATGTCGTCTTTCCAATGAAGTTCTGGCTGAGTTCACACAGATTTACACAAAGGTTCACGAGTTAGGCACATCCATGATGACCAAAGCCTATGAAAAAGAAGAGTTGGCAAACATTTTACAACATTTTAATGACAATTTCCCCGATGCCCCCACCGCTATTTTTACTACACTTGTGAACGCCATCAAGGACTCTACAAACTGCAACATCTACCTTAGCCTCAAAAACACCACTGCAAAGATAACCTTGTGGTTAAACGAACTTTGTGAAAGGTCACAATTTGGTTTTGCCACATCTGTACGTCCAATTCCTTCATTTTATTTCCCGTCTCCGCAACCATTCCCTTCACCCAACTTCAACATCACGTCATCTCAACAATCATTTGTGCCACCATTCCCTTCACCCAACTTCAACAGCACGTCATCTCAACAATCATTTGTGCCACCATTCCCTTCACCCAATTCCAATACCACATCGTCTCACCCACCATTTATGTCGTCTTCCTCTTCACCCAACTTCCCAGGCACATCGTCTCAGCCACCATTTATCCCGCCACCTAACTTCCCAGGCATGCCACGGATGTGGTTTCCTTCATCCAGTGATGCTGGCCCATCGGGAACATAATTGCACGATTTATTTCGTATGCATTTGATGTTAATTATTTTCCATCCAAACATTTAAATTTGATTGACTGTTGTAATAGTTTACTTTCCGCACACACATTACATATCTGTACAATTTCATTTGATTGAGTGTTGTAATAATTTATTTTTCGCACGTTAATTGGATTGTCTTATGTTGTAGCAATTATTATGTTGTTGTTTTCATTGTACATGTAGGCATCATGTCTGCCAATGACCAACCGCAAACACAAGACATGCTCAACAACCTTTTATTAGATACCTTGTTGTGGCCAGTGATTCACGTTGGTGATTTAATTGCCGACTCTATTGCATACTCAATCATGGACGCAGTAGACGTTGATGCCTCCACACCACCTCGTATCCTTAGGTTAGTTAGCATCAGGAGTGGCCACATAAAGGTTTTAGAAATATTGACCGGTCACGAACAAAGGGCTTATGACCTATACCGGATGCGTCCACAAACTATAATGACCTTTGTCGACAAGCTTGAGAGTCGTGGCTTGTTGCGAGGTAGTAGAGGCGTCACCTCAGTTGAGGCAGTATGCTATTTCCTGCAGATGGTTGGCCATGGACACACAAATTGTGCTTTGGCGGAGGACTACATTCACTCCGGTGAGACCATTAGCAGAAAGTTCAACGAAGTCTTGGACGATGTTTGTGCGTTGACCCATGACTACATTGTCATGCAAACCGCAACTACATGCACAACAACACATACTCGCATTTTACATAACGCAAGGTTCTACCCATACTTCAAGGTAATAGTTAACCCCCTAATAAATTTAATTAATTTTCAAACATTCTGTATGTTTACAACATTATTTTGGTTTATAGAATGCCATAGGGGCTATTGACGGAACACACATCCCTGTCTTGGTCAGCAGAGACAAACAAAATCGATACCGTGACAGAAAAGGGAATGTCTCTCTCAATGTCATGGCTGTAGTAGACTTCTCTATAGAGTTTACATATGTCCTCACTGGGTGGGAGGGGTCGGCTGCCGACCAAAGGGTCCTGCAATTGGCAAGGACCCATAGCGGGTTTACAGTTCCGCCGGGGAAGTTTTACCTAGTAGATGTAGGGTATGCCAACACTCGTGAATTTGTTGCACCCTATCGCAACACAACATACCATATTGTTGAGTACCGAGGAAACAGACATTCCTACACCAACAAGAAAGAGATGTTCAACCACATACATGCTCAACTACATAATATTGTAGAAAGAGCATTTGAGGTGCTGAAGAGACGGTTTGCATACCTTAAGAAGGGGCCGACATATCCTTTTCATTTGTAGTGTCGCATCGTACTTGCTTGTTGTATCCTACACAATTTCATCCGACGGCAAAATGACGGCGACACCATAATGGATGACCTCCCATATGAGAATTCATCGTCTTCCATTCCCCCAGCCGGCGTTCCCCCGAGTTAAGGGAAAGGTTCAACTCAGTCCAATTCAAGGGAGGGCGAAGTGTTACGTGAATCCATTGCTAATCTCATTTGGGAAACTCATTAGTAGAGTATCTGTAATAGATTGATTCCCGAATTGTTTATTTGGAACCTGATCAGAATCGTCACATTGTGTCAATATAGGTTGTCTTCAAATGGAGAACGGAATGCCTCGTTGTCAATGCGGCCTTGAATCCACTTTACGCGTATATATGGATGCCAAGGATGCACAAAACGGATGTTTTGAAGACAAGAACCCACACATGCCATATTTTACGTGCGGTAGGGTTCAAAATCAAAATAGATGTCATATGAGGTTGCCCGTGCAACGGGTTGTACCCACAATTGCCACACTAACTGCCGTTAGGGCTGCAATGCTTTCACAACTTGCATATGCACGCAGTGAACGTCAGCTATGGTCTTCCCAGTGTGACTTTGTCTGTTCCAGCAGAGCAGACACTGATAGGCTACAAGTAGAAATTACAGATCTACGATCGCGGTCCCAATATCTTCGCCAACGTCTACACATAACTAGCGACGACAACACTTCCAATGAGGACGGTTACAATACATCATAGATGTATAATATCATTCATAAGATAAGTTTATCTGTAATAGATTGAACAAACAATGGGGCCTATCTTGTATGTTATTGTTTTGATTTTCAATCTAACTTCATTACCATAAATCGTTTGACTGATTCAAATGCATGGTGTAGATGTCTATTAATACAACTAAAGTTGTGCGGTGTGACTGTGGGTTAGAGGCAGGCTTGCGACTTAACACTGACGATGCAGGGTTGTATGACTTTGGAATTCTCAGTGAAAGACCAGGTGAAATGTATTACATATGTCCTTCTCGCGAGGTGCGCTTGTACAAACACACATATTATGTAGCCACTGTGTACGTTACACATTTGTTGCCATTTACGCAAACTTCATAATATTTTTTAGGGAAAAGATCGATGCAGATACTTTCGTTGGGCAATCGATCTCAGGCCTACAATTGATTCTCTGAAAGCTGAGATTGCATTACTCACGCTCGAGTGCAAGTCATTGTGGGGTCAGACAATGAACTTGAAAGATTTTGTTGAAATTCATCACAACCACCATGATGTTTACACCAACAAAAAGTATGAGCATGAGTATCTAGAACGCTACGTAGAAGAACTGGAGGAACAATGTAGGCTTCTGTTGGACACTCCTTCACCCCCGATGATGCCGTAACGTCGAATGGCGGCCATACCTTTCATTCGCGTCATCGGTTATCCATTTTATTTTTGTTTTTTGGAAGTTCCCATGTTAAGTGTTGTCGATTGTTTCTTGAAAACGAATATGCCATGCTCTGTTGTTTGGAACTTACATATTAACTAATATGCTTAGTCATTCGACGCCTCCTCATTTTTTGTGGTGTTCGGAGCATGATATGGTTCTCAGAGGTAGGATGAGAACCCAATATGATTTGGGAAGGTGTGTTGATGGAGTGTATACGTCAGAGGCTTGGATGGAGGCAAAATCATAGAATGATAATAAACCTAATACATGATAGTAGTGAACTTAGGTGAACATAAGAGTTATTATTGTTCTTCTTGTTATTTTTGTTCTTCTTATCTTCTTGTTATTTTTCTTCTTATGTTCTTCTTCTTATCTTCTTGTTGTTCTTTTTCTTCTTGTTTATTACAGGTAACATGGGATCTCATTTTCCTGTAAAGGAGTATGATCTCTCAAACAGGGAGTTTATGAGACGTGTCTCCCTTCCCCTAACCTGGATGTGTGAGCCGTATAACATAACTCCTGGCTATACTATTGTGGGGGTAGGCAGAATAAACTTTGATGTACAGATCAGGTGGTCTACACCGGAAGAACGAATATGGAATAAGAAAGGTAAATATTTAATCATGGATGAAGGTTGGGCTGAAATGTTGGAGAAACTAAAAGCCAAACCTGAATGGACTGTCACCCTACAACCAAAACCCGAAGACGACAGTCGCCCTACAACCTTTTATTTGTGGATTCGTGGTGATGGGGACAACTCTGAATTGTTTAGGTATATTTACCCGAGACCAGAGGATTATATATCATCAACTTCAGACTCGGCTGATGATGAAGAAAATGAAGTGAATGTCCCTATTGGGGACTCTTCTTCATCAAGTTATGTTGAATCCGTTTCATCAACAAACAATTATTAGTTTTCTGTTTTGTGTATTGTCTTTTTTTGTTTATATAGCATTACATGCTTGTTATGGGTGCCTGCCCACTAAGACAATTTATATTAATCGAATGTGGTTGAATATGTTTTACTTCAAAAATGATGTTCATGTTTGACTAGTTAAATCTTGAATTTTTTAATTTAGTTGGATTACTTTTAATGATGCCCCACAATACATCATTATAGTTTTTATGATTTTGTTGTTCTTGATGTCTGTTTTTTTTAGAGGAGCTTATCCTAATTGGTTACGTATATGTGGTTGCATTTATCTCAGGTTAATCACAACCCTTAATGTGGTTCATCATATAGTTAGCATAAGCATAGAAGTATACGTGTACTTCTACAAGAAACACATATACAGTAGAACATGTATCATGATAGCTGACTAGCCACTCATATTCAAAATGTATATCGGCTAAAAACTTGTTTCAAAATGTATATCGACTAAAAACTTTTTTTTAAAACTTCTGTTTAAACGGCGTCACAAGGCCACATTTCTAACAACAGTTCTGCGAGAATAGGACAGATTCAGCTAATCCTGCCTACAGTTGCCAAACAGAATCAGACTAAACCCAGCCTGCACAGCCAAACAGAATCAGCTTGAAATGAGTCTGAAACGAGTCCAGCCCCCCAGAATGAGACTGGTTTGCCAAACATAATCAGACTGGTTTGCCAAACAGAATCAGACTCCAGCAGGCCTAAACCCGTCCAAGCCAGGCAGGCTTGCATAAAGCCAGCCCCGAACCAAACAGGGGCTAAGTCTGCCAAAAGAAAAAACAAAAGGGCAACCCACACTCAACCTCTCTGTTTCCCTGACTCTATTTCCCCGATGCCGCTATACGGCGATGGCAACCACTGCCCCGCCTCCTCTTCCTCCCCCTCCTCTTCCTCCCCTCCCACATCCGCACAACAACAAGCTCGTGAGCAAGGAGCAGCAAAAGCTGGGTACCTTCAAGGTTAATTTTTTTTCTTCTTTGTGTTTTTACTGCTATTCTCACTTCCTCTTCCTCCTCCCATGTTTCCTCTCCATGCTCCTCCGATTCCTTTTTCTTTTCCTTTTTACTACTGCTGGTGTTGACCTGCTCCCCTTTCTTACTATTTTTTTTGTTACTACTCTGCAACTAGTTTCAACCTTCCTCCCCCTCCCCCCTCTTTGAGCTCCTCTTCCCATGCCTTCTTCACTTCTGTCTTCCCCTGCCTTTCTTTTTCTTCCTCCTTCCCTGACCTCCTCTTCCCCTGCCTCGTCCTCCTTTGCTGTCATTTTCCATTGCATTCTCTTCCCCTTCCTCCTTCCCCTGTAATAGAGAGCCTAATGAATAAAATCTAAGACTAATTATTAAGATCTAAACTAATATAAAATCACTAATCAGAACGAAATAATATTCATCAAAAGATTTCATTCATCAAGTCTCCCTTTTTCTGAGAGCATTACAAATACTATATATAGGTGTTTAAACTCGACTCACTACACAACTCGCCAATGTGGGACTAAACCACAGGCTTTACAAGACAAACTGAAAAAAATATCAAATAACCCCTAAAGTGCAAGGAAACTGACAAAATATTATAAAACTACTAAAAGACAATTTAAAAGGCTATGCTTGTCCTACATCAACTCTCCTCAGTTTCAAAAGACTTAACTCCGACGAGTCAAAACAATCATATGGGGCCTGAAAAGTAAAAAAAGTCTTTCGAAGCTTGTTGTATATAAGTCATGTAGCATCACACCAGCGAACAAGATAATGCGCAGCAGCGCAGGAGATTAGGAAAGAACACCATGTTTGTCTTGAAATTTGTCATTGTGATGTTTGGATATTGTGGACGAGGAGAAAGCTCATAAATGTCTGGAGGTTGTGGAGGAGGTCGGTCGATAGCTCTCTAAACGAGGAAATTGAAACTAGATATCAAATCCTCATATGTAGCCCATGTTTGCTTTTCAAGAAAGCACGTATCTGAATGATCATCGTCTAAATTAAACACAATAGAATCATATGCTGCAAGTGGTAGGACTTTTGTACTATAACTGAGAAATGCAGTATCAACCTTGTCAACAAGTATTTCAGAATTGGTCAAAAGAGATTCACCGTCAATATTTTCGTATGCGGGTTGAATTTTCCTATTAACATTAACCACAGGGGAAGCCATCTGAAGTGTCATTGTAGGTGAAGTGGTGGCAAAAGAGAATTCCTCAACAGAAGATATACAATCTGAACAAGGTTGTAAAACATGATGTTTTGGAGTTGTGATAGAAGACACGGGCATCTGAATCTACAAAACATCCGGCGGCTCTGGAGTTGTAACTGAAGCAACAGTCATCTGACATTGCAAAACATCAAGCGGCTTCAGAGTTGTAACTGAGACTGGGGACATCTGGAGCTGCAAAATATCAGGCTGCACTGGAGATGTATCTGAGACGGGGGGCATTTGAAGCGGCAAACCATTCGGCTACTATGGAAATGTGACTGAAGGCATAGACATTTGAAACTTGATACTTGTAGCCAGAGGAGATGTTATATTAGAAGTAAAAGGGCCCCCCCTCCGGGGGAGGGGAGCGGAGCGCATGCTCCTGCCATGTTGCTTGTGGGTGCGGGAGGCGTAGCCCCCCTGCGGTACGGTATATCTTCCGCCTGTAGGTGGAGGATATAGGTACTGCGTGGAAGGTGGCGAGCAAGGCACATCTAGACAAGATTTTACTTCAATAGCATAGAAGGATCTGTAACATTTTTGACACTAGAGGTAATCACCAAGATAGATTTGAGAATACTCATATTGCCACTTGCAATGAACGCAACAAGTCCAAAACGTAAAAGGATTACTAAAAGTTGGCACAACATTTCCTTGATAATGCATACTGGATTCCAAATTTGTATAGTCAAACTGTTGACATTGTTGTTGTTGTACAGTCGAGCAATGTGGCTATTGTAGTTGGACTTGCAATACTATTGTTGAAGTTGGATGCCTCATATCTGCTGCTTTTGTGGGTAGCAGCCCATACATGACAGAGTGGTGTGAATGTTGAGGGGCAGCGGTGTAGCACGTGGCAACGTTGGACCTGTGAGTTGGGGGGGGGGGGGGGGGGGGGGGGGGGGAGACGTGTGCTCAGAGAAAGTACCGGTGACAGGAGAAGGAGATGGAGTTCTGCCCTGATCAGTGCTGCTATTCTAAGGAAAAGCGGCTGGAGTGGTTATCAGGCTGAGTGCTTGCGTGCAGGTGTGTTGGCGGGTGTAGAAAGGAATAGGAAGGCTTCAGGGTGGAATCAGGTGGGGCGGAGGGAGATAGGTAGGGGTTTGCGTGAAGCGGAAGCAGAAGAGGGTGTATTGCACGCGGGTGAGGCATTGTCGACGGTACTAGTTGTTGGCGGAAAGTGGTGTATTGGCGTGACGGATGAGTTTCGAGCTACGTTGCAGGATCAGCACTGAGTGGTTGATGGGGTGGCGGCGTTGACGAGATGAAGCAATAGATGGGATTGGAAGCAAGGTGTGTGACGAGAAAATGGAAGTGAGAGGCCGCGGAATTGCTGGGAGGGGTTTAATTAGCTTAACAGCTGTGAACTGTCGTTGGTTAGGAGTCGAAGATGCTATGCGGCAGAAAAGGAATGGAGCGGAAGTGGAAGATGTTATTGTTGTTAATATTGGTTTACGTCTTTCATGGTGCAATTTAATTAACAATTCAGACAGATCCAATATAAGAAACGAAGATTAAACCAAGCAGGAGAACAGAAAACTAGGAGTTAGATTCGCAAACCAGATCGTTCGTTGAAAAACGAACGTGTTACTTAAAGAAATCAGTGCCCGGCAATCCTTGCGGATGGGCACCGTTCTCCCAGTCTCGATCTGTACGAACCTGGAACTCGCACGTCTTGCTTGCGCTCGACGTAGCTTTGTCGCACTGCTACCAGTGCAGCACAGCAACCGCAGGATCCACCGCCTGACAGTTGCGCCTTTGGAACGGGAAGATTGAGTCACACTTCGCTCAGGAGGACAAGTCCGCGAAGTGACTCCAGGGACGAAACGCTCACGCTCTGGATTAGGGTTCTCAAAACACTCGGCGGCAGAGAAACTATTTGTTGTGTATTTAACTATCAAACAAATCCAAATAGGAAAGATACAATTAATTAATTACAAGCCGCAAGCCGCAAGCCCGAGCCCGAGCCCGAGCCCGGCCCGGCCACAATCCACAATCCACAATCCCCAAGCCGCAAGCCCGAGCCCGAGCCCGAGCCCGGCCCGGCCAGGCCAGGCCAGGCGAGGCGTGGCGTGGCGCGCGCGTGCGTTGTGATGTGGCAATCCCACCCACCAAGGAGGTAAGCATACCTCCCTCCTAGGACCCCTTGGACACTAGTGTCCCATGTGATCCTACATATGAGGACCACAAAGTTCTAGGAGTGAGCAATATGGGATAAAACTTCTTTGCCATTTGTACTAGAGACAAACTACCTTTCTCACATGTACTTGCTGCACTACATTGGGCTTAACCCATGCTAAATAAATGACTTGCTACAGTAACGACGCTACAGTAATTACGTGCTACAGTAATTACGCGTTGCTACAGTAACCTCATTTATCTAACAATCCCCCACAAAGTCCAATGTGTAGTGTGCTCTACCATTCAGTCCTCCATATTGTGCTTTCAGCAGATACCTTTCGGTTTGAATCTACCTGAGTTATCCAACTGTGACTCCCGTAGGAACTAGGTGAACAAAAGTCTTGAACCTGAACCTTGGGTACAAGAGTATAGGTTGGTAAAAACACAATAAAGACATGGTAGAAAAGAAAACAATGCATTAAGGCCATGCATACAAAAACTATATCATGATTGATAACAGAGAACAACCCAATTCTCCTGTTGCGGCCTACACAACATCAATCACTTAGCTGGAGTCTCCAAGGATGTACTGCTAACATCCTGTCCTAAGACTTGACACCATTAAGAGACTACTCTCTTACTAACTTGCAGTCATGACACTAATAGGTTTCCCAGGGGATAGACACACAGATGCATGAAGCATCAAACAAAAATACATAGTGTCATCTGATTTACCCGACAGCTTGTTATTACCACATTGAACCCAATTTGTGGGATCTCCACTCTTTTAGGTTGGGTTGCTACTGCCTGCAAATCTATAGGGGTTTCAGTCCCATCCCCAACCTGGATTTTTCCACTAAAGCTAATGTAAGACCTTTAGTGAAAGGATCAGCTGTATTATCTTTGGTACCGACGTTGTCCACAGCCACGACCCCATTAGACACTAACTCCTTTACAGACTTGAGTCTGACTTGGATGTGTCGACGCTGTTTTTGATTGTACATGGAACTCTTTATCTTATCAATAGTTGTAGTGCTATCACAGTGAACTGAAATTGCAGGAAGCGGCTTCATTACCATAGGTAAACTAGACATAAGTACATGTAGCCATTCAGCTTCCAATCCATTTTCATCTAAAGCACACAACTCTGCTTCAAAAGTAGACCGAGACAATATGGTATGTTTCTTAGACCTCCAGGAAACAGCTCATCCTCCCAACAGGAATATATATCCTGAGACACCATTACTCCCAGAATTCACGGCAATCCAGCTTGCATCACTATATCCTTCGACTACAGAAGGATGTTTACCATAATGCAGCCCAAGGGAACGTGTTCCCTTGATATACCTCAGAACTCTGTCAAGAGCTTCCCAATGGGTCTTGTCGGGACAACTGGTGTATCTACTTAACTTGTTCACGGCAAACGCAATGTCTGGACGTGTACAGTTCATAAGATACATCAAACTTCCGATAATATGAGAGTATCGTAATTGAGACACTGGAACCCCAGTCTCATTCTTGAACAAAGGTTTGGATGAATCATATGGAGTCTTAACAGGTTTACGTGATGTGTATTCAAACCTCTCCAGTATCTTCTCAACATAGTGAGACTGAGAGAGAGTTATACCATCAGTAGACCTTATGATTTTAAGCCCTAAAATCACATCAGCGACACCCATATCCTTCATCTCAAACTTGCTACACAAGAATGCCTTTGTCTCTTTTACTACTTTCATATCAGAACCAAAAAGCAAAATATCATCGATGTATAAGCATAACAAAATGAATCCATTATCGACAATCTTGCAGTAGAGACACTTATCAAATTCATTAGAAACAAAGCCAAACGATGATATCACAGAATCAAACTTCTCATGCCATTTCTTAGGGGCTTGCTTCAAGCCATATAATGACTTAACAAGTTTACACACTTTGGACTCATTCCCACGACCCACAAATCCCTCAGGTTGTTCCATATTCGTGTAAGAACGCAGTCTTCACATCCATCTGATGGATATAGAGGTTATAAATGGAAGCCAATGCTATAAGCACTTGGATTGTGGTCATACGGGAAACAGGTGAATAGGTATCAAAATAATCTATTCCTTCCCTTTGTGTGTAACCCTTAGCAACTAACCTAGCCTTATAATTATTGATTGTCCCGTCTGCATTAAGTTTCTTCTTAAAGATCCATTTGCAACCAATTGCAGAACAACCAGGAGGCAAATCCACCAATTCCCAAGTTCCATTCGAGAGAATTGATCGGATTTCATCATTAACGACTTCTTTCCAAAACTTAGCTTCTGGGGATTCCATAGCTTGTTTGAAAGTAACAGGATCATCCTCAACATTGTAAGTGAGAAACTCACTTCCAAAGTCCTTTGATGTCCTAGGTCGTTTACTTCTCCTTGGTTCAACTATTTCTTCAGAATCATCAGATTCAGAAATAGCTTGTTCTGAGTCACCCCCCACATTTGTCATCCTTTCCACGTGCTCGGGAATGGAACCTATGGTAAATGAATCTTCTTGAGATACTTCATTGGGCACACCAGTTTTCATAGGAAACACATCCTCAAAGAATGTTGCATCACGTAATTCCACAATTGTATTGACCTCAATGCCAGAGATATTTGATTTTACAACCAAAAATCTATAAGCATAACTTGTCTCTACATAACCCAAAAATATGGCATCAACCGTTTTCGGTCCCAATTTCTTCCTTTTGTGTTCAGGGACAAGTACCTTAGCAAGGCACCCCCACACTCGAAGATATTTGAGACTCAGTTTCCTCCCTCTCCACAACTCAAACGGACTACTCTCTGAATGTTTATGGGGAACTCTATTCAGAATATGGCAAGCCGTATTCAAAGCTTCCCCCCACATAAAGTTGGGTAATCCAGATGTTTGGAGTAAGGTATTTACCATATCTATTAAGGTTCTGTTTTTACGTTCAGCTATCCCATTTGATTGTGGTGAATAAGGAGCAGTTACCTCATGAACTATACCATGTAATTGGCAAAATTCCAAAAACAAATTCGAGGTATACTCTCCTCCCCTATCAGACCTTAACCGCTTAAGTACTTTACCGGTTTGAGTTTCGGCTTCTTTCTTATAAATTTGAAATTTATCTAATGCCTCATCTTTACTTCTAAGTAAAAAGACATAACAGTATCTACTCGCATCGTCAATAAAAGTTATGAAATAACGCTTTTGATCCCTCGTAGCAACACCATTAAATTCACAGATATCTGTATGCACTAAATCCAAAATTTCCGAATTCCTATTCACAGAATGAAAGGGCTTCCTAGGCAATTTAGCTTGTACACAGATTTCACATTTATTGTTGCTAATTTCAGATTTAGGGATCAAATCTAGATTCATCATACGCTTTATTGAGGCAAAATTAACATGTCCCAAACGTGAATGACATACATCCGATGAAACAAGATTCATGCAAATAGAACTATAATCATTCAAATTTAAAACGGAATTTGAAACAGGTTTAACATGAATCTTATACAAGTTCTCCACATCACATAAGTACCCCTTGCCAAAAAACAAAGAATCACGAAGGCATGTAATAATAGCCTTATTACATTTACAGTCTACTCTATAACCTTCCCTAACTAATATGACGCCACTAAGGATATTGCGTCGAATGGTTGGAACATGTCTGACTTTGTTAAGAGTCAAAACCTTCCCCAAAAGGAACTTCAAGTCCACCCGTCCTTCGCCTTTGACTTCTGCAGAACTGGAATCGCCTAAAGTCACGGATCGACCTCAAGAGGCCTGGTAAGACACAAACAGGGATTTATCAGCACACACGTGTACATTAGCCCTAGTGTCAATTATCCAATAAAGTGGTTCAAAAATAGAAAGGATTTCATGTTTAATAGACACGTACCCATCATTGAGGTTCAAGGATGTAGTCATCATGTTGACCACAGCCTCCTCAGTTGCAGATGCGGTAGCTTTCTTTGCCTTCTTATTAGGACAATCCTTGTTCCAGTGGCCAACCTGTCCACAAGTCCAACAAGGTTTGTTCTTCGGTTTCTTTTGGATCTTTGCCTTAGGTTTATGTGCATTCTTAGATTTCTTATCTTTGGTGTTTTTCGCAGAAGTAAAATTAAAAGTTGGGTTTGCTTCAGTAGGCACCTTGACCCCTTTCTCCTTTAAGTGTTCTTCTTGTATATTAATATCCATCATTAATTCATCCATTGACTGTGTCCCTTTGCGATGCTTCAGGGTCATACCAAACGATTCCCATGACTTAGGGAATTTTTCAATGATAGACATAACAACGAATTTATCAGGCAACACCATCTGGGCATCTGATAATTCATGAACCAGGAGTTGCAGATCATGGGTTTGATCCGAAACTGACTTACCCTCAACCATCTGAAATTTAAGAAATTTAGACACACAATATTTTTCAACACCTTGATTTTCAGTGCTAAAATTCTTAATCAACAAATTCCATAAAACCTTGGACGTAGTGACTGGCGGCTTTGAGTATGAATCATACAGTTTGTTATTTAAGCCAAACAGAATCAACCCGCGGCACGTTTTGTCACCCTTCTTCCAATTGGCAATTATGTTTTCATTATCAGGAATTGTTTCATCAGATATAGGTTCAGTTTCAGTTAAGTACTGATCAAAACCCGTAATATTCAGCCAAATTTCCATACGACTCTGCCAACGGGCAAAGTTCGTACCGGTAAATTTTTTAGGCATACTGTTTGTGTCAATTTTATTTCCCGAACCACCCAGACCGGCCATTGTTAATTAACGACAGAAAATGATTTCTTTAAGACTGTTGTTAATATTGGTTTACGTCGTTCATACAACAACGACAGGTGCAATTTAATTAACAATTCAGGCAGATCCAAAATAAGAAACAAAGATTAAACCAAGCAGAGGATCCACCGCCTGACAGTTGCGCCTTTGGAACGGGAAGATTGAGTCACACTTCGCTCAGGAGGACAAGTCCGCGAAGTGACTCCAGGGACGAAACGCTCACGCTCTGGATTAGGGTTCTCAAAACACTCGACGAAAAAGAAGCCGGAAGACGGAAGACATTCTCCACAATCCACAAGCCCCGAGCCCGAGCCCGAGCCCGGCCAGGCGAGGCGAGGCGTGGCGTGCGCGTGCGTGCGTTGTGATGTGGCAATCCCACCCACCAAGGAGGTAAGCATACCTCCCTCCTAGGACCCCTTGGACACTAGTGTCCCATGTGATCCTACATATGAGGACCACAAAAGTTCTAGGAGTGAGCAATATGGGATAAAACTTCTTTGTCATTTGCACTAGAGACAAACTACCTTTCTCACATGTACTTGCTGCACTACATTGGGCTTAACCCATGCTAAATAAATGACTTGCTACAGTAACAACACTAGAGTAATTACACGTTGCTACAGTAACCTCATTTATCTAACAGTTATTGTGGCAAAAAAGGAATGGAGCGGATGGGCGTGGAGGGAAAGTGGAGATGACGGTAATGGGAGATGGATTAGGTGGATTAGCTGAAAGTGGAGATGACGGTAGTGGGAGATAGGATTAGTGGACGGAAGTGGGAGATGGATTATGGAGGGGTACGGCAGATTCGCATGGAGATCAGGGTTGCGTGAAGATTTGTGTGGTGGAAAGGATCATCACAGAGATGATCAGGGGGGGATTGTGTGGGGGTGAAAGGCGGCTGAATAGCGGCTGGATGAAGAGGATTACCGGATCGATGGTGGTGAGAGGACTACACAGTGTGGATGACGTAGACGATGAACTACAAAGGGCGGTTGTCACTTCACCGCCGGACAAGAACACCTAGAACACATGATCTAAACCCCAATAAGAATTAGGATTTGATGTTCTGATACCACTTAATAGAGAATCTAATGAATAAAATTTAATACTAATTATCATGATCTAAACTAATCTAAAATTACTAACCAAAAAGAAATGATAGTATTCATCAAAAGATTTCATTCATCAACTCTGCTCTTTTCTGAGAGCATTACAAAGACTATATATAGGTGTTTAAACTCGACTCACAACACAACTAGCCAATGCGGGAGTAAAGCACAGGTTTTACAAGACAAACAGGGAAAATATTAAATAACCCCTAAAATGCAAGGAATCTGATAGAACATTATAAAACTACTAAATAGGCTATTTAAAAGACTATACTCATCCTACATCACCCTGCCTCTTCTTCACATGCCACTCCTCTTTCCCTTCTTTTTTGCTGTTGTCCCCCCTCCCTCCTCGTCCTCCTCAAGTGACAATACATAGAAATATAATTATAATATGTAATTATTTATATATGTATAAAGTATTAAGTAAACATATAAATGAAAATGAATTTTTAAAAACACCTAGGCTTTCGCCTATGCGCCTAGGCTGTCTGGGCATCCATGAGCAACGCCCGGTTGCCTAGACAACTATGGTTAGAAGTAGTCTACATGACATAAGTTGTACTATTAGATAAGTAGCATAACAGAAGCAGATTGATTATAGTCCAAACTGTCCAATCCCGGTCAGGTCCTGCCATAAAATAGTCTGTCCTACTAGAAAATAGTCTGTCTGCGATCTATTATTTTTTGCTATACAACGGTCTGTCTACAATCCATTGTTTTTTGCTAATTCAGTCCTCATTCCAGTTTGGTTCTGACCAATGTTGCTCACCCACTAACGGTTCTGCTTTCTATTTCATAAGCTTCTAGTTTGAGTTTGCTATATAAACTCAGTTAATCTCCATAGCCAACAATGATGAAAGTTTTTACTTGCTACTTGATTTGTCATTTTTTTTATTTCTGGATTTTACCGTGTTGGAGTATATTTTAAAAACCATCCCTACAAATTTTATGTTTGGTTTGCTGGATTGTAAAAATGGAGCTAATCTGGGGATTTATGATTATCCCACACTTTGGTCTCCATCAAAATAATGTTGCATGCATCAGCTTTGACTGGTGGTTGGAGCAACAAAAAAAATGAAACCTGCACTTGTTTGATACAGCAAATCAAACATTATAAAATAAGTTTACTGAATTTTAGGAATGTAGCATTTGGCTGGGGTACGTGCAACATTTCAATAAGTCCTGCTAACCAAATGTGCCCATAATCTATCATGTAATGGAGCTGATACAGAAAACTTATGCAAACAATAACCAATTTTTATCTGAGAAAAAACTTATTTCTATTATTGAAACCTACGAGGTTGGAGGGTTTTCTACACTTCACCTGTACTGATGACAAGCCACATTCAAAGTTCTTCAAATAGCCATTATCCTGCCAACGGAATCCCAGAAAAATGCTGATTTCGTTATCAGCAGACAAGAAGATTGATATTAGACATATTATGTTGTGCTATTATATGATTAGTACTAGTAAAATTTTAGGGCAAGGATGACATGCCTAGGAAAAAAACTACAAAATAGACGAGAGTGAACTATATATTACCGTGGTACAGTACAGTAGTAACCAATTCGTCAGGAATTATGAATTACTATCATCATTGGAAGTGTTACGAAGAGCTTTAAATAGATAATAATACGATTAGCTATCTAATAATAGCTCGATATTGATTTTAGAATCCTCTTCTATCAGATTTCAAATAACTAGGTACACAGTTAACTTTTAGATAGAAAAGACAGTTCAGTGGAAGTAAACAACTCAACGGAAATAGAGAAAGTGGAGTCTTTTTTTCATACATTAACCAAGTTTGAATACAGAAAACTTAAAATAAAAGACTTCATGTTTTCTTCAATCTAAACTAAATCTTGAAGGGCTACCAAGAAGTTCAATGCCTATTTTGTTATTGCTGCTTAATTTGTCATAAGGTCTTCCCTTAGTTGTGATTGCATTCTATTGCCTCCCAACCATGCCCTTAGATTTTCATATAGCCAACCACCTCATTTTTCACAAACAAACGACACATATACATGTCAATTTCCATTTTCTCGAAGACTTAGTTAATAGGAAGATCATCACATCTCAAGAGAAAATGGGAGAGCAAATGACTGACATCTTTATTAAACCGCTTCCACCTCTTCTCTTCCTTAATATGTGTAACAACCTAGGACTGCAGGATGTGTCCTCTCCAACTTGAGGCAGAGTGTTAGAGAGTAGGTGTTGTGTTGTTATTGGGCATACATGGGCCAACCAGCAATGCTTATCTTATTGTGTGCATGCAGTGCACCATACCTTGTAGCAGTCCTATATAAGGAGCAACTTATATGCTAATTACATCGAGTGGACAACCTTTTGCCCGTACAAACCTCTCAATCCGCTCCATCCAACTTAGATCCATCTCCTTCTAGACTTCTAGTGGTTGAAAGTATCGCTCTACTTTCATTTTACTAATCTTAAAACTTTTGATTTTGAAGCATTCTAATTCCAGGCCTGGTGAAATTGCATCAGCTAAGTTCTTGTGAAGTTTGAAGCCCCTGAATCTTTGAGTGCCCTCCTCTCCTGATCTGGTGGACGGATACACTCCATCTTTACTTTCATTAATTAACATTGCATTAGAATGGAAGAACATATGCATGGAATATCAGCATGAACTAGGTTTTTCAACAACTTCATAACAAATTAATTGTATACAAATTCAAAGTTGAAACTTATCTCAACTCTTGTAGGAAATATTGGGGTCATCATTAGTAGTCTTGAAACTAACAGTTGCAACAATCACACGTCTTTATTTAAGTCATACATTAGAGACAAATCCTTTTTCTTCTAGATCTATCAAAGGACTTTCCTAGTGCTCAATTGTGAGCATTTTCCTAATCAATGAACATTGAATGTGTTAGGAGTATTAGAATTAATAATAGACAAATCCTTACTTAAGCCCATTAGTGTTGGTTTACTTTATCCTATGCTACTGCCTATGTACAACTTATTTTGAGCCTATTATGTATATAGGACTCGTTGTATCTTTGTTTTGGTTGATGAACACTCTTTAAAATCATAATATGATCTAACTTTATTTTATCATTTGTTCTAAGCCTCATTATTACGTAAATAGCATATGTAGCTGATTTTCTTAGTCAGCTATCAGTGCTAGGGAGACCAGTCATGGATGATGTATTCCTAGTGAGGAGGCATAGGGAAACAACACCCACTGTCAGTTTTCTTAGTATCAATAGCTGACTGCTGGACATACTATATAAATTGGTTGTGTGGAAGCTAATTTTTTTAGTAACAATAGCTGACTCCTAGATACTAGGCTAATTATGTAATTTGCGTGATGTTAGGTTGTCAAATCTTAGTTCACTGTGTTGTTTCCGTGTATGAATCAATGTTGCTAGTGTACAGGGACTTATATGTAAAGTACAAGGACTTATATGTTAAGTGTCAAAAAATAAAACAAGGCAAATAGATAAATTGATAAGAGGAATCCCCTTCCTTTACATAGGAGAAGGGGGAAGCATACAGACTTTAGAGTAAACCTAATGGGCCAAGACACACTTGGGCCCATGTACAATTAGACACAAATTAATTAACTAAATTAACCAAACTCTCTAATACTTCCCCTCAAGCTGAAGCTTCGGAGAATCTCAAGTCAGCTTGCAAACAGACGTACAAACAAAAAGATAAAGAAGCAGAATAAAAACATAAGCCAAGCTCATACAAGAATTCTCTCCCTCAAGATTACAATACAACACTCATCCCTCAAAATTTTCCCCTCAAGTACATAACTCAAAGTAGGTGTGCGAATAGGTCAAATCTAAAGTATGATCAAGTTGCAGGTGTAGGTCGCAAATAGGTAGCAGAAGTTTCTTGATCAAAAACGATGTAGCATCTGGAGTACTAGTAAACTATAGGAAGAAGGCGTCAGAGTCTTCATCACAGTCGCTATCGTCGCAATCCAGAGTGTTGGTTCACAGTAGAAAAGTCCAGAGAGTGTCAGTTCACAAAGTCCAAAGAGTGATTGTTTACAGTAGAAAAGCCCAGAAAGTGTTGGTTCACAGTAGTAATAGTGACACAATCCGTGAAAGGGGATTTACACAAGAAGCAAGCCCAAATCCAAGACAATCATGATTAGAGCTTATTGGGCTCAAGTTGGGCTTTTATTTAGTTCTTTATGCATTTAGGAAATTTGTGTTATATTTAATTCCGAATTTCTTCATTAGGATTTTAATTCCATGTTTTATTTGTATGCATTAGGATTTTAGTTTTCTATTTTTTTTACTTGCACGTCAAGTCACAGAGTCTTATATAAGCCAGCCTCGGGGCCATTGTCTAGATAGTCGAATATATATTAGATTTCAATTTGTTTGTTTTGAATTTTATCTCTCTCTTTCTTCTTCTCCGTAGCATGGCTACATCAAGTGGTATCAGAGCCAAACCCTAAATTATTAGGGCACACCTCCTTTTCTTCCCCCTTTTTTTTTCTCTTTGGCCCTTTCGATCATTGTTCACCCTCCAGCTTCTGTCAACAGCCACCCTCCCGCTTCGGTAAGCTTCTCATCCTCTAGCCCCCTACCTTTTCTTTCCCCCTCTCCCCGCTCACCCTTACGACTCTCTCGCAACCCTTCTCCCTGATCTTCCGCAAGCCATCCCACCAGATGTCGCCTACCAACAGCAGCCGCCCTGACGGACTGATTCCCATCTCCATAAAGCCCGCCCAGCACATTAGCGACTCCAAACCTCTTTGTTTGCAAATGCTGGCAACAGCTACGAGTGGATAGTTGTGGATCCTTCTGGCATAGCGCTCAAACCATCAACAACCATTCGCATCAACTCATCAAGTTTCTCCGTCAATTCTGCCCCCCCCCCCGTCCCTTTTCTTTTCTTGGTCTCCGCAAGTCCTTCACCCCACCTACTTCAAATCCACCCACCGTTAGTTACCATCCCCTGACGGACGCCCATTGCCCCCATTCACCGCTCAATTGATCAACTACTCACACTAGCAGCAGCCGCCTCAGCCGCAATCTGGCCAACAGGTCGCAGCCGCAAGTGCCCAACATAGGCAAGAACGATTTTCGAAGCATCATCCAACAGCTTACTTCAGGGACATCATCTCTCAACTGCCTCGCCTACCGAACAGCCACACCTACACATAGCCCTGCTCCCCTTTCCCGCTTCTACAGGTCGTCTCAGCAACAACAACAACAACAAGGAGCATCTTCTACAAACTGCCGACAATAAGAATCTACAAGTACGGCGACTCCAGGCTGCTAATGAGCAGCCCCAAAAATTTCCTTCAAAGGCACCTCCTTCTATATCAACTTTAAGGAGATTTTCTTCTCCAAAGAAGCATGGTGACTGTTCAACAAGTCAACGACAAACTAGATGGCTTCATGGCCATAAATGTTGCCACCTTGGAGGCTATTCAACAACAATTAGACAACCTAATGAAGCAACTGGCAGGTATAGTTCAACAATAAGATGATATAGTTCAACAACAACACCAACTGGACACCTCGATGCAACGATAAGAGGAAATAATTCAACATCAATCCCAACATGATGACTCTTTTAAACTTCTCCTCCATCGTGTTACAACCTTCGAACAACGCGTGAATACACTAGAGGCCAACAGCAGCAACAATGTTCGTCAACCAGCCCCTCAACCCATACAAGCATAGCGCATTGTTAAACTGAAGCTACTGGAGTTCCATGGGTGTGATGCCAAGATTGTGCTTGATTGGTTGCACTGCGCTGACAAGTATATCCAGTTATACAAAATCTTTGGTGAGGCAACCAAAGTCCTGATCGCCACCTCCAAGTTTCGGAGCCGCTCTAGCATGGTGGAACCAACCGAGAGATGACCCCAATAACACATGGGGGGAATTGCATCCTTTGATTGTGCAACAATTCTTACCTCAGGATTACAAGCAGAAGGCCTACTTGGCGTATCAAGATCTCAAGCAGGGAGACGACACCGACACCAACTATGCCAACAAATCTCAAGAATTGTGCAATCGATCTGAGGTTTGAATGGATGCTACCGTTGCAATCGCAAATTTTTGCATGGGACTTCGCAATGAGGTAGTTGATCATCTAGCAGTCATGCATTTCACTTCTCTAGATGATGCTATTCAAAGTGCTGAAAGAATTGAGGAGATCAGGTGTCATCCCTGACTATGGTCACCTGGGTTGAAATCACGTCAAGGGGCGACTACTATAACAACACCGACTACTAAAGGCTAACCCTCCAAACCAGTTGTCACCAAGCCTATCCAATGTTTTTTCTGTCATGCATATAGTCATCGCTCAAACCAATGTCCATGTCGTGCGATGACTACAAGAATAATGAAAGACAATGATGGCATAGAATATGAAAAGATGTCTTTTCGGCTTCAGAACCTAGTGGCGAGGAAGAAGAGGAAGAAGAAACATGTGACCCTGCTCTACAAAATCGGATCCTCATGGCTATACAGAGTCCACCTCCTGATGACTGGCGTCGCACGACATTGTTTTATTCAGTTGTGGAGTTCGAGGTTGCATGTGTGTACTGACAGTTGATGGAGGATCTTCAGCCAATATAGTGTCTTCTTCGATTGTTCGGGAATTGGGATTGCAACTGGAGCCCCATCCCAAGCCGTATCGCATACGGTGGGTTGAAGACACTTCTCAGACAGTGACCTACTGCTGCAGAGTTCCTTCTCACTTCATGGTGTTTACAACGATATAGTCCTTTGTTATGTGCTCACTATGACAACTTTTCACATACTGCTTGGTCATTCATGGCAATATGATCGTCATGTGTGACATGATGGGTTCTACAACACATACTCATTTTGACTTGGCAACGCCCGACAGCTCTTCTGATGGACATCCTATAGTTTTAGGAAGCTAGGTTGTGTCCTTCAAGAGATGCCTCCCGTCAGCTAATAGCAAGGATATATTGGCCTTGTCCCGCTTCACTGGAGGTTCACATTTTTAAGGGGAGGATATTGATGCAATCCATGAAAGGGGATTTTCATGGGAAGCAAACCCAGATCCAAGACAATCCTAATTAGAGCTTATTGGGCTCAAGTTGGGCTTTTATTTAGTTCTTTATGCATTTAGGAAATTTGTGTTACATTTAATTCCGAGTTTCTTTATTACGATTTTTATTCCTTGTTTAATTGGTGTGCATTAGGATTTTAGTTTTCTATTTTGTTGACTTGCACGTCAAGTCATAGTGTCTTATATAAGCCATCCTTGGGGCCTTTCACTACTACAGAAGTGGCCTTTGGCGTCGGTCGTTTAACCCCATTTGGCGTCGGTTTTCGACCGACACCTATGTGGGCGCCGCTAAAGGTCGAACACTTCGGCGTCGGTTGTTTAACCGACGCCTATTTAACCTATCGGCGTCGGTCGTTTAGTATATAACCGACGCCAAAAGGGTTCGCGCCACATAAAACGGCGTCAGCTAGGGCACTTTCTGCGTCGGTTATTTACTAACGGACCGACGCCTATATTACTTATAGCGTCGGTCTTTTAGTAGATAACCGACGCATAAAGTGTCCTAAATGACGCCATTTTTTGTGGCGCGAACACTTTTGGCGTCGGTTATATACCAAAAGACCGACGCCTCTAATTTAAATAGGCGTCGGTTTGATACGTATATCCGACGCCATTTCGAGGACTGCTTTGGCCACATAAGGCGTCGGTTATCTATAAATAACCGACGCTGTAGATCTTTGCTGACGGTTTTTTATAAATAATCGACGCCTATTTTTTTTTTCATATCAGTTTGCAGGCCTGTTGTGGCTGGTCAGCAGGATGAGAACCTGCAGTTCAGTTTTCTGAACTGCAGGTTTACGACATCCATTGATATCAGCCTACAAACAGGCCGCAAACCTGCAAAAGTCATAAGCAAAATTTCACACAAGTACATACATTCAGACATCAATTCAATTCTCACATTCACACATATAGAAACATTCAAATACATGTATTAACATTCAGAAATATTCATTTCAAAGTATCATTCATTATCGCTATCAACATCCCAATTATATCTTACAGTTGCCACTGCTTGTATGGCTTTTGCCCATTCTTCTGTTACTTCATTTAATGCTTCTATCGTATATGGAGCATGTATATTTTTTAAGTGTTTACCTATAGTGTTGTTAGTTTTAAACACCTGCAAAGAGAATGATGTATATATATAAGTAATAATATAAAAATAAGATAAGATTAATATATTGCATACTAACTAATGAGAGTATATATAATACCTCATGTATGGTATCGATGTCCAATGCGGCATATTTGATAATCATCTGCATAAATCGCATCACATAGTATGCGCATGCCCAGCCATTGTCTTGTGTAGCACACTATAAATTGAAACATACAAAATAATACAACTAAGCACAATTCACATCAATAATATATATATTCGAGTCGGGAACTTACTTGTACGTTCTGCCAATTTATTGGCTGGTTCTTTTTCCTTGGGACCGTTCCTCCAGCCTTTTTGAATGCATCTAAACCCCTACATGTTAATATAACACAATAAATTGCATAAGTAAATAGTAATGTAATAAAAGATGTTAACGGATATAAAAATGAAATATTTCTCACCAGAATAATGGCATTCTCATTACGTGTCTAATTTTAGGGTTCAATGTACTCCCCGCAGGATCTAGATAATAAACAGTGAATGTCCCGGGGACAATAACTAGTAACTCCCAATGTCTACCGCTAGAGGTAAGAAGTTAACAATTAATAACTCAAAATGCAAAATAAAAATGGAATTTTCTTAAGTCCAAATTATAAATAAAGTAAACTTACTTGACATTGAATGGAGCTATTATTATCGTCTTCTTTTGCTGACCAAAAATTGTAAAAGCATCTATACAGTATTGTTGAACATTATCAGGGTCTTTAGCTACCAAGCTAATCAATGACGGAATCAAAAATCCCAAATGATCAAATGCAAATTGTTTGCAATGATCTTCGACTAAGTAGCTGCAAAACATATAGGCGTATGCATTAATATATAAGAAACCAGATCACCGGATCTTACACAAGGTATATGGATGTATAAACAAGATCTCACCTCATCCATGTCTCTATCATTGATGTATTCAGCCAATCATACATAAACAGCTCAATAATATCTTGTATAAATAAAGAGCTATCGTATGATTGACCTGCATAATCTGCATCTAAAGAAATAATTATAGGGCAATGTACATTATGTGCCCGTAGCCAACATGCCATTCCCCTACAAGCAGGACCTAACGGGTATGTTAGGTCAGTTGGAACCCAATCGGGTAATGCGGGAAGTGGAAGTGGAGGCCTAGGTGCTCCTGGTGTCTTCTTTTTAACCTGTACATATAATTTCAGATCAGTTGACATCATATATACACATTAACAGTCTAAATCAATGTAAATTTATCTTACAATTTCAGTCGTGTAGACGACATCTGCTTTGGGCCACAATATCACCCCGCCTTCTGCATCAGCAAGTCTATCAATATCCGGGTGGGGATATGGCAATGTAGCTTCTCTCCAATCAGGTAACACACGTATCGGGCTCACACGAACGTAGTCCTGTGGCATTGGAGTCCCGTGAAACATTGCCCCAGGAAGGGACGGGTAAGCCTGCGCCTCTGCAACAACGTAGTCTTGCATTCTTAAGCGGCATGGCTTCAATGCCTACAAATTTACGTAAAGAATATTATACATATATACATATCATCTTGAAAACATAACAACTTGAAAAGACTAACTACAATGTCATAAACAATACTTACAGCAGACGTGCTAGGCGATGGGTCTCCAGGATTACTCGCAGTCTGTGCATCAGGAGAAGAGTGGGTCGCCATAGGCGTATTGGAAGCATGAGATGCCTGCCACCGCAGCAATTCTTCCTTGACCTTCTCAGCAACTACATCGTTGACCTTCTTAGCAACTAAATCCTCAACTCTCTTATTCTCCTATACATGGATAAAAGAAACATTAGCTTCTTATTAATGAATTTCCTTTTGCAGTAACATTCTAAAAAAAGAATAGGTTACCTCTTCTTGAGAAAGTCCCGCTCTGGGTTTGCGCTGGGATGGCCCAAAGAATGCTTTGATGCCAACACCAGCGCCGAAACCTCTAACACGTCCAGGATGCTCTGGGTTACCCAGAGCAACTGTCAATTCATCCCTTGTGCCCTGAGGGATGAACGTGCCTTGTTTCCTCTGCTCGTGCAGCTCCCGCTAATCACCATAAACAGAAATTGGTAAGTTAACACCACAAATAATCAATATTCAAACGATTTCTCTAAGAGTGTTATTTTACCATTTTTGCAGCCGCCTCAGCAGTTACAGGCTTCTTTATTTCACCCTTCTTGTTTTGCCTGCTAGCTATCCAGATATCATGGCGAGGCATGGGTGTGGCAGACTCCTGAGTAGGAGCAGACTCCTGAGTAGCCGCAGACTCCGCCTGTAGTCTTTGGCGAACGCTTGCATAGCCTTTTGGACCCATAGTGTGGTCATGCACATTCAGTGCACGTCTTGCTTTTTGTGCGTCACTGAGGGCCTAGTTAGTATGCACATTAATGATTTGGTTAGTAGCACTAAATGCTAATCTTGAATAGGTGAATACAATGTATATTAATTAAATTAGGAGTGACGCCTAATACCTTGAATTCTTCAGATTTTCTTGAAGCAACAAAATTGTCCCAATCTTCTTTGTCCAAGAAGTTCCATTGTTCAAGGGCTGACTTCTTCTTCTTATCACCCTCTTTTATGTATTCTCTGTTCAGATTTGTCCTATAATTCCTAAGCATATTTCCAGCGCGTTGCATCACATTTTTACGATGCAACTTCTCATCCAATGCAAACAGATTCTGTAAAATAGAAATGTTATTAACTAGTATCCAAAATAGAATTGCAAATAATAGAATTTGTAATCTACAAAATAGAATTGCAAATAATAATAACTCACGCATAAATCCTTCCATATCAAGTCTTTTTTCCCTTGAGGAACTTTATGCCAATTGTCATACTTAACACCACAATGGCTCCGAGTGGTACACCCAAGATAGTTCACAAAATTATTGCGGTTCACTCCAATTGGATTTCCTCCATTATCAAACTCCACCACCAATTTGGATCCACTACCACTTAGCGCTAATAACTTCTTCAACAGAGTGATGCCCCTTTTCTTGTTAAGTGTTTGGTGTTGCGCATCAAGTTGCTCCAGTGGGTACAGGTGCATCAACCTAAAATTTGACAAAAATAAAACACACTAAATTAGCCCAATATAGAAATATAGGATATATGACATAACTAGAAGATAATGAATTTTATAGAAATACAGGATATGTTTTTAGAACTTACATTAGTATCCTCGCCATGCTCATCATGGACAGCATGCTCATCATGGACTTCATGCTCATCATGGACATCATGCTCATCATGGTCAGCCATCTGAAAATGTCATTAAAAAGGCAAACATTTAGCATTTCTATTAACTAGAAAAAGGCAAACATTTAGCATTTGTATTAACTAGAAAAAGGCAAACATTTAGCATTTGTATAAACATACATGTCTCTAAAATTGTGATCTTTTATCAATTAACAATCCTTCATTGTGATCTCCGCGCACATATAAGTCATCATTAGCTTCAATATTTTGTGGAGTTGGCAACCCAACTGAGAATGGACTGGAGTCATCATACTTATCATAGTACTCTTCTTCATCTATAGGATCTTCAATGAACTGTCTTTTACCATGAAGAACAACCGACCATTTATCATTTGCAGGATCATCGATATAGAATATTTGTTTCGCCTGTGATGCCAATATGAATGGTTCACCCTTCTCGCCAATCTTTTCAAAGTTCACCAAAGTGAAACCCAATTCATCCACTATAACGGTATCTCAGCATCATGCACAATGTTTGTAAAGATAGGAGGTGGATCGGTGTGCTCTACCCTACAACTATCCAGCATCGCATCAACGATGTCTGCTGGAACTGGTTCGTTCACATTTACGTCATCGGAGGCAATTTCTTCTTCCACCCAAGCACTGCTATCGACATCTACTTGTTTCGATTTTGAAATCTCTCCATGCCAATGCCATTCTGTATAGCCTTGTACAATCCCGTTGCACATGACATGACTTTTGATTTCCTCACCAGTGTTGACTTTCAAGTTGTTACCGCAATGCCTACATGGACAGTAGAACCTATCTGTAGGTTTTTTCCTATGTTCTTCGGCAAATCTAATAAACTGATCAAGACCAGATATAAACTCTGGGGTGCAACGATTACGAATGAACATCCATGATCTATCCATTCTATGATCAGAGAAAACAAGTATATATTAGGAAAACAAGTGATTGTTCATTCTAATGATTGTTCACATTCTAGGCCTACAAACACATTTGATGTCATTCTTATATATAATAAATGTGTACCACCTATCCCATCCTTGAACACCTAATCTCACTAGTAAGTGTATAATGTGTATTGGGTTTTCAAGAAAATTTCGGCAGCATTTCCCCGCTGTTCTCTAAGTACATATGTACTTAGAGAATAAACAGGGAAATGCTACCAAATTTTTCTCGAAAACTCAATACACATTATACACTTACATCCTAAGTGAGATTAGGTGTTCAAGAACAGTCCCAAACCGGGGACTATCCAAGATTTACTCCTAATGAGTCAATCTTGGACGGGTTTCTAGGCCAACAAACACAATAATAGATATCTACAATGAAGTCGGACTCCATACAAACAATACATAATTTAGTGATTGTTCATTCTAATTTATACCGATGTACAAGTAATATAAAAAACAATGATTGTTCACATTCTAGGCCAACAAACACATGTGATGTCATTCTTATATATAATAAATGTGTACCACCTATCCCATCCTTGAACACCTAATTTCACTAGTAAGTGTATAATGTGTATTGGGTTTTCAAGAAAATTTCGGCAGCATTTCTCCACTGTTCTCTAAGTACATATGTACTTAGAGAACAAACGGGGAAATGCTACCAAAATTTTCTCGAAAACTCAATACACATTATACACTTACATCCTAAGTGAGATTAGGTGTTCAAGAACAGTCCCAAATCGGGGACTATCCAAGATTTACTCCTAATGAGTCAATCTTGGACGGGTTTCTAGGCCAACAAACACAATAATAGATATCTACAATGAAGTCGGACTCCATACAAACAGTACATAATTTAGTGATTGTTCATTCTAATTTATACCGATGTACAAGTAATATAAAAAACAATGATTGTTCACATTCTAGGCCAACAAACACATGTGATGTCATTCTTATATATAATAAATGTGTACCACCTATCCCATCCTTGAACACCTAATCTCACTAGTAAGTGTATAATGTGTATTGGGTTTTCAAGAAAATTTCGGCAGCATTTCCCCGCTGTTCTCTAAGTACATATGTACTTAGAGAACAAACGGGGAAATGCTACCAAAATTTTCTCGAAAACTCAATACACATTATACACTTACATCCTAAGTGAGATTAGGTGTTCAAGAATAGTCCCAAACCGGGGACTATCCAAGATTTACTCCTAATGAGTCAATCTTGGACGGGTTTCTAGGCCAACAAACACAATAATAGATATCTACAATGAAGTCGGACTCCATACAAACAGTACATAATTTAGTGATTGTTCATTCTAATTTATACCGATGTACAAGTAATATAAAAAACAATGATTGTTCACATTCTAGGCCAACAAACACATGTGATGTCATTCTTATATATAATAAATGTGTACCACCTATCCCATCCTTGAACACCTAATCTCACTAGTAAGTGTATAATGTGTATTGGGTTTTCAAGAAAATTTCGGCAGCATTTCCCCGCTGTTCTCTAAGTACATATGTACTTAGAGAACAAACGGGGAAATGCTACCAAAATTTTCTCGAAAACTCAATACACATTATACACTTACATCCTAAGTGAGATTAGGTGTTCAAGAACAGTCCCAAACTGGGGACTATCCAAGATTTACTCCTAATGAGTCAATCTTGGACGGGTTTCTAGGCCAACAAACACAATAATAGATATCTACAATGAAGTCGGACTCCATACAAACAGTACATAATTTAGTGATTGTTCATTCTAATTTATACCGATGTACAAGTAATATAAAAAACAATGATTGTTCACATTCTAGGCCAACAAACACATGTGATGTCATTCTTATATATAATAAATGTGTACCACCTATAACAAACACATTGTCCAACATTAGGTTCAACACTTGAAACATACATTCATTTTCAACATAAAAAATTGTATCATTAGGGTCCAACATGTGGATTATATGGGACATACACATCAAGGTGGTCATAAGGGAGGATATTTCCTTATTTATGAGTAAGCGATATAAGATTAAGATCCATATAAAAATTAGGGCAGAAGGAAGAAATAAATCTTCTTTAGGATACAATAGACCCTTATGGATGTATTTAGGGTCATAGATACCATCATAGAACAAAAGGGGTACACTCTAGGATTTAAGATCACACTACATCATGTATTTTATACAAAATTACATGTATGTGTATATAAAAAATATATTTATAAGGAACTTCTATACATATCTAATCAACAAATCAGTAATTAACTAAGTATTCATCAATACTTACTATTAATCAGTATCTCTAATCATTAAAATCGGCAAGCAGATCAGTAATTGTAAATAACAAACTATGAATTGTTGAATTAAAGTAATCACTAAAGTAATACTAACCAGTAGTACCAATCATTAATCACTTAAAGCAGCAAGGAAATCAGTAAAACTAATCATGCATTACTAGTATAATAGAGCAATAGGATATTTACTTCGATGCATTACAGCAGTACCCAATTATTTCATTAATCACTGAAAGCAGCAAGGAAATCAGTAAAACTAATCATGCATTACTAGTATAATAGAGCAATAGGATATTTACTTCGGCGGCAAGGAGCAGCAACAAGGTCCAGGCGTCAGGTAGGCAGGCAGGCGTCGGTGGGCGGCGGCAAGGACGTCAGGAAGGCAGGCAGGCGTCGGCGGGCGGCGGCAAGGAGGAAGGCGGCGCGGCGGCGAGCTCCAGGCGTCAGGCAGGCAGACCAAGGACCAGCAGCGTCGGCGGCAACGATCTCCAGGCGTCCGGAGAAGGGGGCACGGTCCAGAAGGGGGTGCAGCAGCAGTGGCGGCGGAGAAGGGGGCGCCGGAGTAGCAGTGGGGCACGACGACGCTGTCATGGAGAACAAGGAGCAGAGAAATCGACGGCGACAGCGTGGGAAATCGACAGAGAAGCAGAAAAAAGGGCTCGCAATGAAACAGAAGAAAGGGGAAGAGTCGGGCATCGCGGGTTATAAAGTCCCAAATAGCGTCGGTTTCTTACAACAACCGACGCCTAAACATCTTTAGAGTCGGTTGTTGGAAAAAACCGACGTCCAATTGGATGATATTTTCATGAAATTGTTTGGCGGGAACCACCTTCAGCGTCGGTTATCCTTGAATAACCGACGCTGAAGGTGACACTTTTCGCGCAAATTTTCATCGCACATAGGCGTCGGTTTCTACCTAAATAACCGACGCTGAAAATGACACTATTTTTTTTGATCAAAAAATGGATTTCGCGGGCGACTTTATGCGTCGGTTTGTTATAAACAACCGACGCTGAAGACAAAGCGGTACCCGTGTCTAGCTAGTCTTCGAATATAGACGTTGGTTTTCGTAAACAACCGACGCCTAACATAGAAGGCGTCGGTTTTCCTTAATAACCGATGCCCAGAAAAGTGTCACTGAATGCTATTTCTGTAGTAGTGTTTGTCCAGGCAGTAGAATATGAATTAGATTTTAATTTTCTTGTTGCAAATTTTATCTCTCTCTTTCTTCTTCGTGGCGTGGCTACATCAAATAGTCAACGTGCAAAGAAAGCATGGACAAGTAAAGAGTCAACATGCATAAAGCATGGACAATCTCAACGTGCAAATAAAGCACGGACAAGCCAGAGAGTGTTGGTGCACAGTTGAGTGGACGCAGTCCGATAGAAGACAATCAGCAAACCAAAAGGCAACAAAAGCAAAAATAAGCTCCAGATACAAAGCACTCCAAGAAGCAAATAGCAGTAAGCGTTAATAGTAGAAGTCTACAACTTCTTCAAGAAGTACATAAAGATCCACAAAAATATATTGCAGTAGAATATAATGTTCATTTTCTCCATCTCACCTCTCCTCTATTTCTCCCCCTCACACCAACCACGAAAAGAGTCAAGGGAGTGGTTGGGGTGGAGAGTAAAAAACAATGGTAGAAGCAAGGGCTACGTAGGCAAGTATGTGGAGGAAGTAACTAATAACTCGAGTCGAGGTGCAAGATGACTCGATTACATAGAGTCGGATAGAAAAATAAATGGATCTTTTACGACCCGAAAAGAAGATTTGTCATTTTCTTTCCTTTGGCAACTATAACATTAGGAAGTGGTTCATTAGGCTGGTCAAAAGATGTGATTTGATCTTCGCCTTACGGAACAAGAACAACTATTCTTGTCCTTTCCTCTTACGATATAACAAAGAGAGTGACTTATTTACTAACCGGTCAAAGGTACTTTCTTTCTTTCTTTCCTTTTCTTTTTAAGGAGTCAATTCATCAAGTTTGACTTATCGGGCTAATCATCGTCAAAAAAGGCAATAGAGTGGAGAATAGAATAGCGGAAGGCACAAGAGAATGGGCCAATTAAGGGTGTCAGTTTCACTGTTGCTTAAATCATAACGTGAGTGATTTCAATGCTCTAGTTCCCAAGGAACCTTTATCCGTGATGGATTGGATGAGGGTTCCTGTCATGGATCGAGATACAAAACACTCCAAGAAGTATATAGCAGTAAGCGTCAATAGTAGAAGTCTACAACTTCTTCAAGAAGTATATAAGCAGATAAAGGTGGTTGGGAAGGAAAACTTTGACCGAAAAGATTCACTCTTTATGATGGTAGAAGAAAGGATAAGACCATAGAGGTTGGGGTCATGACGCATGGCAGGCGGCCAGGCCAAGAAGCGATGGCAGCCGCCTACAGACGGAGGCTCTTTCTTTGTCTTCCTAGATTAGAATCGATGCTCTGATACCATGTCAAAAAGTAAAAGAAGGAAAATCGATATATTGATAAGAGGAATTCCCCTCCTTTATATAGGAGGAAGCGTACATACTTTAGACTAAACCCTAATGGGCCAAGAAGAACGTGGGCCCATATACAATTAGACACAAATTACTAAATTAACTAAATTAACCAGATTCTCTAACATTAAGGTTGGTGATCTATTTGTATCTCTAATATCAACAGTACTTACTATAGCAGCACCAACTTTAGGGGTGCTACCATCCTTACGTGCGTCAAATCCAGCCCTTCCACCTTCAGATTTTTCCCTTGGACCCTAGCGGTCACCTAGGGGGGTGAGGCTCTCTCTCAACAGAGAGATTGTTGTCCTCACTTTTTCTCCAGCCGAAACTCAACAAGTTTTGTCCCTACATTCAAAGGGACCTATGTGGCTATAATGAAGCCTTTTCCCACTAAGGGTTGGACCGTGAGGTGGGCTAACATCTCTTCGACCTTGCCCCAGAAGGTCATATGCATCGTAGCTTCAAGGAGGCTGCAGTAATGTTTCCCCCCTCTACTTTAGCCGCAGAACGCTATAGCAGGCGCAGTGCAACCCTGTTACATTGTCTGATTTTGGGTGTTTTCAAGAATATTTTGGGGCATTGAAGAAGCATAATTTGTTTAAAAAAATTCCTTCCTATAAGGCATCCAAACCATAACATTACTGTAACAAATTCTGATACCAAGCTCACAAAGTCTGAAATTAAGTGAGTAAAGTCTGATGTAAAGTCTGCAAAGTCTGGTTTCAAGTTGCAAAGTCTGATTTCAAGTTGCAAAGTTTGACTTCAAGGTTCTTCATTGTTTTGGTTTGATCTCAAGCCCCTTTGTGTTGATTTAATATCTTCTAATCAACATGGCTAATAAGAAGAACGCTCAGGAGGAGGTTTCATATCAGGTCTCATTGTATGAAGAAGAATATCTTCATTTGATATGTCTCTGAGTTTCATGTCAAGCCACATCTTTAGTAGTTTCCATTGTGGAAAGGGCTAGTCCATCAGCATGCATCTCTGAGGGTTCCAAGGAATCGATGTCCAAGTCAGATTGTGTTCTAGATTCAAGTGCAACTGATCATATCATGGGGGTATCTGAGATGTTCACCACCTATACTAGTAATCCCGACCTACCCATTGTTACCCTTGCAGATGGTTTTAGTGTGTCTATTAAGAGAATTGGCGTGGTGACACTGACTCCATATATATCCCTTCCATCCATGTTGTTCATCCCACACTACCCTTTTAAATTATTATCAATCAGCATATTAACTCATTATCTTCAAACCTCTATCACTTTCTTACCAGATACTTATGTTATACAAGACTTGAAGATGAGGAAGACAATTGGCGAAGGGTATGAACTGGATGGACTTTACTATTTGAGTAGGTCTCCCACATCTTGTATCGCATCTTCCCCATTGGTGGTACATAGTCGTCTTGGTCATGCGTCAATGGATAAGCTTAAAGTTTTGGCCCCATGTCTATCCCACCTATAAGTGTTGTAGTGTGTCATATCAATTAGGGAAACATACAAGGTCTATTTTTTAGGTCTACAGAGAGTCAAAAAACAGTGTCTTTTTTTGAGTTAGTTCACTCATATGTTTGGGGTCCGAGTCGGGTAACCTCTAAGCTTGGTTATAGGTATTTTGTTATCTTTGTTGATGAATATTCACGTGCTACATGGATTTATTTGATGAAAGAAAGATTTGAACTTTGCCTACCTTTAAATATTTTTGTGCAGAAGTGGAAACCCAATTTAAGAAGAAAGTATGTACTCTTCGTTCAGATAATGCTAGAGAATACTTTAGTCATGATTTCACCCATTTCACCTCCACCCATGGCATCATCCACCAGTCATCTTGCCTACATACACCGCAACAGAATGGAGTGGTTGAAAGAAAGATTCAACATATTGTGGAGAGTGCACATACCCTTCTTCTTCACATGCATCCCAAAAGAATTTTGGGGCGATGCAATTCTCACCGCCACTTACCTCATAAATTGTATGTCGTTGCCTTCATCTGTAATCCAAAACCGCGTACATGTTCAGATTCTTCATCCTATAAGGCCATTGTTGTAATGACCCTAACCTGGGTTATGAGTTAAACCCTATTGTTTTGGCTAATAAAGTTTCTTAGAACTTTAATATAATCCTCTAAGGTGTTTTGTTATCATGTGACATACTTATGTTCCAAGTTTGGTCATGATTGAATGTTGTTTGAGCAATGTTCCTTTGTTTTGGACCAAAGTGAAATTTACCCAAGATGAGGGGTTATATTGCAATGTCACATGTTGAACGTGCCCTAAGTGTTTTAGAATTATAAGAAAGAGAATGGTGCTAAGTGTAGACTTGTGGAAAGCCTAAATTCCAAGTTTGAACTTGTTTGAACAATGCTAGTACTTTGTGCACCAATTTTGGTACGAATTGTAATTTACCCAAAATATAGGGTTGATATGCAAATTACCACCTCTAGAGTGTTCCTACTTCCTCTATGTATCATTTAGAGGAGAGATAAATAATGAGACACCATATTTGAATCATTTATGAGTGGTAGTATTCTTGGTGATGAAAAGACCAAGAAAGGGGTTGAATGGAAACCCTAATTTGAGCTTGTATTGAGTGTATCGGGTTGTAGTGTTAAATGGGAGTCCCTATCGGCCAAGGAGCCAAAGAGGAGACCCCCATATCGTGTTGTTAACTCTTTGAGTTTTCAAAAACGAGCTAAGAACCTCAATAAAGCAATGGATATCAGCTTGCAACTTTCCTTGGGAAAGGTTGCATTGAATTGTGAATATAATAATGTGAGTGGAAATGGCTTGTCCTAAATGATAACCAAAGGGGGGGGGCGACCCTTATCCCTTGAATTCTCCTCAAGTTTTTATTTTGCATGGAAAGATAAATATGGAATGCATGCAAGTACATGTGTCAATCCATGCCTGGCCATGTGGCACCTACTAGTAGTAAGGTGATGACACCTCTTACACTCTCTCCCATGAACCTCAAGTATATATACCCTTCCTTTCACCCCTTAGTGAAATTTTTCGAATCCTACCACCTCCTTTCTCTTAGATATCATGCATAGAGCCTTGTTTATCATCCATAGGGCTTGGGTGTCGGCCATAGCAAGTGGTATCGGCCATAGCATGTTGATATTGGTCATAGCATGTTAATATTGGCCATAGCAAGTTGATATCAGCCAAATAAAGTGATATTGACCACAAGTGAAAGGGATATTGGCCACAAGTGAGGGCTTATCATGCATGAGTAGTGAGGTATCATGCAAAGGTGCTAAGGAGCAAGAAGGAGCTCAAATCTTAACCCTAATCATCTTCAACCTTGGATTGAAGCATGGATCTAGGGTTATGATTTTCCTTTCTTTTCTTCTTCACTAAGTTCTTAACTATGGTGATTTCTTGTATATGAAGGAGTTGTGAACAATCCTTGGACTTTTGATAAGTCATCTTCAACCTTAGGAACGTGGATCTTTGGAGCTTGGAGCTTTGAAGTTGTTCTGAAGGCGGGTTATATAACTTGAACCCAAACATGTTATTATTCACCATCTTTCTTGCTATACATGATGATCTACTTTCAATTCCGAAATTTTCTTGAATACTTGATATATTTATGAGTTTTAGTAGTTGCTTAGACCTGTAATTCTTGTACTAGAACAAGTAGAACGAAGGTATAGAGCTTGAAGATGATGGTATCACCTTATAAAGTGATATTGGGTTCAAGCACACAAGCAAACACCTCTAACCCGATATTGTGATGCACCTACCCCACTAAAATGATATGGATATGAGTTTATAATTTCTTGCATGATATAGTGATGTAGTATACACCTCTTGCACGATATGAGGTCAAGCATACACCTCAAAAACGATATTGGATTAAGTACACACCTATTTGCCCGATATGGTGTGAAGCACACACACACCTCTTTGCCCGATATGGTGTGAAGCACACATACACCTCTAAAGTGATATGGTAAGCACACATACACCTCTTTGCCCGATATGCTGTGAAGCACACGCACACCTCTTTTGCGGATATGGTGTGAAGCACACATACACCTCTAAAGTGATATGGTAAGCAAGCATACACCTCTAAAGTGATATGGTAAGCAAGCATACACCTCTTGCCCGATATGGTAAGCACACATACACCTCAAGGTCGATATGGTAAGCATGCATACACCTCAAGGTCGATATGGTAAGCACACATACGCCTCAAGGTCGATATGGTAAGCACACATACACCTATAAAGTGATATGGGTAGCAAGCATACACCTCTAAACTGATATTGGGTTAAGCATACACCTCTTGGCCGATATGGTGTTGAGCACACATCTCTAAAATGATATGGTGGATAGCCCAATACACTAGATGACAAAAGTCGCAAGGTGGTTAATACCCTAGAACATGTGATGGCCAATACACTAAAGTATGGTGTGGCCAATATCTTCAAGTGAGGTGAGGATATTACACCCATGAAGGGTGAAGTTGATACACCATATGAATGGTAAGGTTGATACATCGATGGGTAAGGGTATGAGGGATATGATGATGCCTAGTCCGATATACACCTAACCCAATACATGTGTTCAACTTGACATACATGATTCAATTCGATACACCGTGTAAAGGTGAGGGTAAAACACTCTTAGGAGTGATGAGTGTAACACCAAGTAATGGTGTGGCTAATGCCTTGATAGGTGAAACACCTAAAGTGGTTGATAATGATCAACCCTATATCAACAATGCCTTAACCCGAGATGAGTCCATATCACTTGATGATAGTTGGGTAATTCAAGTGTGTGACTTATGGCCAATACATTACAGGATAAATGTGATGGGCTAATGCATAAAGTATTAGGATGGGAAATACCCTAATACAAGATAAGTTGATGAACTTAAGCAAGTTAAAAGTGATGAGGGAAGTGATACACCAAGGCATGATAAATATCACATCCAACACCTCAAGGTTGATACACCTTGATGCACCTTAAATCCAATATGCATGGATGAGTAACACATGAAGTGTGTCATGCCAATTGTTACATTGAGATGCAATGAGTTTAATGCACTTTGATAAGTGTAGGCTAACATACCTTGAGAAAGGGTTAAGCCAAGATAATATAGTATGATGTAATAAATATCCTAGTAAGGATGAGAGAGAAACTCACACTTTGTGTTGATAATCATTTAATGATAAATGATGAGAATAAATAAGCATGATTGAATACTTATGATATCAATGCATGCTCCTAGATGTGTGGAGCAATGAATTAGGGTTTGGATTGATAATATGAACATGAAACCCTATTCGGTTGTAAAGGGAAACCCTAACCCTAATGATGGGAAGGTTGTATTCCTCTTATTGAATAAGCCTTGTAAAGCATGTTAAATACTTGTATAAAAAGTATAATGTTTAATGGCCTTGAGAGCCATATGAATAGTTGTTTCCTAGTGAGAGGTAACAAGACGCTTAATGGCCTTGTGAGTCAAATGAATAGTTGTTGCCTACTGAGAGGTGACAAGATGCTTAATGGTCTTATGGGCCATATGAATATTTGTTGCCTAGTGAGGGGTGACAAGATGCTTAATGGCCTTGTGAGCCATATGAATAGTTGTTGCTTAGTGAGAGGTGACAAGATGTTTAATTAAACCATGTGAGCTATGTGGAATACTTGTACAACAAGTGAATATCTTGGTCTGAGGACCTAGAGGTAATAGTTACTAGTTACAGAGGTAACAATGTTGTGTGGTGATCTATGGGTTCAAATACCTAGATCCAGTAATCATGATTATGATGATGTGAAGGGATGAGAATTCCTAGTAATGTGATAAGGGACTGAGATCCCCAATGATATGCATCTAAATGTGTTTCTAAGATTTGAAAAGTACTCGATAAATGTATTACAACTTTCTTTATAACATTTGTTTATGATTGATGCTTATAACTAGTTTGATGCTAAAAGAATATTGTAATGCACTTAATATATCACTAGAAACCATAAAACATTGCCCTGACCATAGATCCATCAGCGTCAGGATTTGCTGAATGGTGAAATGGGTTCCCCGCGGCATAACCCAGAGTGCATACTTTTGAGTATGTGGGGGCGTAATTACGGACGGCCATGTGTGAGTCGATCTCCTTACGAACTCGAAATAAATGTCTCAATTGAGCATAGTGAACTGGTCCGTGGCTCGGAGTATGGCTATATGCCATGACTCGGTAATTTCATAACTATGGACGGTTGTTAGTAGATGTTTCCCCTAAGAGAATACAGTTGACGATGTAGCTCTGAGCGAAGATGCCTTTATACCCTGGCACGCTCTTTTTGTAGATTGACACGAGATGTCACTGCCAGTGGTCTCGTACTAACCAGGACAACAGAGGTCTTAGTAGTCGGCTCTTCCATTGACCTTGTATGGTACCGACTTGTGAGAAGTTTGTGGTCGGTTGGAGATATACGGGGTATACTTCATCTCCTCCGGGCATAAGTGTGATTATAAAATATGATCATCCATGTAGCATATTTACTTAAGGATCGAATACGGAAAACATTGTTTGATGCGAATTATAGTTATACATCTTAGTTGATAGATGTTATTTATGTTTCTTTACATTTCTTGTAAAGTAGATAGATTGTTTATTACTCTACCATGGGTAGATGCACCATTTTTCTTAAGTAAAGAGATTACTTTGTCGTGTTCATACAGTGATTAATCCTGCCTGTTAATATAAAAGAATCTCCGCTCAGTTTTATAATTCTTATCGGTGATAATAATATGGTCGGCAGAGAGTTATATCTCTCGCTGGGACAATTTTCTCACCCCGTGGGATCCACAATTTTTAGATGGATATGCACAAGGTGGTGGAGACCTTTCTGTAGAAGAGGAACATCAGCTGGGACCGCAGTATCAACTCAGGTTGAGTATATTGTCTGTCATGTCTTGTAGATAGAAGTCTGTGTCGTCTTTGTACTCTCAGGTCCTTGGAGTCTGTTCGTAATGGTTTCATGAACGATTCGAGATTTTAGTCAGTATGTCTTGAGGTTTTATGTTGCTCCAGTATGTGTTTTGATAGAGCAACTGTTATATGTTGTCCTCGAGATGAGAAGAAACAATGTTTGTGCAATGTGAATCATGATATGTATATGTTTTGGATCTTTGAAATAAGAGTTTTCTGGAAGAGGATCTCCTTACAAATGGTTTTAAATTTTAGTTTTTTTTGTTAATCTGTTGTTTATGATTATTCCGCATATTGGTAACAATTTGGTTGTCGGTTTGGTGGCGGTCGTTACAATTATACCATGTCCCACCAAAGGTGTTTGGATGTGTTTGTTTTGTTCATTGCTTGGGACCTGATATGGACAAATTGAGTCCAAAGTCCACCATGTATGTTTCCTTAAGTTATTCTCGAGTTCAGAAGGGGTACAAGTGTTATAGTACCACCTTACATCGCTTTTTTGTCTCGGCCGATGACACCTTTTTTGAAGACACGTCATTCTTTGATGACGGTTCTTCAATGACATCAGTAGTTGTGGAAGAGATCTTGCCTCTTCCTATTGTTGTTGAGTCCTCTATTCCCACTTATCCAGGTAATGATGGTCATCCTGATCATGGTTTAAAATTTCGACCAAAATTGCGAAATTTCGGTTTCGATGGGTACCAGAACCAGATTTGATACGGTCGTTGGACTGAAACGTAATTTTGTGAAATTTTTTCAAAATTTCACACCCCCGCCGAAATTTCGCAGAAGTTGTTGGATTTCGGTGAAAAATGGCCATTTGAGGCCCTATTTCACGAAATGCAGCCGAAATAGTGCTTCTGTTTCCAGTTTTTGACGGAAACGCTGCTGGTAGAGAAAGTGCTACCTGAGCGATTTTTTGGGATTTTCTTCTCTTGGAGGCTTTCTTCTTCGGTTCTCAGGTATGTTTGCCCTCTCTTCTACCCATCTAACTCCATTTCTCCCACTTCTAACCTCTTCTTTCTAGCTTAAAAGATGAACTCTGAAAATCCAAACTTCAAAGTAGTAGATCTTCCTCAAATCTTAATTTCTTCTACTTAAACTTCTAATATCATGAGATTCGTCAATCCAATCTTCACAATAATCACTCAGCCACTTGTTAACTTGTTCTGTAAGTAAGAATTTTTCCTCACGTAGTCCCCAATGCCTCCATTGCCATCCATCCAACAACCCTAACAATATTGAATGCATCACTTTGCTCAAGTGATCAAAATTGTCAAGAATGCATCTCTTATTATTTTCCATTGCAAAAAGTAAATCGTCCATGTGGTGCTCAGTTTCTGAAATGACTTTTGCCATATTGTATAGCACTTTATTTATGTCCATGACTATAAATTCCATATCTGGGATGGAGTTTGGAATACCATATATGGACTCTACCATTTGTCTACTCTTACTTTTTGTGGTCGAAGTATGGAAACCAGAATTAGAAAGCCCTAGGTTTTGCTTCCGTTGAGCATTAATCAAATAGCCTCTGGTAGATGGTATCCGGGTAATGCCAGACAAAGTTTCAGCTCTTTGAGACTGAAAAGAACAGGAATTGTTGCTCACTGCTAAATCAAAATCTGTGTTGTCTATTTGATTACCAATTTGTACATGATTAAAGATAAAATTAAGAAAAGGGATGTGTGACATTTCCTTAAACAACTTTACAGTCAACAATTTAATATCCTTCTCAGTATCTAATGTTGCAACCGCAAGTGCCTTAGTAATAGAATACAATTCATCCACCGATTTGTTTATAGAAAGTTGGAATTCATTGTGTAAAGCTACCACATGTAATAGAACGGAGAGCCTCTCTGCCTCCTCAGTTGTGTTTTTGAGGTTCTCACTGTACTCGTTGGATGAGTAAATTCGATCCAGCCTGGGCGGCACCCCTGAAAGCTACGATGCCGTTAATTTCAAATATGCTCTTAGCTTGAGAGAGGAGGAATCAAAAAAAAAATTTGCAGAAATTAAGGACTCTTTTGTCGGCTCAATCTCCATAAATCTCTGTACGTATTGCATATCAAGCAACGAGCAGAAAGGGAGAGTATTATCAACACTGTTGGCTTTACCCCTTGGTTGAGGAGGCACCCAGGAGGGGCGTCGGCGAGTCCTGTAGTCCGGAGTGTGCATCTCGTTGTTACTATTGTGCATGTTGATTGGAATCACCGTTCGAGTCGGACGAAAAAGGTCCAATGCCGCGGACTGACAAGCAGTACACTCGTCGCGGAGGAGTCCAATGCCGCGGGAGATAGACGGGTAGAGGCAAGACCAGCAGAAAACATGACCGCACCTTGTGATGGCGGGTTCTTTTGCAAGTTTCAAGCTGCACTTCTTACACGCCAAGGACGAGGTGGGGAAAGAAGGATTCTTGTCGTTAGAGACAAAAGCTTTTGACGTCCTTTGGGGTGATGAACCATCCAGTCGTGGAGAGTCGGCCATGGACAATACCTCACCGCGAGCATTTACCGCCATCGTCGTGTTACAATAAAAGGAGAGGGGATTGGAGCGATCAGTACACGCCACTTGTTTAGTGTAGCGATGGCTGACAATCTGATCTTGATGCATAGTTGCCTTCAGTCGAATGACAAGATTGAGGGCTGCTTTCCATTTCCGCCCATCCCCCACGCCAAACAGCACCGCCATTGTTAGGGTTCTTATAGTCCAGCTTCAGAGCTTCTTTGCCAGAAAAACAAAGAGTTGGGCTTGGGGAGGCGGGAGGGGGGCAGTGAGGTTAGCTTCGGATATGCTGGTCCTGGTTGAAACCTGGACTACGCTGCTCCTTATGTGTACTTCTGACATGTGGGTTGCCGTTTCCAAATACACTGCCAAGAGTGTCTATTATCCGTTAGTTTACATGGCCGAGTGAATACGAGATCGGCTTTATTTCGTGAATCAAAATATAAACAGAAGCACAAACAAGTCCTCCGCAACTCTCAAACGGATTGGCCATGTTCAAATGATCCTCGAACATACACAAAAATAATAAACATTGTAGAGATATTTGTTCTACGCTAACTAAGAAGATACCAAGAAGTTATATCATGCGGTAGTGACAAGGAAAATTTAGTTGTTCGCTTATAAATGGTTATATTTTATGCCGTAAGTCAATGCATCAAATTATAGACCTACCTCTATCCACCCTTGAAAAACATATTGTGAATGTCATTTCAAGTTATTCATGATAAGGATAGCTCGGGTGGTCGGACTTAGTTCTATAAGGGATTTTAGGTTCAACTTGTGAGCGCATGAGTGACCAATTTTGAGATAACATTCCACGCTATTAAGCACTGAGTGACTTAGCACCAAGTGTCCCGTTATTGGGTTTATTATGTTAGATGGTGTTTTGTGGTCCTTACACTTAATGGTTTTGTTAGGGTTAAACCTAATAAATGCCTATGTGTACATGGTTTATTGGTTTTGCGTGTATTAATAAATCATGAGCAATATTTAGTTATGTTTACCAACCAAAAACCAAGATTCAAATATTTATGAAATTATAATCAAGTAACTAAATCTATAGGGGTTTCAGTGTGTTACATGAGTCAAGACCGCATCAATTCTAAAATGAGCTACGTCAATCACTTCTCTACTAACATCAACCCAAGCTCAGTCACATTAATCCATCTTGGGCCGCTTCCTAATGACTCGAGCACATATTGAACATCCATTGTAGTTGAAATGCCTCACTGTTATGACCTGACTCAGCTACACATCAACCTCCCACTGTGGTTGAAGGCCTCCTAACATGGTCCGCTTCAACTGTACACGATGTTCAAAGTGCCTCGACCAAGTTCGCATTGACGCACATACAATGATCAATGCGACACTGATCAACCACCAATAGTTTCTCACCACATTGTTCAATCCAATCAATTGATACAACCAACAAACTATCTTTTCTATTGATTGGATTGAACAATGTGGATTGAACAATGATAGTTTCTCAACCAATCTGTGTTGGTTGAACAATGTGGATGCAACAAACCGTCGGTTTTGGTTGCATCAATTGATTGGATAGAAAAGATACAGCAGTGTTCAACCAACAAACTATCTTTTCTATTGATTGGATTGAACAATGTGGATGCAACAAACCATCGGTGTTGGTTGCATCAATTGATTGGATTGAACAATGTGGATTGAACAACCAACCGAAAGATTAGATTTGCTAGTCTAGTTGAAATCAACAAACAATCTTTCAGATTGGTTGATTGGAGCTCCGTGTACCTGGCTTAGAAAAGATAGTTTGTTGGTTGCATCAATTGATTGGATTGAACAATGTGGTGAGAAACTATTGGTGGTTGACCAGTGTCGCATTGATCATTGTATGTGGGTCGACGTGAACCTGGTCGAGGCACTTTGAACATCGTGTATAGTTGAAGCGGACCATGTCAGGGGGCCTTCGACCATAGTGGAGGTTGATGTGTAGCTGAGTCAGGCCATAATAGTGAGGCACTTCAACTACAATGGGCATTCAATATGTGCTCGAGTCATTAGGAAGCGGCCCAAGACGAATTAATGTGACTGAGCTTGGGTTGATGTCAGTAGAGAAGTGATTGATGTAGCTCATTTTAGAATTGATGCGGTCTTGACTCATGTAACACATTGAAACCCCTATCGATTTAGTAATTAGATTATAATTTCACAAATATTTGAATCTTGATTTTTGGTTGGTAAACATAACTAAATATTGCTCATGAATTATTAATACACACAAAACTAATAAACCATGTACACATAGGTATTTATTAGGTTTAACCCTAACAAAATAATTAAGTGTAAGGACCAAAAAACACAATCTAACATAAGAAACCCAATAACGGGACACTTGGTGCCAAGTCACTCAGTGCTTAATAGCGTGGAATGCTATCTCAAAATTGGTCACTCATGCGCTCACAAGTTGAACCCAAAATCCCTCACAGGGGTTAACTAAGTCCGACCACCCGAGCTACCCCTATCCTGAATAACTTGAAATGACATTCACAATATGTTTTTCAAGGGTGGATAGTGTTGAACATTAATTCTAAAGTTGCTCTGTGGTTTGTCGAGTCTTTAATCTATTAATAGACATCCCTTAATATTTGTGTAAGATAAAAAAACACTTCGTTTCTCCTTTAGATAGTATTTCTATTTTAGTCATAATGTTGAGAATATAAATTCATGGTGTAAGCAAGATTATTTACAATAGAAAAAAACTGTAGTTGCATTCTCGCCATATTTTCAGCAACAACTCCATAATGCTATGTTCATCGCGGAACGTGAGCTTTATTAGTTAAATACTTGCCTTTCTTATTTTTACCTTTGTAAATTTTAAAGACACCCTCCAAAAAAGTGGTATCAGAGCAGGTTCGATTGAAGACATTCTCTATCGTGAAGAGAACATGCGTTTCCATAACAAGTAGGCTGCTCCACGTTTCTACTGTAAGAAAGGTGTTTCAAAAAAAATTACAAGTGCTTCAACATGGCTGCAAATGGTAACAGCTTCAATACTACTCAACCTTTAATTCCTGTATTTGAAGGTGAGAACTATGAGTTCTGGAGTATTAGAATGAAGACACTATTTCTATCCCAAGATCTATGGAATTTTGTGGATAAGGAATTTGCAGATCCAGATGAAGAAGCACACCTTTCAAATAACTGAAAGAAGGACAATAGAGCCCTCTATATCATTCAACAAGGCATCCATGATTCCATATTTTCTAGAATTGCAGCAGCAAAAACCTCAAAAGAAGCATGGAAAACCTTACAAATAACATATCAATGTTCTTCAAAGGTAATTGTTGTAAAACTCCAGACCCTTCATCGTGACTTTGAGACATTATTTATGAGAAATAATGAATCCGTGCAAGACTTTTTGTCTAGAGTAACCTGTATTATTACTCAAATGAGGTCATACGGTGAAAAAGTTACATATCAAACTGTTGTTTCTAAAGTTTTGCGTAAATTAACACCAAAATTTGACCATGTTGTTGTTGCTATCGAGGAATCAAAAGATATGTCTTCTTTTTCTTATGATGAGCTAATGGGTTCCCTACAAGCTCATGAAGCTAGGTTGAATAAAACTATAGAAAAGATTGAAGAAAAGGCATTCCAAGCAAAAGGAGAGTCTTCTATTTAGAAGAACAAGTCTAAATTATCGAGTTTTAGAGGCCTTGGAAGAGATGGATATTGCGGAAGAGGCCGAGGAAGAGGTCGAGGAAGGAATCAATCTGATAACCATGAGAAACCACTGATGCAATGTACTTTTTGCAAGAAGTATGGCCATCTTGAGCCATATTGCTGGAACAAAGAAAATCAAGCAAACTATGCTCAAGAAAAGGAGGAAGAAAGTAAGCTTTTTGTTGCTTATTTTCATGATCATGATATTTCAAATGATGTGGGGTTCCTTGATAGTGGTTGCTCGAATCATATGATGGGCATACGATCCTTATTTAAGGATCTTGATGATTCTAAAAAAACTCAAATACGACTTAGGGATCACAATGTTATTTCTGGAGAAGGCAAAGGGACTATTATCGTCCACATGAGCAGTGGTGGTATAAGTCATATTAATGATGTCTCTTATGGTCCAGGTTTAGCCCCAAATCTTTTAAGTGTTGGGCAATTAATGAGAAGTGGATATTCTCTTCTATTTGATGATGACTATTGTTCTATTGTGCATAAAAGTTTTGGACACGTTATTGCTCGTGTCCCCATGACAAAAAATAATATGTTTCCTCTTGAAGCCTCAAAAATTGAGAAAACTTTTGTTGCTGTAGAGAATGAATCCATGCTTTGGCACTTAAGGTATGCCCATTTAAATTTCAATGGTTTGAAGTTACTCAATCAGAAGGCAATGGTGCATGGTCGTCCAAAAATAGAATTATTGATCATTTTGTAAGGAATGTGTTTATGGAAAGCATTGCAAAAAATCATTCCTTGTTGCAAAATCACAGAGAGCTTCTAATCATCTTGATCTTATACACGCGGATTTGTGTGGGTCAATGCAAACTGAGTCTTTTGTGGGAATAAATATTTCTTCTTACTTATTGATGACTATAGCCGCATGAATTGGGTTTTCTTTTTGAAAAATAAATCTGATGCTTTTGATTACTTTAAAAAATTCAAAACATTGGTGGAAAAACAGAGTGGTTGTTATATTAAAACTCTTCGAACAGATAGATGAGGAGAGTTCATATCTAAAGAATTTAATTCTTTTTGTGATGAGAATGGAATTCGTAGGGAACTCACTGCACCATATACGCCACAACAAAATGGCATAGCAGAAAGGAATAACAAGACTATTGTTGACATGGCAAGAAGTCTATTAAACTCAAAAGGACTTCCTCATGTTTATTGGGCTGAAGTAGTTTCTACTGTAGTATATTTGCTCAATATTTCTCCTACAAAAGTTGTGACAAATTAAACTCCATATGAAGCATGGAGTGAAGGAAAACCAACAGTTAGCCACTTGAAGGTATTTGGATCTATAGCTTATGCTCTAGTCAATTCTAATGCTCGTCAAAAACTTGATGAAAATTTTGAAATATACATCTTCATTGGATATTACCCTCAATCCAAAGCTTATAGGTTGTATAACCCCACAATCTATATGATTATTATTAGTAGAAATGTCATTTTTGATGAAAAGTCAAGATGGAAATGGAATGATGACACAAATTGTTGCAAAGATGATCAAGATTTATCTAAAAACACAGTAGAAAGTCAACAACATATCCATGAATATATTCATCAAGAAACCTCACGTGGTTCTTCTAATTCTTGCTCCTCCAGCACCATTCCAATCAACGACACAAGTAGTAGCCTGAGAGGCGGTGATTCATCTCCTTTTGTTGATGAAAGAGAAAAGAGAAAATTCAAATCCTTGACAGAAATATATAGTTCTTATTATTTTTCCTATTATTCCACTGACCCAATTTATTATGAAGAAGCAGCTAAGAAGGAAGAATGGCGTGAAGCCATGAAGGAAGAAATACATTGTATCACAAAAAATCAAACATGGGAGCTGGTTGATCCTCCAAAAGGAAAAAATGTTATTGGATTAAAATGGGTGTACAAAACAAAATGTCAACAAGATGGAAGCATCTAGAAGCACAAGGCACGGCTTGTAGCAAAGGGATATTCACAACAACAAGGTATTGATTATGAAGAAACATTCTCCCATGTTGCTCATTTTGAAACTATGAGGATTGTTCTTGCTCTGACTGCTCAACTTCATTTTCCAGTCTTTCAACTTGATGTAAAATCTGCCTTCTGGAATGGTGAATTGGAGGAAGATGTTTATGTTATCCAACCTAAAGGATTTCTTATAAAAGGATAAGAGAATAATGTGTATAAACTCAAAAAGGCATTATATGGCTTGAAGCAAGCACCACGTGCTTGGTACATCAAGATTGATTCTTTCTTCCAAATGCATGGGTTTGAAAGAAGTGAAAATGAGCCTACTCTCTACTTGAAAAAGGAGAGTAAGGAATTTCTAGTACTATGTCTTTATGTTGATGATATTATATATATGAGTTTGTCTCAATTGCTTGTTGATCATTTCAAGAACTCAATGATGAAAATGTTTGAAATGACGGATATGGGAATGCTCCATTATTGTCTTGGACTAGAGATTCACCAAAGTAAAGATGGCATTTTCCTTTCTCAAAAGAAATATGCCACTGATTTGTTAAAAAGATTTAACATGTTAAATTGCACTCCTGCTGCTACACCGATGAATACTAATGAGAAATTGAGCATTGAAGATGGATTTGAGATGGCTGATGCTACTAATTTTAGAAGTCTAGTAGGTGGATCGATATATCTCACTCATTCAAGACCTGACATTGCATTTTTCATTGGAGTTGTATCTCGATACATGCACAATCCAACAAAGCATCATCGAGCTACTAAAAGAATCTTGCATTATGTAGCAGTAACAATCAGCTACAGAATTCTATATTCACATGTGTCTATTTTTTTTTGTGAGAACAAGCTGTATTAATTAAGCTCAATAAAGTTACATAGAGAAACCACTGGCAGGTGCCAGGATATATATATATATATATATATATATATATATATATATATATATATATATATATATATATATATATATATATAACATGCCTGGCTACAACATCAGCAACTAGCGTGAACTTCCTAGGTAAGAACTGGAAAGCGAAGGAAGATAGTTGGTCCTCAGACCATTTCCTGAAGAGGGGCTTCAGGCTGGGTGGCGCCACCTCCATGTTCTTGAAGAAGGTGATGCCAGTCTTTGAGTCCAAGAGGGTGAGAGGTCTCAAGAGACCCTCCAACCGACAAGTGTTCACAACATGCGAGATGGCTTTGATTTTCGCCTCAACGGCACTAGAAGCGTAACCAAGGGCGCCAACTCCTCGCACAAGATCCCTAGCAATGGTTGTGATATAAACTCCAGAAGCGCATTGATGAGAGTGATTGTTGAATGAGGCGCCAACGAAGACAATGAAGTCTCTATCATCTAATTTAACTGATGGCTCAGTGTCAGGGACATGCTTGAAGATATGACTTGGGAGGCCAGCAATAGAATGTGCATGTTCTTTGATGAATTTGATCTGCACCTGTGGTGGAACAGCTTTGAGAGAGTGGACAAACTCATTCCTCACCCTCCATAGATGCCAACTTGTGGAAGCATGTAGGGGGTTCAAAGTGGCAGACATGATGATGTGTGAGCACCATGCCTCGACGCCCAGGTTGAAAAAACTACACTACACATCTATGCCCTACTAGACAGCTCTTCTATAGGGACAGTCTCAGAGACAATGGAGAAGAGTTTCATCCTCAGCGTTACACTGGGGGCATAATTTTGGCGTGTCCATGTGTCTCCTGCCTTTCTCTACATTCGTAAGAAGTGCTTTGTGCAGTAATAACCATAGGAATATTTTTGTGCAGTTGGGAAGCTTGGACTTCCAAATAACCGGCCAAACGCCATTGCAGCTAATCTCTTTCTGGCACCTAATCCAGGCGTACGCTGATGCAGAATTGAAATTACCCAGGGAATCTTCATTCCAAGCCCAGCCATCTGGCCCGGTTGATGGTGTAGGAGGAGGTATGCTCTTGATTTGGGCCCAAGTGTCCATGGGAAGGAAGTTCCTGATGAAATTCCAGTCCCATGATCCATCTAAGGAAACCATATATTCAGCCCTGAGGTCATTAAGGCTCTCAGGAATGACCAAGGCAGGGTGAGAGACCGCAAGGCTTCTGTTACTGAACCAGGCGTCAGACCACACGTTGATGTCAACTCCATCATTCACAATTCTACGACAGTTAGCCTTCACATTGTTGATAGAAGTACGGATGAAGGACCATGCAGGTGAGCAAGACCCACTCTTGATAGTCCCTCTGGGGCAGTATTTGTTCCTCATGACTTGAACCCACAGCTACTCAGGGCATGTTAGGAACATACAAGAATTTTTCATCATGAGGGAAGTGTTTTGGTTAGTTGCGTCTCTAATTCCAAGACCTCCATTCTTCTTGCAAGAAGTAACTTTCTTCCAAGAGACCAGAGACAATTTAAGTTGTTCCCCGGACCCCTTCCAGATAAAGCGCCTTATGTGTTGGTTGATATTGTAACATCCCTGACCTGGGTTGTGTCTTAACCCTAGGAGTTTTGCTTAAGAAAAATAATTAAATCCTTAATCTTATCTTGTGAAAAGTAATTAGGGCTCATGAGGAACTTATGTTTCAATTTTGGTCCTGTTTGAACAATGTTGAAGCAATGTTTGCTTATTTTGGACTAAAGTGCAAATTACCCAAATTTGTGGGGTTAAATTGAAAATGTTGCATGATAAGATGTTCCTCTGATGTTGAGACACCATAATAATGAATATGATGTGATGGTAAGGTTTCTACAAGCCTGGACACCAAGATAGAGCTTGATTGACAATGTTTGTGCATTGAAACCTAGTTTTGGTGTAAAGTGCAATTTACCCAAAACCTAAGGTTCAATATGCAAATTACCAATTCAATAAGATTCCTAATGTCTCTTTACATCATTTAGAGCAAAGAAAATGAGGAGGGAGCCTTATTTGAATTAAGTTGGAGGAGAGAGAATCTTGATATTAAAATAATCAAGATTTAAGCCTATTTGGAACCCTAATTCAATTTAATGCAAAAATAATTAAAATAATTGAAGGGGCCTTCAACCAAAATTAATTTGGTTGGATTCAGATGTGTGTGGACGAGCTTAAGCCTTGCAAATGCACGAGCATATCCTAAGGAGGTGAAATTCCACTTACCATTATTATAAGAAAAAGAAAACCCACTCACATATGGATATTAATATAATATGATCTAAGGTGCTTAATTTGGTTTTCTTTAAATTGGGGATAATTGAGAGGAATAAAAGGCAATGGTATAGCATCGTATCCAAGGAAAGAAAGGGGGAAGAGGCGGCACCAATTTTGGAATTAAATGCATTTTAATAATGCATTTTCTCTGTCATCAATTTCCTTATAAAAATGCCTTTTCCAAGCCAAATGAAAGGCTTTTCTCGATCCTTTTCTTTCTCTTCTTACTTTGGCCGACCAAGGGAGCTTAGGATGAGAAGGAAGACGAACCCCAACCTGTAGGTAAGGTTCTTGATCCATTTCACCTTGATTCCATGGTGGAAATCGAAAATAATGTATGGATTTCTTCTTATTTCGATCTCCTCTTCAATCCTAGCCAACTTTTTCATCCAAAAGCTTGAGGAAGATCCTAAGGGAAGTTGCAAAAGCTTCATCCACCATTGTTGGCATGATCTTGGAGATTTGGAGCTCATTTGGAGGCGGGTTTTATAACTTGAAATCCTAACTTTGTTATTACATTCAATTCTCCATCAAATAATGATCATTTCTCTATTTGTAATAATTGATTCGGTTGATTGATGCAATTTCCATGGAAATCACAGAAGGTTTCATGGGATTAGAGCTTGATGATGATGACATCATAATAATCAAGCACCTCATCAAATATCAAAGCCAAACAGTTTCATTTAGTTGCTCAAATGGTTTGAGCAAACCGTTTGGGAGCAAACAGTTTGAAACCGTTTAGCCAAACCGCATGAGACCAAACGATTTCAAAACCATTTGGTGGAGTTTACCAAGCATTGACCATTTGCGAATATTGTTCCTAATTATGTGGGATAATGACCCACAAAATTTGAGTGGTTAACTCCAAAGAAATCATAGGTTGAAGGATAATCAATTAGGCAAATCGAATTGAATTAAGTGCTGATTTTCAACCTGATTATCTTGACCTTTTTGGGAAAACGGTTTCAAAACCGTTTAAGTGCGTTGACCAAGAATTGACCGTTTGAGATTACTGATCCTAATTATGTTGGCTAATGACTCACCAAGTTTGATGGGTTAGTTTCTAAGGAATCGTGAGTTGAAGGCTAATCAATTAGGTAAACCTAATTGGATTAAGTGCTGATTTTCAATCTGATTAACTTGACCTTTTTGAGCAAACGGTTTAACAACCATTTGAGTGCGTTGACCAAGCATTGACCATTTTAGGTTACTGTTCCTAATGATGTGGGTTAATGACGCACCAAATTTCATGGATTAATTCCAAATGAATCGTGAGTTGAAGGCTATTCAATTGGGCAAACCCTAATTGAAATCAGTGCTGAAATTCCAATGAGTGAATTTGATATTTTGGGTTTATTAGCCCAAACGGTTTCAAAATCGTTTGGGGATGACCCAAACGGTCTCAAGATCGTTTGTTGGTCACCCAAGACTGTTTGGAGGTCTAGGGTCAAGTATGGATATGTGTTTGGAGATCCAAAGATGTGGTGTGAACCCTAATCGGCTAAGTGCTGATTTTGCAAGTGATTGAGATGTTGTTTTGGGTTGATTGGCCCAAACAGTTTCAAAACCGTTTGGGAATCATCCAAACAGTTTCAAAACCGTTTGGGGGTTCCCTAAAGACCGTTTGTAGGTCTGGGGTCAAGTATAGTTGATCAATTAAAGGTCCAAAGGTACCAATCATATTGCAATTAAGTGTTGAATTGTTGATCAACTCGATAGACCAAACCTTGATGAAATTTCACTAGAATCCAAAGGATGGGTGAGCCAAACGGTTTCAAAATCATTTGGAGCTCATCCAAACAGTTTCAAAACCGTTTGGTGGTCACCCAAGACCGTTTGGAGGCCTAGGGTTGAGTATAGTTAGATGTTTGAAGGTCTAAAGGTACCACATTGTTATACAATTCAATATTGATTTGGTGATCAATCCAATGATCCAAACCTTAATTGGATGGCTTGGATTTGAGTGATAAGATGGGCAGACGGTCTCAAGACCGTTTGGAGGTCATCCAAACGACCTCAAGACCGTTTGGGGTCAGGTCATACCCAATTTGGATGATAGTTCAATGGTTTCAAAGTAACTAGTCTTACATTGATTAGTGTTGAAGGATCATCGATTCCAAACCCTAATTCAATTGAATCAAACCCTAATTGATGATCAATTGAGGGTTAATTGAGGGTCAAATCAGTTTAAGGTTGACCTATTCAACTCAATTGAAGTATGAGTGTAGATCCAATTAATGATTGGTTCCATGAATTCAATGATTGAAGGAATCAACATTAAAAACCCTAATTCAATTGGATATCTTATGTAATGGAGGTCCAACGTGATTGAATCTTTGGGAATTAAGATGATGAATGTTCTATTGATTCAATTATGATTAGTAATGATAGTCCATGAAGGTACAATGGTTGAAACCCTAATAGTACCTAAGGGATTAGTGCCAATTAAGGAATGAATTCCTATTCACTTATAGGATCAATGACTTGGTACACTATGATAATCATAGTTGTATGCTTTTGATTGAAGGGTTGATGTGACTTAATCAAATTGAAAGGATCAAAGAATAGAATTTATATATATAAATATGATTCATGTGGTGATCCTCTGTAGCACGACTGTGCAAGGCAGCACGGCCATGGCGACTTTACTCAGCACGACCGTGCAGGGTAGAACGACCGTGGTATCTTTACTTTGCACGACCGTGCTAGGTAGCACGGCCGTGGTGGCTTCACTTTGCACAACCGTGCAAGGCTGCACGGTCGTGGTGCTCTATACTTGAATTGAATTTTATATAATTTGATGAGTAAGGGTATAAGAGATAAGATGATGCTTAGATCATTATACATCTAACTCAATACATGTATTTAACTTGAGTCATAAGTATCAACCCTACACACCCTATAAAGATGAGGATATGAAACTCTTAGGAATGATGTATGCTTATATGGATAACATCCTAAGAGTTGAAATATCTAAAGTGATGGATAATGGGTTATCCTATATTCAGCAATTTCTAACCATTGAATAAGTCCACATCATTAAAGATAGATGGACAATTCTAATGTGTAACTTATGCACCATATGATGGAAGTAACATGTTAGTGGATAAAGTATTAAGAGGAAAGATACCTTAATACAAGGTCAGTTGATTAACCCTAATAAGATAGAAATGAGAAGAAAGTGATGCATCAAGACATGATAGATATCACATTCAGTATTTCAGGGCTGAAATACCTTGATGCATCTTAATCCAACGTACTGGGATGAGAAACACATGAAGTGTATGTGTTATGTAGTTATTACAATGAAATTGTAATGAGTTGATATACTTTGATGAGTATAAGCTAATATACATTGTGAAAGGGGATGAGCCACTCTAATGGGTATGAGGTAATCATACCATAATAAGAAAGAGAAGTGAACTTATACCTTGAATTGATGATCATTAATGATATATGATGAGGATAGTATTCATAAGCATATACTTATGATATTTTTGGATACTCCCAGAGGTGTGGATCAATACATTAGGGCTGAACTAATAATGTGAGCATGAAACCCTAATTAAAACATGATGGGAAACCCTAACCCTAATTTTTGGTAAAGGGAGTGAAAAGCTCTATTGGGTGGTAAACCATAATCCTGATAAAGGAATAATGGTGTTACCAATGTATTATATGATGTGGTCAATGAATTGTATGATTGATAACATGTCTATTAATCATGTAGACATCATGAGATGAAGAGCATAGCCAGACCTGAGCTATGACATTCATATAATAAATATGTGAATGGCCTTATGTATCTAATGATGTTGTTGCTTAGTAAAAGTAGCAAAATGTGTACGGACCTTATGAGTCCCATGAATAAGTTATTGATGCCTAGTGAAAGGTAACAAAATATATTTAATAGGCTTTGAGAGCCATGTGAGATACTTGTGTAACAAGTATCATGCATACCTCGGTCTAAGGACCTGGAGATAATAGTTACCTAGAAAATGGTAACAGTGACAATGATGAATTGAGGGTATGAATACCCAGATTTGATAAGCATGATAATGATGTGGTTGAGGGATGAGAAATCCCAGTATTGAAATGAGGGACTGAGATCCCAATGCCTCATAAAGAATGAGAAGTGAATGATGAAAATAGTACATGTTTCTTTATAGCATTTGTCTGAATAAAATATGTTTGAGAACTTGATTGATGCTAAAAGAACATGATAATGTACTTAATTAATCAAGTGAAATCATATCATGTAGAGCCCTAACCATAGATCCATCATCGTCAGCAAACTGGTGATGGTGAAATGGGTGCTCCGCGGAAAAACTCAGAGGGCATACTTTTGAGTATGTGGGGGTAAATGGGTGAAAATATCCTTACGTCCTAATGAGGGAATTGGGGAAAGGTAAACAATAAACCTCTCAATCCTTCATTACTTGCACCGGGATAGATGCAACACGAATCTTCCGAAGATTGGGACAGATGCAGTACACATCTCCCAATAATACCAGATCGATGGAGATAAACACAAGATCTCACGATCGCTAAGAGAGTACAGCACGCCACTGTAACTCTGATAGCGAAGTTGCTAGTATACCCTGGAAAGCTATATATAGCAGAGACACAAGATGTCATGCATGTAATCTCATGCTGACCGAGATATGGGAGGTCTTAGTAGCCGGCTCTACCTTTGACCTTGTATGGTACTAATTTCGACTTCGCAATGGTCGGTTGGAGCATGAGCGGTATACCTCATCTCCTCAGGGCATAAGTGTGATTGTAAATTGTAATCAGCCGTCTAGCATGTTTGCTATAGGATTGAATATGGAAATTCATTGGTTGATGTTATACTTCTTTTATGCAATGTCAGTTGATAAATGATATTCATATCTCTTTACATTGCTTGCAATTAGATAAATGGATTATGAATCTACCATGAGTAGATACAATGTTCTCCTTAGGAAAGGAGATTATCTTTCTCTGTTCATACAATGAATAATGCTGCTGTCAATATGTAAGAATTCCTGTTCAATTCTAATATGATAATCTGCAACAACAATGTTTTGGCGGAGAGTTATATCTCCCGCTGGGATAATTTACAATTCTCTCACCCCCATGGGATCCAACATTTTTAGGTGGACGCGGACAAAGAAGCAGAGACTCTTTTGTAGGAAAAGGAAAGCAACAACAGTATCAGAAACAGCAGTGATGACTCAGGTGGAGGCACTGGCTACCAAGTTTTGTATAGTTAGTAGTCCTATGTGTCGTCTCTGTACTCTCAGGTTCTCGGAGTCAGTAGATAGTGCTTTTATCTTCGACTTGAGATTTTGGCTTGAATGCCTCGAGGTTTTATGTTGCTTATGTATAGTAGAGTAAAGCAACTGTTGTATGTAATCCTCGAGAAGAGATGTTACATGGAGTGTAACTACAAACAAGGATGTATATGTAATGCTATGGTTTTGTTGTAAGAGTTTCCTATGTTTGGATCTCTTTGCAAAAGTTTTAATTTTTAGTGATTTTCAGTAATCCACTGCTAATGATTCGCTTCCGCATTTGTTAATCTTGTGTTTTATTAGTTGGATGCCATAATTGTTGGTATCAGAGCTCTAGGTTCGTTGAGTCTACAGAGACATAGGACTAAGGTAGAAGAGTATGATCTAGTGTCTTCTAGTGTACCTGATAATATCTTCTGATCATATAGGAGGAGAAGAACTTGAGGATGATTGGGACACATGAGGAGTTTACTGCAGAAAGCAGCAATGTTGCACTAAGAAGAGGTGCAGGGGAACATGTAAGAGGGGCTATTGCTTGAGAATCCCCTATCTAATCCACCTGTGATAAGAAATCCTTCCCTAGGTATCCCTGTTGGGGAACTCAGGGCAACTATGATGTATCTAGTGGATCGAGCACTGGCAGTGCAACCTAGATTACCAGCCACCAATGATGATGTTCTGGATATCATCAGGATATGTAATCCACATCAGCAGGTGGAAGTAATAAGAAATGATGAAGTGTTGAACTCCAATAGGTTACCTGCTCAGCCTCAACCTGTTGGAGCAATAAATAATGATGAAAGAAATAGGATACATTCTTAAACTAGGATCTTCCATAGGTGTAGGAAGCCTGGACATATCAGAAGGTTTTGTCTAGAAAAGAAAAATAGGATGATGATTGAGAAAAAGCATATCCAAATCCAGGAACAGAGGCCTAGTAGTTTCAAAAAGGAAAAGACTTTGATATCATCAGTACAACCAGGACCTAGCGCACCAAGGCAATGGTCATCTAGAAAGGGTAAAGAACTCTCTAGACCATACCTGGCACCCAAAATTTGCTACCTGTGTAGACAGGTTGGACATCTGGCAAGAGATTGCTCAACCAGAAATGTTATGGTGAATCAACCTCTGAGGCAGAGTCAGCCTGAGGTAATGAATAATCCACGAATCATGACAGGTTAGACAAAATAAATGTCATTTTAACTTGTCATTTTATGATTTTCAGAGCTATAGAAAGAAATTGATTGAGTTTTTCTTGGATTAGTCCTATGAGGACTTACATTTTATGCAGTAACATTATAGATGTTTTATATTATTTTTACCTCTATGAAAGAGGAAGAGGTATAGAAGAGATGTCTGGGTAAAATCCAGGGATGTTAAATCTTATGTTTATGATAATATGAAAAGCAAGGAATATGATAGCATGTAAGTGCATACTACTTGATCTCAATACTTGTAAACCCTGGCCAGGTATACAACTATTGATGATAAAGTGAGTATGGAAACTCTTAGATTGTAATCTCTCTGATTGCCATGATCAAGCAGTCATTCTGATACAATCTAATGAGTATCATGAAATAAGAAATATGGAATTAATAAATGTGACATATCCTAAGTATAAGAGAGAGAAACCTGAGATAATAACAAAAGAGCATGTGTGTATGAGGAATTAAAAGTATATTCCTCATAAGACAAGAATGGGACCAAGGGAGATGAACCCTGTTCAATAATGCTGCAAGCCTTTCCATAATATGGAAATGGGAAATATGATGAGATCATGAGATGATCATAAACATGCTAAATGGATAATGTCATGTAATCATCCTTATAATTCCTATGCTAAAGGCAAGGAACCTAGGAAGAGACAAAGAGTAAATGATTCATGAATAGCTGAAAATATATGAATTAATAAGATTGAAAATCAGCACTTAATCTAATTAGGTTTACCTAATTGATTAGCCTTCAACTCACGATTCCTTAGGAGTTAACCCTTTAGATAGTATTTCTATTTTCAGTCATAATCCAACAACACTTCGTTTCTCCTTTAGATAGTATTTCAATTTTCAGTCATAATGTTGAGAATATAAATTGTTGGTGTAAGCAAGATTATTTACAATAGAAAAAAAATATGTAGTTGCATTCTCGCCATATTTTTAGCAACAACTCCATCATGCTCTGTTCATCGCAGAACGTGAGATTTACTAGTTAAATGCTTGTCTTTCTTTATTTCTAACTTTGTAAATTTTAAAGCCACCCTCCAACAGATAGAGGTAGGCCTATAATTTAATGCATTGACTTACGGCATAAAAAATAACCATTTATAAGCGAACAACTTATTTTTCCTTGTCACTACCGTATGATACAACTTCTTGGTATCTTCTTAGTTAGCGAAGAACAAATATGTCTACAATGTTTATTATTTTTGTGTATGTTCGAGGATCATTTGAACATGGCCAATCCGTTTGGGAGTTGCGGAGGACTTGTTTGTGCTTCTGTTTATATTTCGATTCACGAAATAAAGCCGATCTCGAATTCACCCGTCCGGCCATGTAAACTAACGGATAATACTCTTGGCAGTGTATTTGGGAACGGCAACCCACGTGTCAGAAGTACACATACACAGCAGCGTAGTCCTGGTTTCAACCAGTACCAGCAAATCCGAAGCCGAGGAAGGAAGGGTACGGAAGGCAGAGGAATGAGATTCCATGTTTGCTTCTCTGAGAAAGGCACTCGAACGGAAACCAACTAACTGTATAGAGTTTTTCCCATTTACGCCCTCGGTTTTCTCAAAATTTCTTAAAACCCTCTCTCCTTTCTCTAATTCTAGTCACCCCCCTATCCTTAGCCCAATATTCCAAGAACCCCCTGCTGTTATCCTTGCGTCAGACCCATTTGACGGAAGGAATGAGCAAGGTATTAATTATTTCCAATGCCTTCTATACTTAACAGGTTACATAATATGTCGTCCAATTTATTTCTAACTAATATATTATATTTATAAAATATATTAATAGCATGTGGGATATAACAAAGTTGGCACGTTACATCTATGACATATCCTAATAGAGACACCCGGTCCTAGTCAAAACGTTCTCCTAAATTTTAAACACATCGATTTCTTTGGATGACGAATCATTTTTTAAGATGAGCCACTTTTGTGACTCCAACCTTAAACAAAACACACTAATTAGACGTACATGACATGTAAGGATAAACATTGATCCACATCGATCATGTCCCAACCTGTATAACCCGACCAAAACCATATTTGTATATTTATATGGGCATGTATGGCCTAAAAATTATTACCTAGATTTTTACATGGGTTGTGTCATATCAGGCAATCCCAAATCTAAAATTTCAGATATCATTACATACATATCTATATATAACCACATCCTATAATTATGTAATACATTTGAGCATAAGTTTCCAAAATTATACTTTTTCTAAAATATATTTGGTCCATACTTATATATATATATATATATATATATATATATATATATATATATATAAGGTATATGTAACATTTTTCTATTTACATGTTTTTATCAACCTACGACACAATATAACCTTATTAATGAGACATATACCACTTGGTTTAGATATACTAATATAATCTCAATTGGACATTTGTAACCATTCATTGAAACAAAATATGCATTTTCTAATTCGTTATAAGTTCATATATTATGAAAATGATTGGATGATTCTTACTTGTACATCACAAATATGTTGCATATGATTATGATATTGAAACACATGTAAATTTCCGGAGATTTTTGTATCTATATGGTTGTATTTAGTTAACAAATTGTAAAATTTTATTTTACAAACGGTACCAATAGGTTGATACATACTTCATAAATCTTATCATTAGATATAAATTTTAGGTTGATACATACTCCATAAATCTTACCATTAGATATAAGCTTACATATATGTTTGAAAAAATATCTTTATTATAATAAGTTGTATGGACCAGTTTGAATCCGGGCAAGAACTCTGGTATGGACTAAGATTTTCAAATATAATCTAAATCTATGCCCAACTTACAACTCATCTACCATGATGAGATAATTAATTCACACTTCTTACTTATGTGGTATATGTTGTTGTGCTTAACCAACATGTTTTGCCATTTGGGACAGCGCTTTTATTAGAAACTGAACCGATGTTCCGCTATTAGAGATGTCGTACTAAACACATATGTCATTCCGCATCTACCATCAATATATTTATTCAATATAATAATATTAGTGATCGATTTTTATTTGACCACCTCTTATTTATTCAAAAGAGGAAGTTTAAAGAAAACAAGCCTCGGATGTTCCTTCCATCAATTGAATCTGACGGAAAACTAACAGCAAGGGGTATTCAGAATTAAAGACTAATAGTACGGGGGTGGTAGGGATTAGAGAAAGGAGAGGGGGTTTTCAGGAATATTGAGCAAGTAGAGGGGTTATTTGAAAAAAAACTCAACTATATACTACTACGAAAAAGAATGTTCTTAATCATTATTATTAGTAATAACTATAGAGTTACGCTAACCACACCCGGTGATATCGCATGTCTCCCACTCGGTTAATGGGACTCATTATTTGTTGTACAAAAGAACTCATTTTTTATATATTAATGAGAGCGGTTATAAAGAGAGAGATAAAAAAGCGTAAGAAAAAAGAGAATCACAGTTTGTTGTGTAGAAAATGGAGACTCCACTATATATTCTAAGAGTGAGAAATACAATAAAGAGAAAATTATTTCAGGCATAACTTTCAGAGTCTAATGATTTTTTTTCCGAAATAAAAACATTGCATTCTTCTAAAAAAATTCAACAAAAATCATATAGACATATTCTGGGAAAAAGTTATTAGAGAAGTATACTTCTTTTCTCTCACATATTGTGTGAATAATTTTTTATAGTATTAACGTGCACTTCTCTCGTACTGTCTATTCGAATATGGTTACGTCGTATATGGAATTGAAGATGTGTTCTATTTTTTTTAGAACATGCATCTTTCTATATTCGAAAAGGAGTACAACGTTCTTCTATACATATGAGGGAAAACAATAAGGAAGCACATAGCAACTCCTAATGGGTCTATTATACTTAGGCTCATATTATATAAGTCTTAAGTGAAAAAAGAAAAACTGAATTAAAAAGAATAAAACTATTAAAGATAACTCCCCCTCAAGATGGAGCATAGATATAAATCATGTCAAGCTTGTAAAATAGCTTTGCGACTCTCTTTCCAGGTAAAAGGCTTTGTAAAAATGTAACATACTAGATCTCAGACCCTACCCTGGAAGTTGACATTTTGGACTTAGCCAAACAAGGTTGAAGGTTAGACCTAAATAAATATTTAGTATAACCCCAATGAGCTAATGCATGTATATATCACCTTAATGTAACCTAATGTTCTAACATTAAATTTAGGTTAATAATGGATACATAAAATATGCCACATAACTCATTTTGGTGGTAATATGAAGATAAGGAACTTAATTGGATGAATAATCTTGATAATGGGCCATATGACATAACTCATAAAAAGAAGTCTCAAAAGTGAGAAAAAACTTCAAATTTAAAATCTACATATCAAAATTAGCCTACATGTCAAATTTCACCTTATTTGGACAACCTTGAAATATTATGATAAGTCTAGGAGAGAGAAAATGAGTAAAAGACATAAGTAATGAATAATATGATTATATAAGTTTAAAATATATAAATAATGATAAATTCATATTCAACATATCAAAGATAACTTGTGGATGAAGTTTGGTCCAATTTGAATGTTGTTTGTGCAAGTTATGCAATTTTAGGTACATTCTGAACTTTTCTACAATTTACCCAATTGGGAGGTTTTCTTTGCAAATTGTCACATGCATTATAATCCTTACATATTCCCTTACAATTCTCAATTTTTTTAACCATGGGGAACCTAGTTGTACATTGGTTTGAAAGTGTTTCTCTCTAAGGCCATTTTAGGGATTACTCTCTTTATAAATGAGCTTATCTTTAGAAGCTATCAACCAATGAGGTTATTTCTTTGATTAGAGGTCGGTTGGGATGGCCTATAAGTATCCATAAACCAAAATTTGATATTCAAGAAGCCTCTATGAGTTTTCCTCCTGCATGGACATGAAATCCCTAGGCTAAGGACACATGGAAAGCTCCATGGACACCTCATGCTTGACTTCTTCCTTATCCATAAAGGTTTGTATGTCCATGGACACCCTTATACATGACACATGAAAAGTCTCATAGACACCTCATAGTTTACCTCTTCCTTTATATAGCCATATCTACCCCTTCCGAACTCCCAATTTAAAAACTCTTGCTCTCCTTTATTCCCTCTAGCTTAGAGCATCATTCCTACTCTATTTTGCCATGAAGGTGTTATCCCAAGGTAAAAGGAGGTGCCTACCTTGGACCGCTATGTGGTTCTCGGAGATGACATTGTGATCATGGATAAAGCAGTGGCTAATGACCGGTTGTTCACCGGCGGGTCAATGGGAGGCTCCTAGGGTTCCAAATTTCTCTATTTAGGATTTCTTAAGCTCCTCCTTGGTGATTTTGACCAAAACTAGTAAGTATCATCATTTGTTTCCCTATTTTAATATTGTTAGTCTTCCTTCCACCTTCCTCCAGGTCAGAACCATGGACTTCCATGGTGAAACCCCACCTAGAACCCATAAACACCTCATCAATATTCTTTTGTTAGGGTTTTTCACCTCTAAAGTGGAGAAGGTGCTTCTTGCTCGAGATAGGAGCTTTGCTGGAGAAACCAGCCTCTCTAAGATTGGGAACCTTACTTATTGGACCTATCTACCTTCTCTAAAGGTTCTTTGGAGGCCTAGGCTTGACTTGGACTGTTTAGACTTTGAAGTTGAGGTATGATTGCATCCCACATTATTTCTATATTGAGCAATTTCTAATTCTTCACTCTAAATGTATGATGTATCCCCTATTCTTCTATGTTGAGAAATTCACCTATGCTTATTCATTCTCTTTTTCCTATGGACATTAGCATATACACAATGTATTTTCTTTTGAAAATCATGGTTCATGTGAACTACCTTATTTGATATAGATCATGTGATCATGGATATTCTTTTGAACTCTTATCTTATGCTTTGTTCATGATGGAACTCTAAAAGATGACATGTGATGTTTTTTGCCCACTTATGAGGTGGATGTATATGTTGGTCACTTATGTTGTGACTAGTTTATATATTCTGAATATACTTTCTACTTGCCTCTACATTTAACATGCTATGTGATTCAGTAGCACTAGAGTAGTGTAATTGCATTGGTTTTTATGGCAGATGTGTTATTTCCTGTCGAGCAGATGTGATATTTCCTGCTCTTTTGGGATGGAAAGGAACCTCATACCCAGGGCAAGATGTATGATTCTTGTCCCATGCTTTATATATTTAGGAGATTGGCAGTATTCCTTTCTCTATCAGGTTTCAAGTTTATGAGACTTGGCCGCCTTTGTGTTTATATTGTTCTTGGGCTATGTTTATCTCACATGCATGCATGTTGATGATATGGGGTGTGTCCTCTAATTCTTTACATGTGCTTGTGTGGCACAATCTTTATGTTTTATCAATGGCAAGTATTCTTTTGTTATCATATGATTGCAATTCATTTTCTCTTGATACCCATTTGGGTGGTCCTTATCCTTTCTATGAGAAGCCTTTTATATTTGATGTCTTTTATTCCATATATTGTTCAATTTACTATTTAGTATGCACATACCAGCCTTTGCTGATGTCATCTATTTTCTCTTCTTGCTGAGGTATGCTTCCAACCCTAGGTGAAGGACTTGGATGATAAGGCATGAAGTTTTGGACTAGCTTAAGGAGTTAAAGTTTGGAGACAAAGTTGTTATGATTTAGATTTCCCTCTACTTAGATCCTTATGTTGTATCATACATGTAAACCATTATGGGATATTATGATGTAATTTTGTAATCTTTTGTGAAAATTGAATATAATTATTATTTTTATTCCGCTTCTATACTTTGGTCTTTTGCATACCATTATAATAAATTTGAAAATTTTATACCTATTCCAACATACCTTTGAATGTGTTTGTAATGAATGTTAATTCTTCAACAAAAAAAAATTAGTAAGAGGGTGATCCCGCCTCCTTTAAAAACATATATATCATTGGCTCATGTGTAGGAAGCAAAGGGGTAGTGATTTTCTTAGTCGGCATAACATCTTGAAGAAAATGGTAGTCGACCTCAATATGTTTGGTCCCTTCATGAAAGACATGATCACTAGTAATGAAGGTAACAACATGATTATCACAGTACATATGAATAGCATGAGTGATGGGAAATCCAAAGCCAAACATAATAGGTTTGATCCATAATAGTTCACAAGTAGTATGTAACATTGCACGATACTTACACTGGATCTCCAATAAAATTTTGTTTCTTACTTCTCCTAGTAGCCAGGTTACCCCCTACAAAGGTACAACAGTCAGAGGTGAATCTCTTGTCAGATTTATACCCATCATAATCACCAAAATATGCAGTCACATCTAGATGCCCATTTCTTTTATAAAACTATCCATGTCTAGGTGTATTCTTCAAATATCTCAAGACTCAACATGCAACGTCCCTATGACACTGCCTAGGACAATCCATAAATTTAAGAACACCAACAACAAAGCATATATTTGGCCTAGTAATATTTTGATATCAAAGTTTGCCGACCAAGCATTTATAGCTAAATTTATCTACTAAAAGTTGAGTAGATTCTACCCATAGATGATGAGTTTGATCTATAGGAGATATTGTAGGTCAGCAACCAAGCTTTCCAGTTTCAGTAGGTAAGTCTATAGTAAACTTTCTCTGTGATAAAGGTAATCCATCATTGTTATATGCTACCTCAATGCTAAGAAAATACCGTAGACGCCTAAGGTGTTTGGTTACAAAATGCTTCATAAGTTATTTCTTTGTAGCATCAATTCCTACAACATTACCAAAGATAGGATGATATCATCCACACAAACAATAAGAGCAATAATACTAGAAATTGTGGTTTTGATAAACACAGTGGTAACTTTGGGACCATACGAAGCCAAATTTGTTTAGTACAAGGGATAAGTTGTAAAATTAAGCTTAGGGACTTTGTTTGAGGCCATAAATGACTTTCTTTAGAAGGCATAATTTTCCATAGTGCTCCCCCTGAGCAACATAAGTTGGACGTTGTGACATATGGGATGTCTCATGTAAATCACCACACCAAAAGATGTTCTTAACATCTAATTGATGTAAATCCCGTCTTTATTAATAGCAACATAATAGAATGTGGACAAAATTAATACGAGCAACTGGAGAAAAGGTTTCAAAGCAATAAATTCCAACTTGTTGTGTGTATCCCTTAGCGACAAGTGTAGCCTCATGTGTTAACTGTCTCATCGGGCAAATATTTCATTAAAAATTCACCGCTAGCCAACAAGTTTACTACCTATAGGGAAATCAACAAGGTTCCATGTGCCACAAGAGTGAAGTGTGTCCATCTCCTCATCCATGGCTTGTTTCCACCCAGAGTGTAGTAGTGTCTTTGGAATAGAAATTAGAGATAAAGCGGTAGTAAATTGAGTTGTGAAAGCATTCAAATGATTTGTGGACAGAGATACAATATTTACACTAGACTATCGTCCATTTTATAGTATAATGAGAATGTCAGAATCAAAAGTTGTAGCAGAGACAATAATATTACCATTGTCTTGAGGTGGATCATCAATGTCTAGACCTGTCAAACTGGCTCAAAATCTGCGAGCACCCATGGGTCAACCTGTTTAAATTGGGTTTGGGCCATGAATTTCACCACCCGCCTAAAAACACCCAAACCCGTACCCACTCATTTAGTTAGCGGGTTTGGGTGACCCTGTTAATTAAATTAAATAAATATATTTGTAACTATATATGCCTTACATATACACTCATACAGAGAAACAACAAAAAAAAGGCCTTGTGTACCTATGGTCCAGTCCCTATGGTCCCGTCCCTTTGTTTTGCTTACTGTAATTTTAATTTTATCAAACCGACAAATCAAAGTATTGACTCTATGTCTCTGCCCTTTCCTCGTGACCTCACATTTCTGTTTGTTGTAGCGTGCCCTAGCTGCCAAATGATGAACCGGCGCCTTGGCTCTTGGCAATGTTCAGTGATGACAGAGATTGCAGATGTGGATGGCTAGCGCGGTGACAGTGAACTTAGCCGGTGTCGATGCCACGACGACAAGCTACCACGCCAAGTTGTGTTGATCAAGACCTCTTTGAATCCCCGTCTCAGATGCTACCTTCCCCCATTCGGATTCGGCACCCTATATCTGCATTCACAGAGCAACAACGTTTCCCTTCATTCCACATCTTCTCATTTACGTAGTTGCGGCTGTTGCTGGATCAGAAGTTAAAGGCACAAATTGCTGCCAACTTCCAGGTACCAAAGGCGTGAGCTACTAAATGGATTAATCTCCCTATTTGCTGCTATCAAATTTCGTATTATCAACATTTATCCCTCTTTCCCTTCTCCTCATTTTTTAGGGTAAAATTTCTTATCCATTCTGTTTAGCAAAACGTCCACAGGGCAAAATTTTAGTTTTGTTCTTACTCTTGGTAATGGACATCGTTGTATTTAAATGCGTAGTTATATCTAAAATCTATTTGGTTTCCCTTCTTTTAGGTTACTAGCTGGATGAATTTTCTTAATGACACACAAACAAATTCAACTCCTCGCAATAATAATGTGAATGTTGCATACTTTGATATTTTTATCAGTTTATAACAACATTGACAACCCTTATATACATTTGGAGTGTTGCTTCGCTTGCTAACTTTTCTTTCCTTGCTGCTCACCAAGTATTTGGACAACAATATGCAAGAAAAAGGCTGTTGGACAGCTGTTGTTTTAGCAAGTTAACGCACAAAAAAGGTTGTTGGACAGTTGTTGTTTTAGCAAGTTAACGCAGAGAGTATTATCCATATGTGTCGTTCTAAGTGACGTCAATATGCAAACACATGCTGTGCACATATTGCGTCAATGTGCAGCAGCTTCTGGTAGTGTTTGTTTATGCTATATATGTATAAATTCTACTCTCTTCTTAATTAAGGTGGGCACCTGCGGGTTGACCCGCTACCCGTCGGATCAGGTTTGGGTATGTTGTTTGTCCACCCGTTTAAAATTGGGCTTTTTTGACCCGCACCCGCGAGACCCAAACCCGCAACGACCCAACCCAAACCCCACCCACCCACCCGTTTGACAGGTCTATCAGTGTCAGAAGATGTCAAAGTAGGAGATGCTTCAGAAAGAGGTGCAGACACAGTGGGGCCAGGAATGGGCACATTTAGAAGTGGCACCTGGTCTCTAGATTTTGAACATAAAGATGTATATTCAAAGAAGGTGACATCCACACTGATATACAAATGACGTGCAACATGATCAAAACATTTATACCCCTTTTGTGTACAAGAGTAACCAAAAAATAAACCATAAATCATGGGGTGATAGCTTATGTTTCCCAAGTTGGTGATTATGAACAAAACATAGGCATCTAAAAAGTTTTGGTGGTAAAGAAAAGATAGGTCCATGTGGATAAAGAAGGTTATAAAGAATCTTATTTTGAAGTATGGAATAAGGCATCCAATTGACAAGATAATTAGGTAAAAGAATTGCATCAACCCAACAAAATTTAGGTACTTTTATTTCAATTAGGAGAGTGCAAGCTACATCAAGAATATGCATGTTCTTCCTTTTGACAACTTCATTTTGTTGTGGGATATAGGGACATGAAGTTTGATGAATAATCCCCTTCGTAATACAAACTTTTTGAAAGCCATGCTTCACATATGTAGAAGCATTATCAGTGCAAACAAATTTAAGAGCAGCAGAAAATCGAGTCTTTATCTCATTAAGAAATTTGGAGAGAACATCTAAAACTTCAAAATGATCTTTAACAAATAGAACCAAGTAGCACAAGACCAATCATCAATAAAGGTAACAAAATATTGTGGACTAGTACGATTCACAATACAACATGGTCCCCAATCATCAAAGTAAATTAAGTAAAACAAACTTGGACTCCTATTGTTATGACAACAAGAAAACAATGTTCAATAATGTTTTCCAAGCTGATAAGATTGACATGAAAAGTTCTCAGTAGATAAAGTTGGAAAATAAAACTTCAAATTGGAAGCAAAAGGGTGACCGATTCATAGGTGCCATTGATGAAGGGAGTTAGAGTGGGCCACAAGAGCAATAGTAGCGGGGTTTGACGAGGTCTGCAGGCTTTACAAACCATCTCCACCTTCATATCCCCAACCAATCATCTTCTTCATCTAGAAATCCTAAATAGATACAATGTAAGGAAAGAAGACTGTAGTTTAAAGTTTTGGTAATTTTACCAATAGACATCAAGTTTAGTGGGAATTTAGGCACAAACAAGACAAATTGAATGAGATTTATGTTCACATCTCCTCTCCCAATCATTGGAGAAGTGGTCACATTTGCTAGATGCACATGAGGATGTCAAGTAATTATCTTTAGATAAGTAAACAATTTCTTATTACCACTCATATGTATAGGAAAATATGGATATAGAGAAGGCAATGGAAATAAAAAATTTATCTATCATATTACCATAACCAACAGATCACGTCAATTACTATAAGATGCAAATGATGGTTTTGAGGATATACCTGGTCCTGGAGCAAGTCAAATGACAATCATTGTTCATTGTAGATGCACAACTCTGACTCCTGGTTACACTGGGACTCGTCCGACTACTGCACCTCCTGGTATGCACCATGGACTACAACCACAAACCTCGTCTTCTTCAATAGCTCCTCTTATCATGGATTGTTAGTTGACGTTGTCCTCCTAGTGCCAGACAATGACGTTGTCCTCCTACTGCCAGACAACGGCCTCCCACCTTTAGAGAAATCCACACTGACTGGCCAGAACTCTTGTCTTCCTGTTAGAATGGCCAAGAAGGAGTTGTTCTTCTCGTTGGTGTACTAGTCACAAACTTTCTCTCCCACGACAATGAAGTTAGTTGTTTCTCTTCCTTTGGCTATCCCTACCTAGTTGGGTGGGACTTGTATGGGCTCTCTCGGTTACCACGACCAGAGAGGACAATGTTTGTCAGAGAAACTTATTATATATTATTTGTATTGTGTGATGAAAATCCTTGAGTACCCCTCTATTTATAGGCGGGGTTTGGATCCAGGTTTCCAATCGATGCAGGAGTGGAAGGGGTCAGAAAATCTTGAATTTTCGCAACATGCGACCACCAAAACGGCTGTTTGGCACACAAGACAATCATCTGGCTCAGTCCGGACAGTCGTGTGGTACTTTCCCAATCACACATGAAATTGGATATTCATCTCCAATTAATATCCCATATTAATTTCTTGCACAACAAGTAATGTGTAACTGAAACAGACTTGAAAATATCTAGAACCTTCCCTCGGCCGAACGGGACCATCTCGCCCATGTGAGCCAGCCGTCTCGGTCACCGAGATGGTCGTCTGGTGACCCCATTCGATCCAGTCGGTTGGGCCGGTTCATATTTTAGCCAATTTCAACTCAAATTAGGCTTGACTTTCCTAGCGCCTGTCTCATCACTTGAGATGGCCGTTTGGAACTCCAGACGGCTGTCTCAACACTTGAGATGGGCGTTTGGCAGTGAAGTCAGCATGTTTGTTGCGTGAATCAAATACCTAAACACTTTAGTACTTAATTCAATTGTCATTCAAGATTAAACTCCTCTTCTAGGATGAGACCTATGTGTGTGACCCTATAGGTCCCATATTACATTGGCAGTAAATGTCCATAACAACTTATGACATCACAAGCAATGAGTGGGGCCTAGTCGCACATCAATTCTACCCAAGTAAATGGAAAGTTGGGGAACAAATTCTACCCACAATCTGTGTATGGTGTTGTAGTGTTTGTAAAGTTCCTTTGTCACTGATGTCCAGATTGAACTCGAGGCATGGAGCAGTCACCCTCTTTATCATCCAATATTGTTTCTTAAACCAAAGTATTCTATCTGAGATATATGTAAACTCAATATCATATATTGACTCACATGTGCATGGCCATGCATTTCTCAGTCTCACTAATCACGAGGCCTAGGACATCATAGTCCAGTAGGAGGGATACATTCTATTTCTATCATTCACAGTCTATCCCCATGTGTCAAAGTCACCCAATCATCACCATTATAACTACTCATGTTTCATGACTGTGTTTGATGATGTCAAAGTGTACCCATCAACATGTGATGAGTGCAATGATTTTAGGTCTAAGAACCACAAGCACCACCATCACTGTGAGAGCTGACTATGACTTCCATGATGATGGCTTCCTTGTGTCAGTCTCACGGTAGGTCTGTCTGATGCACTGTTCTCTAACATGTATTTGTGTGATTGGTTTAATATTGCCATATCATGACTAATGAGATTCTGTCATCAACCAACTCACACCCTGATCTAATGTGTCATTGTTGTCTATCAACCTTCCACAATAACAACCAATCAGGGCTATAATGAGAATATGTATATGTACTCTTAACATCTGTATGATCTCATTCTTCCCAGTCACGTACTTGAAGACATATGTCGTTGAGTAATATTATTCTCTAGACATTTATAATGTTATTTCATTATCACATAACTGAATTAAACAAAATAAATAAGAAGCTTGCCTTTTTTTATAGTAATCAAATCATTTTACAAGTTATGCTATTACAATCATCACATGATTGGCTCTCGAGGCATACATACCAACAAACTCCCACTTGCACTTGGAGCCAATCACCTACAAATTGTATTTTAAGTGATCTAACATGACCGTCATGATTCTGCTGTGAAAGTTCCTTTGCCAAGCGGTCAACAACATTATTCTTAGTTGGTACTTTCCACATCTTTACATCTCCTCACTATACGATCTCTCATATGAGATGGAACCACCTTTGTATATGCTTTGAGAGATGACACAATCTGTGTTCCTTAGATTGTACAATAGCTCAATTGTTGTCACAATATAGCTCAATTGTGTCGTTGATGCTTGAAATGACCCCAAATTCTATAATTAACTTCTTGATCCATACAACCTCCTTTGCTGCACTCAATGCAGCAATATACTCATCCTCTATTGTATGATCGACAACTTTCTTTTGCTTGGAACTCTTCCAACTCACAACTATATTCTTGAGGTAGAACGTGAATCCTGATTGCGACTTACAATCATCTTGATCAGTCTAGAAGTTTGCATCAGTGTAACCCTTTACCACCAACTCTTCCTCTCTATTGTAGACCAAGAACTGGTCCTTAGTCCTTCTCATGTACTTGATTATGTTCTTCACAACTATCCAGTGAGCATCACCTAGATTTGACTGATATCTTCACGTCATGCTCAAGGCATATGAGACATCTGGATGGGTACACAACATTACATACATGATTGATCCAATTGTTGAAGCATATGGAATCAAACTCATGTGTTCTCTTTATTCACAAGAACTAGTACACTGAGCTATAGAGAAGGGGACACCATGACGTGTAGGAAAGTTTCCTCTCTTTGAGTTCTCCATGTTGAACCGTTTGTCAATGTATGTGCTCTGACTTAGTCCAAGAAGCCTTCTGGATCTATCTCTATAGATCTTTATCCCCAAAAATGTAGGATGCTTCTCCCAAGTCTTTCATAGAGAATGTATTTACAAGTCATGTATTTACCTTTTGTAAAGTAGGGATGTCATTTCCCATCAATAGTATGTCATCTGCATACAATATGAGGAATGTCACTATGCTCCCACTAAACTTCTTGTACACACAAGGTTCATCTTCATTTTGAATAAAGTCAAATCCTTTTGCAGTCTCATCAAAATAAAGATTCCAGCTCCGAGATGCTTGCTTCAATCCATATATTGACCTCTATAGCTTATAGACTTTATTTGCAAACTTGGGATCTATAAAACCCTCAGGTTGTGTGATGTACGCATCCTCAACTAGATTCCCATTAAGGAATGCAGTTTTAACATCCATTCACCAAATCTCATAGTCATAATAAGCTGCAATAGTAAGCATGATCTTGATGGACTTAACCATGGCCACTAGAAAAAAGGTTTCATCATAGTCAACACATTGAACTTGCCTGAAACCCTTTGCAACCAATCTACCTTTATAGGTTTGTACTTTACCATCCTTGTCAGTCTTCTTCTTAAAGACCCACTTGCACCCTATGGGTTTTACCCCTCAGGTGGATCCAACAAAGTCCTACTTTGTTGGTATACACAGATTCCATCTTAGATCTCATGGCCTCAAGCCATTTCTCAGACTATGGTCCCTTAATAACATCTTTATAGGGTATTGGCTTGTCATCTATGACCAATTCATTGCCTTCCTGAGTTACAAGATATCCAAAACTCTCGGGATCAAGGTTTGTCCTATTAGATCTATGAGTTTCATGTGTAACTTGAGGAATTTGAGATTCCACAACATCTTGTGATTCTCTCTGTTCCTTTTGTTCATCTATTTGTTCAATGTTTTCTTGTTTGTTTGGAACCTCTTCGAGTTCCACTTTTCTCCCACTGATTCCTTTGGAAATGAAGTCCATCTCAAGGAATGCAACATCCCAAGAAACAAAGACTTTGTTGTCAGATTGGGAATAAAAGTAATATCCTCTAGATTCTTTAGGATATCCAACAAAATAACATTTATCAGATCTTGGTTAAAGCTTTTCTAGGAAAAAATTTCTTGACATAAGCTTCGCAACCCCAAATCCTCATAAAAAACATATTGGGGCGCTTCCAATTCCATATCTCATATGGTGTCTTTTGAACCGATTTAGATGGTACTCAGTTTAGTGTAAATGCGGCGATTTCTAGTGCATATCACTAGAAGATGCTCAGAAACTCAAGTAAACTCATTATTGATCACACCATATCTAAAAATGTACAAATCCTTCTTTTTGATACACCATTATGTTGAGGTGTTCCAGGTGGAGTCCACTGGGATATAATCCCATGCACTCTAACAAGGTTCTCAAACTCTCGGTTCAAGTATTCTCCACCTTGATCAGAATGAAGCGCCTTAATACTTTTACCAAGTTGGTTTTGTACTTTATTCATAAACTCTTTGAACTTTTCAAGAGATTCTGACTTATGTTTCATTAAATAAACATAGCCATACCTACTGAAGTCATTAGTGAAGGTAATGAAGTACTGATACCCAACTCTAGTTGTTGTTCTAAAAGGTCCGCACACAATAGTATGTATGAGTCCTAATAGATCACTATCCCTCTCATTTTTACCAGTGCAAGGGGTCTTAGCCATCTTTCCTAACAAACAAGATTCACATGTCTCTATTGATTCAAAATTAAAGGAGTCCAAATAACCATCTTTATGGAGTCTAGATATGCGATTCTCATTTATGTGCCTTAGACGACAATGCCAAAGGTATGTTTTGTTTGAGTTGTTGAGTTTTAGTCTTTTGGTATTAACATTATATACATCTGTCTTTAGATCTAACAAGTAAAGACCATAAGGCATTGGGACACTACCATACAAGATTCCATATTTTGAAATAGAAGACTGACCATTTTTAATATGGAATTCAAATGCATCCTTGTCCATACAAGATACATAATCGATGTTTCTATTTATAGTAGGTACATAATAGTAGTTCTTTAACTCTATTACAATCCATGTGGGAAGCGGTAAACTATTGGTTCCAACTGCGATGGCTGCAACTCTTGCGTCATTAGCAACTCGTAGTTCCACTTTGCCTTTTCCCAAAGGTTTAATTCCTTTTAGATCTGACATATGATAACATATGTGATATCCACAGCCGGTATCTAGTACCCATGATGATGAAGTAGATAGATTATCTCATAACATATATACCTGAAGTGGAGATCACCATCCCCATCTTCTTCTTCTTGAATGCCTTAAAAGTACAAAGGATGAGATACTCTTGCACTTTTCTTTATCCTTATCTTGATTGTTGAAGATATGGATTTAGGATCGACCTCAAAAATCTTCTTGGTCTTCCTTTGATCCTTGAACTTATCCCCTGATGATCACCATCACGGGTTTGTCCTTCTTCAATTTTTCTCCAACAGAAATCAACATAGCAAGCAAGTCTGACATCTATCCAGCTGTATTATTCACATGATAACATGGAATAAAGAGGCTATGATTCTAACATTATCTTCAGAATCATATCAGTGGCTAACTCTTGGCTCAAGGTGAATCCCAGTTCTTTAAGATGATACACATGTCCAACCATATTGAGCACATGTTCTTCTACTGAGGTTCCCTCTGTCAGCTTAGACTCAAGCGACACCTTCAGGATATCGTCCCTTTCTTGCTTTGTAAGACCAAGTGTCACTTTCTTAAGACGTGTTACCATCTCAAGAATGTTCATGTTTTTACATTATTCATGCAACTCATAGTTCTTTCAGCTAAGCAAAAGGTACTTTATCTCTAAGGCATCATTGGCATGCTTCTAGTAAACATCTACTTGTGCACTATGTGCATCAGGAGTAGGTATTTCTGGCACTAGTTTGTCAAGGGCGTAGAGCTTTCACTCTTCATTGAGAACCCTTCTAAAAGTCCAAAACCAATCGTGAAAATTTCTACCGTCAAGTTTTTCCTTCTTCAGGACCAATCACAATTCAGATTTGTTTGTGATTTGATTCTACAAGAGAAAATTTGCATTTGTCTAAAACCCTTTTTGATTTTATTTGATTAGAAAAATGTAACCATATCAATTAGGTCTTTGATTATTATCGCTCCCACTATTTTATTCAAATTGATAGCCCTCAATATCAATTCGGAATATTACAACATACAATATTCTAGTGGTTCAGATCCAAGATAATTCAATTGTGGCCCGATCAAATCCGCAAACATAGTCAACCATCAAGGTAGGCAACTCTTGCCAATAGCATCATATTCAATTCTGGATAGATGATATGCGCAACCCCTTGCCATGATCATCTACATGTTTCTGGGCCCAGGCGCTCTGAGAAACATCAGTCAAGCCTGACCCAAAAGCCTACACAATAATAATGTACCCCACGGAGGCAAGAACCTACATTATTACCATCACACTTCCATGAGATAGACGACGCACCCCGTTGAGGTAGAATCTACGCTTGATCGATCAATCTTTTTATGTGTGCTGCTTTTAGAAAGCATCTAAGACTTGATATTTTATTTAAGGGAGTTTATATAAATACATATACTTTATCCAATAACCACATATATAGTATGTATCATATACATACTATATCCCACAACGAAAACTTGCAATAAATGAAAGTGATGGTTATGGCCAGCCTAATGTAATCCTTGGAGCCACAAGGAATTATGTCATCTAGGTCTACATCACATGCATAAACTTGTTGTTGATGAATATCTGTGCTTGCCAATCTGGGTTGATTGGTTTAATCCTTGAACTGATTGGCTTGCCTCCTAGCCAGTTGTTAGGTCGTCTCACCGATCGTCTAGTTCCATTAGTCCACCATCTGTTGGCTCCTCCAACAGATCGATTAGGTCCACCATCTGATCGATTTGACTTGTCCACCATGTCTTCCAGTCTATTGGCTCGTCTTCGGGACATATTCATCTTCATCATAACAGGAAAGTAAATTATCCTACTTTTACATAATTATTGAGAAACCACAAGTTACATTTGAGGGGAGTAGGGGTAGGAAAGAATTAAATTTACACTGGTAAGATAAGATAGAGGCTCGATTCGTAGATTGAGATAAAAGGAAAAAACAACTATACAACCGTGCACAAAATTTAGGATTATTGGCCATAACCATTGTGGCATCCAACTTATAAAACACAAGATTAACTAATGCGGAAGCGAATCATTAGCAGCGGATTACTGAAAATTACTAAAAATTAAAACTTTTTGCAAAGAGATCCAAACATACGAAACTCTTATAACAAAAACCATAGCATTACATAAACATCCTTGTTTGTAGTTACACACCATGTAACATCTCTTCTCGAGGATTACATACACAGTTGTTTTACTCTACTATACATAAGCAACATAAAACCTCGAGGCATTCAAGCCAAAATCTCAAGTCGAAGATAAAAGCACTATCTACTGACTCCGAGGACCTGAGAGTACAGAGACGACACATAGGACTACTAACTATACAAAACTTGGCAGCCAGTGCCTCCACCTGAGTCATCACTGCTGTATCTGATACTGCTGCTGCTTTCCTTTTCCTGCAAAAGAGTCTCTGATTCTTTGTCCGCATCCACCTAAAAATGTTGGATCCCACGGGGGTGAGACAATTGTAAATTGTCCCAGCGGGAGATATAACTCTCCGCCAAAACATTGTTATTGCAGATTATTATATTAGAATTGAATAGGAGTACTTACATATGTACAACAACATTATTCATTGTATGAACAGAGAAAGGTAGTCTCCTTTCTTAAGGAGAACATTGTATCTACTCATGGTAGATTCATAATCCATACATCTAATTGCAAGGAATGTAAAGAGACATGAATAACATTTATCAACTAACATTGCATATCAGTAGTATAACATCAGCCAATGAACTTCTGTATTCAATCCTATAGCAAACATGCTAAATGGCTGATTACATTTTACAATCACACTTATGCCCTGAGGAGATGAGGTATACCGCTCATGCTCCAACCGACCACTGCGAAGTTGAAATCGGTACCATACAAGGTCAAAGGTAGAGCCGGCTACCAAGACCTCCCATATCCCAGTCAGCGCGAGATTACATGCAGGACATCTTGTGTCTCTACTATATTATAGCTTTCCAGGGTATACTGGAAACTTCGCTATCAGAGTTACAGTGGCATACTGCACTCTCTTCGCGATCGTGAGATTTCATGTTTATCTCCATCGATCCGGCATTAACATTATTGGGAGATGTGTATGACATCATCCCAATCATCGGGGGATTAGTGATACATCCTTCCCAAAATATATAATGAAGGATTGTGGGATCTCGTGTTTATCTACCACCAATCCTGCATTAGGGCGTCAGGATATTTTCGCCCATTACCCCCACATACTCAAAAGTATGCCCTCCGGATTTTGCCGCGGAGCACCCGTTTCACCATCACCAGTTTGCTGACGATGATGGATCTATGGTCAGGGATCTACATGATATGATTTCACTTGATTAATTAAGTACATTGTCATATTCTTTTAGCATCAGTCAAGTTCTCAAACATATTTTATTCAGACAAATGCTATAAAGAAATATGTACTATTTTCATCATTCACTTCTCATTCTTTATGAAGCATTGGGATCTCAGTCCCTCATTTCATTACTAGGATTTCTCATCCCTCAACCACATCATTATCGTGCTTATCAAATCTGGGTATTCATACCCTCAATTCATCATTGTCACTGTTACCATTTGCTAGGTAACTATTATCTCCAGGTCCTTAGACCGAGGTATGCATGATACTTGTTACACAAGTATCTCACATGGCTCTCGAAGCCTATTAAATATTTTGTCACCTTTCACTAGGTAACAACAACTTATTCATGGAACTCATAAGGTCCATATACCTTTTGTTACTTTTGCTAAGCAACAACAACATTAGGCACATAAGGCCATTCAACATATTTGTTATATGAATGTCATAGCTCAGGTCTGGCTATGCTCTCCATCTCATGATGTCTACATGATTAATAGACATGATAACAACCATACAAGTCATTGACCACATCATATGATACCTTAGTAACACCACAATTCCTTTATCAAGGTTATGGTTTATTACTCATTAGGGCTTTTCACTCCCTTTACCCAAAATTAGGGTTAGGGTTTCCCAACTGACATCAATTAGGGTTTTATGCTCAAGTAGTTAGATCAACCCTAATGTATTGCTCCACACTTCTAGGAACAACTAAAGATATCATAAGTATATGCTTATGATTACTATCCTCATCATATATCCTTAATGATCATCAATTCAAGGTATAAGTCCACTTCTATTTCTTATTATGGTATGATTACCTCATACCCATTAGGGTGGCTCATCCCTTTAAACAATGTATATTAGCTTATACTCATCAAAGTATATCAACTCATTACAATTTCATTGTAATATCTACAACACACACACACTTCATGTGTTTCTCATCCAAGTATGTTGGATTGAGATGCATCAAGGCATTTCAACCTTGAAATGCTGAATGTGATATCTATCATGTCTTGGTGTATCACTCTCTTCTCATTTCTATCTTATTTAGGTTAATCAACTAACCTTGTATTAAGGTATCTTCCCTCTTAATACTTTATCCACTAACATGTTACTTCCATCATATGGTGCATAGGTTGCACATTAGAATTGTCCAACTATCTTTAATGATATAGACTTATTCGATGGTTAGACATTGCTGAATATAGGATAACCCATTATCCATCACTTTAGATATTTCAACTCTTAGGATGTTACCCATATCATTATTAGGGTAGCATACATCATTCCTAAGAGTTTCATATCCTCATCTTTATAGGGTATATAGAATTGATACATATGAGTCAACATAGCATATCATTGCTTATAAAACTTATAAAGTGTTTTCAATACACAAGGCATCATAGCTCATACCTGGCTATGTTCAATATCTCAATAAACCTGCATGATTAGTACAGATGATAACAAACACATCTATTTCATATCAGCATAATGCAAGATAATGATAACATCACTAATCAAGGATTACTCCATTATGCCCTTGCTAGGGTTAGGGTTTCCTTTTTAATTCAATTAGGGTAACCATTCCCTTAGCTCAATTAGGGTTAATAACTTATCACTTCATTATCCAACCTTGGAGCTTTACATTATAAAGAATAACCCAAAATTAGGGTTTCTCTCATAGTTTCACCTTATCTGGAATTAAGGTGTACTATACATTCAATTTCAAATCAAGAATAGTGTACCACGACCGTGCTGCCAAAAACGGCCGTGCAAAGGGGAATCACCACGGCCGTGCTACCTTGCACGGTCGTGCAAGAGGTATCCACCACGGCCGTGCTGCCTAGCACGGTCGTGCTACAGCAGACCCCAATTATTTTACATTTGTGAATTCAATACTCCAAACCAATTAGGGTTTACTATTAACCCTAAGTGGAGATGATCAACAAGTACCTTTAATTTAAAGCTTGCCATGTCATCATTATGAATTAGGTTTATATCATCATCATATAATAGAATTTCATGTATCAATGCCCTCTAATAGGGTTATGATTCATTAACCTTCATAAATAGGGTTTCATGATCTCACTATTAAGAATCATGCCCTAACTAGACATTCATTCATGAAAGACATCCTATCTCTCATCTTCTAAAAGATGGAGTTTACTTCAACCTTGATTAAGCTAAGTCAACTCAACTTGAAAGAAGAATTGACATCATAAGATATGTCATTATACCAAGATCATTAGAACTTAACTTCCCTTGGATTACATCATGTGATTGATTACTTAAACCATTGACCCTCACCCACTTTGAGAGTTCATACTGTTTGGTTGATTACCTTTCAAGTGATCTTGGAATAAGTGAAACCATTTAGTAGAATAGCAATTGAAACCACTTAACAAAATTGAACTTTTGAAACCGTTTAAGCCTCAACTGGTTTGGGATCGTTTGGTCCCAAATGGTATTGAGACCGTTTGGACTCAAACGATCTTGAGACCGTTTGGACTCAAACGGTATTGAGACCGTTTGGTCCAAACCACCTCAAAATCGAATGGACCAAATATGGTTTCCATCAATCACATTGAATTAGGGTTTTCAATGTTGAACCCTTCAATCGATCTTGCACATGTTAGCCACTATTCAATTGAGTTAATTAGATCAACCCTCAACTGATTTCACACTCAATTGACCCTCAATTGATCCTCAATTAGGGTTGGAATCAATTGAATTAGGGTTTAGAATCAAAGAACCTTCAATATTCATCAATGTGTAACTAGTTACTTCATAACTATTGAACCACTATTCAAATGGGGTATGACCTGACCCCAAACGGTCTTGAGGTCGTTTGGATGTCCTCCAAACGGTCTTGATACCATTTGCCCATCATATCACTCAAATCCAAGCAATCCAATTAGGATTTGGTTCATTGAAGTGCTCACCAAATCAGCAATTTATTGCAGATCAACTTGATATCTTTAGACCTTCAACCAATTAACTATACTCAACCCTAGACCTCCAAACGGTCTTGGGTGACCACCAAACGGTCTTAGTTGGGTGCCCTTAATTCAGGTTCAAACGGTTTCAAGACCGTTTGCTCAACTAGGTCAAATAAATCAGGTTGAAGGCCTAGTTGAGCAAACGGTCTTGAGACTACCTCCAAACGGTCTCCCTTGGTCGGCCAAAGAAAAAATGAAGAGGAAAAGACTAAGGGTTCGTTCCTTATGTGTTATTGAAATAAGGTATATATATAAATAATATGTATATGGGTATTTAATGAAAGAGAAAATGAAATCATTTTCTTTTAATTCCATACTAATTTCCCCCTAATCCTCCTCCATTGCTTGATCACGAAACCACCTTCAAACTTTCATAAAAGCTCTTCATTATCCAAGAATTAATGGAAAAGAAATTTAGCACCTTAATCCATTATAATAATAATATATCTTTTTGAGTGGGAATTCTTTTCCTTATAATAAGGTGAGTGGAATTTCACCTCCTTAGGATATTTTTTATCCTTGCAAGTTCAAGGACGTCCACACACACATCTGAATCCAACCAAATTAATTTTGGTTGAAGGCCCCTTCAATTATTTTATTTATTTTTGCATTTAACATCAGAGGAACATATTATCATACAACATTTGCAATTTAACCCCTCAACTTGGGTAATTTGCACTTTAGTCCAAAACAAGCAAACATTGCTTCAACATTGTCCAAACATGACCAAAATTGAAACATAGGTTCCTCATGAGCCCTAATTACTTTTCACAAGATAAGATTAAGCATCTAATCAACCTTATTAGGCAAAACATCTAGGGTTAACTCATAACCCAGGTCAGGGATGTTACAACCATGCTACACATTCACCATCAAAACTACTTATAGGGAGACACGTGTAAATTACACACACACATATATATATATATATGTATATATATATATATATATATATATATATTAGTTTGGGATCATCATGATATTGATTTGAAAAGATATTATTCACATCGCATGCAATAATAGAATGACAAAAATCAAAATCTAATCATACCAATTATCCCATAATATAGTAAATTGACGTTGGCTCTGTTACTACTATAGGGAAATATGGATACAGAGTAGGCATCGGAAATAAAGATTTTATCTACCATATTTTGATAACCAAGATAACACGTCAGTTACTTTAATATAGGAAGGATGGTTTCAAGAATACAGCTGGTCCTGGAGCAAGTCCAGCGACAATACTTATAACACCCCTAACCTGGGTTTTGGGATAACCCTAGAAGCTTTGTTTAAGCAAGTTGCTTAGAACATTGTCTTAATCTTTTTGAAAAGTAATTAAAACTTGAGAAGAGTTTATTTCTCAAATTTGAACTTATTTGCAAATTGTTTGTGCCTTATATGATAACTTTGGTAAAGGTTGAAATTTACCTAATAGTGAGGGGTTTATGTGCAATTTATCACCTCTAAAATGTCTCTTCTCTATGTTATTATCAACTATAGGAAAGAGAAAAGGAAGGGGGTGCCTTGTTTGAGTCTTGGTTGAATGATAACACTCTTTGTAGTGAAAGAACCAAAGAAGTGTTGAGCGTTTTGAACCCTAGATGAGGTTGTGTTGAGTTATGAAGTGTATATGGGAGTGCCTATCGGTTTGGAAGCCATAGAGGAGGTCCCATATCCATTTTTTAACATTTGAAAGTGTTCATGATGGGCTAAGCACCTCAAGTAGGTGAAGCATATCAGTTTGCATGTTCCTTGCAAAAGTTGAATCAGTTTGCTCAAAAAGTAAGATTGGGTTGTGATATCTTGCCTATGGATTATCCATGAGTTTTGCATGGCAGGACAATTATGGTTGCATGAAGTTACCATGCATAGACACGTGTCACTCAAGTACACATGGTGATGACACCTTATACATACTCTCTTTCATAAACCTCAACTATATATACCTCTCTTTTCACCTCCTAGTAAAACTTTTGACTCCTTTACCATCTCTTGCTTGGAGGAAGACCGTAGGAGCTCAAGAAGCAAAGAGAAGGCTGAGCATCTTGCCCAAGGTGAAGCCATGACCATCTTCAACCTTGGAAAGGCCTTGCTTCTTGGATCATGATTCTTTCCTTCTCTTCTTTCTTCACCAAGTTCCTAACTATGGTATCTTCTTTCATAGAGAAGTGTTGTGATCAAGTCTTGGAATTTTGATAAGTCATCTTCAACCTTGGGAACGTGGATCTTTGAAGCTTGAATCTCTTGTGTTGATCTTAAGGTGGGTTATATAACTTGAACTCAACTTTATTATTATTCACCTTCTATCATGCAATACTTGATGATTCCTTTTCTACTTCAACTTTTCTTGTTTGATAAATGGTTCTATGAGTTCTAATGGATATTTGGGTCTGTTGCCCCTGAACGAGAATAGTAATGGACGAAAAGTTAGACCTTGAATATGATGAAACTGATATGCAAAAACCGATATTGGTTTGTGGGAAACCCTAACTCGATACAAGGGTATAAGTATGGAAACCGATACACATGAACTCCTATCCTTTTGGTTTGATTTCATGAGTAGAAATATTGTTCTCTCAATTGTTTAACCTTTCACCTAATGCCGAGAATAAGGCAAGCTAATATCTAGAAGATAGACAAATCGATACACATACTTGCACCATTACATGGATGGCTGATATGACTTGTGATGCTCTAAAATGATACCTGGCTGTTGGGATGATATGTTAGATGCTCTAAAACAATATGCCTCAAAGGCATTAGTTTGTCATGACCAAGGGATGTCTAGTGATGATGAAATATTAAACTATGATGCCTTAGTCGAGTATGGAGGCCGAAATGGTCAAACCCTAACCCTCATCTGATACACTCACAATCCGATATTCCTTTTGCTCAACCCATGTGTGATGGGCGACACCCTTAGCCCGACATACTTTGTGGAAGTATGGTCAATACATTCTTAGAAGCCTTGGTCGATACACCAAGTAGTGTTGAGGCCGATAGGTGAAAGAACTAAGTTGTTGAATGATGGTTCATCCAAAATAATACAAACCCTAGAGGCAGATACCCTATATTGGGCAATGGCCGATACACAAAGGAATATCTAGGCTGAAACCCTAGCTGATGTTGAGTGGCTGACACCTTGGTTGATGGTATGTTCGAGACCCTAGTTCATGATATGGTCAACACACACTAGTGGATAGAGTGGCCAATACCCTAAGTTGATAGTGAGGCTGATGCCCTAAGTTGATATTGAGTGGCCGATACCCTAGTTGATGGTGAGACCAATACATAAGTTGATGATGTGGCCAATACACAATATGATAGTATGGCTGACACACAAGAATACCCTACGAATGATATACCTCAAGCACCATACAAACGATACCACTCTAAGCATATCTAATAAGATATCATTTGACATGTCTTGGTCGACACAAGTATATGTGTCTAGGCCGACACAAGTGAATTTTTCTAGGCCGATACAAAGATTGGAATGAAGGTTGATACACCTTGATGAGTGGAGACCGATACACCTTGATGAGTGTATGCCAATACATCTTGAATACAATCAATGAATACATCTTGAAAGTAATGAGATGAATACACTTAAATAAGTGTAGGTTGATAACCCTAAATAAGGTTAAATCAATGTAATAAGTATGTTGAAGTCAATATCCTAGTAAGGATGAGAAAGAAACTTTTACTAATCACATGAGAAAGGTATTACCTCATGTTTATAATTGATGGATGATACTTGATGAAGTATGCTTGAACACTTATGGCAGTAATATAGCTCTTATGGTGTGAATTAGGGTTTGTTGATAAATATGAACTTGAAAACCCTAAATCAGTTACAAGGGATAACCTTAACCCTAATTATGAGAGGGTTGTAATTTGAATAATTCTCTTTATGACATGGTAATGATATTTACTTGATATTACATTTGTTATGAAATCCTAACCATGCATGTGTTATGAAATAATGAGCATAGCCATGTATGAGCTATGATGATTTGGCATAATACAGATTATATAAGGCCTTCTGAGCCATGTGATGTACAACAAGTATGATTTTCATATGGGTATGATGACCTAGAGTTGGTTTTTACCTAATGAGAGGTGATACCGTTCAATAATGAAATGAGGGTTTGATACCCAACATATGATCATGATAATGATAATGTTGAAGGGATGGAATTCCCAATGAAGTGTTCAAGGGACTGAGATCCTAGGATGAGTGTATTAAGATATGCTCTAATTGATACAAGATTTCTTGAAAATATGTTACACCTTTCTATGTAGCATTTATCTACAATTCATGATTGTAACTTGATTGATGCTAAAATATGATGCAATGCACTTAATCTACCAAGTAAACTAATCTATCAAGTAAACTAAAAATGTATTTGCCCTTGCCATAGATCCATTCAGTGTCAGGATTTGCTGAATGGTGAAACGAGTTTCACTCGGAATGCATATTGTTGAATATGTAGGGTGCAAGTTAAAATATCTCCTTGTATCCTTAACTAACAGGATTGGCTATGGGCCATACCCTGAAGATTAGGATTGACTTTGGGTCATACCCTGATAAGAGTGCGATCATACCGTGACTCAATAAACAATCGGGATTGGTTACGGACCACACCCTGATATAATCAGGATTGATTACGGGTCATATCCTGATAAGAGAACATGCTACACAATGTATCTCTATAGCGAAGGGCCTCTATTCCCTGGGATAGATAAAATCTAGATTGACTCATAATGTCACTGGAAATAATCTCATACTGACTAAGAAATGATAGGTTATGGATTCTGACTCTTCCATAGACCTGTATGACACTAATGCTTTACTTTGTAGTGGTCAGTTGGAGATGGAAGGCATATTCACATCTGCATAGAGTATAATAAGATGGAATGTTTAAAGATGTAATCAACCATATAGTGTATTTGTTCAAGGATAAAATAAAGAAATATTAGTTGAAGCCTTGCCTTGTTTTTATATTGTATAGTTTATAATAGTTATACATGTTCTTCATATTCCTTTTAAAAGTGATTAAATGATCTATTGCTCAGTTGTATATATCAAAACTAATAATATGAGGAGACTGCTTTACTCTACATATAATGAAACATTTATACTTGTTTAATTCAATATATGTTTCTTCTACTCTCATTCATAGAAGTTTAACTGTGATAGTAATATTGTTGATGGAGAGTTATATCTCTCGCTGGGACTTGTTGTCTCACCCCGTAGGTTCCACAACTTTTTAGGTGGATGTGCATGAGGAAGTAGAGATCGTGCAATAGGTAGCAGGCAGCAACAATAAGGATTATAATAACAACTCAAGTTGAATGTGCTCTTATGTGTCTTGTAGATATAGAGCCCTATATGTCATCCCTGTACTCTCAGGTCCTTTGGGAGATAGAGCATAAATAGTTTCATAATTGATCTGAGATTGGCTAGTATGTCTCGATGCATAATGTTGCTTTTGCGTATGTTTTGAAAAAAGATGTTATCTCATATCCCTGCAAGGTGATGGAATAATGTATGTACAAGTGAACCATGATGTATATATATATGGTTTGGTTCTTTCTGAAAAGAGTTTCCTAGTGATGGATCTCTTGGCAAAAAGGTTTTAATTTTTAGTGATTTTTGGTAATCCGATGTTAATGATTAATGCCACGTAGTTTTGTGCGATTATGATATTGTTTGATAGCGGTCGTCACAATACTTGTCGTTGTAGATTACGCAACTTTCACTCTTGGTTGCACTGGGACTTGTCTGACTGCTATGCCTCCTACTCTACACCATGGACTACATCCACAAACCTTGTCTTCTTCAGTAGCTCTTCTTACCACAGATTACTAGTTGACGTTGTCCTCCTAGCGGCAAACAACAACCTCCCGCCTCTAGAGGAGTCCATATCGACTGCCTAGAACTCATGTTGTCCTGCTAGAATGGACAGGAAGGAGTTGTCCCTCCTGTTGGTGTACTAGTCACTTACTTGCTCTCCCACGACAATGAACTCAGTTGTTTCTCTCCCTTTGTCTATCCCTCCATAGTCAGGTAGGACTTTCCTGGTCTCTCTCGGTTACCAAAACTAGATAGGACAACATTTTTCAAAAAATTAATTCTCAATTGTATGTGCTATGTTCTTGGAAGCCCTCAGTACCCCTCTATTTCTAAGCGGGGTTTGGGTCCAGGTTCCCAGTCGATGTGGGAGTGGAAGGGACCAAAAGATCTTGAACTATGACAACATGCGACCATCAAGATGGTCGTTTGGCACACCAGACTTTCGCCAGGCTCAATACATACGGTCGTCCGGTACTTTTCCAATCACACAAGAAATTGGAAATTCGTTTCCAATTAATATCCCATATTAATTCCTTGCACAATAAGTAATGTGCAACTGAAACAAATTAGGAAATATCTAGAAACTTCCCTTATCCTAGCTAGACCATATCGCCCATGTGAGATGGCAGTAGCCACTCGGTTGGGTCGGTTCATATTTTAGCCTATTTCAACTCAAATTATGCCTGACTCCCCAGACGCCCGTCTCCTCACTTGAGACGGCCGTTTGGCACTCCGGGCGGCCGTCTCAACACTTGGGATGGGCGTTTGGCAGTGTAGTCAGCCTATTTGTTGTGTGAATCAAATACCTAAACACTTTAGCACTTAATTCAATTGTCATTCAAGATTAAACTCCTCTTCTAGGTCAACACCTATGTGTGTGACCCTATAGGTCCCATATTACTTTGGTTGTGAATCTCTATAACAACTTATGACATCACAAGCAATGAGTGGGTTCCTAGTTGCACATTAATGCTACCCAAGTAAATGGAAAGTTGGGGAACAACTTCAACCTACAATCTATGTATGGTGTTGTAGTGTTTGTATAGTTCCTTTATCACTGATGTCCAAATTGAACTCGAGGCATGGAGAAGTCACCATCTTTATCATCCAATCTTATTTCTTGAACCATAGTAAACTGTCTGGATATATGTAAGCTCAATATCACATATTGACTCACATGTGCATGACCATGCATTTCTCAATCTCGGTAATCAAGAGGCCTAGGACATCACACTCCGATAGGAGGGACAAATCCCATTTCTATCATTCACATTCTATCCACATGTGTCAAAGTCACCCAATCATCACCGTTATAGCAACCCGTGTTTCAAGACTGCGCTTGATGATATCAAAGTGTACCCAACAACATGTGACGAGTGCACTGATTTCAGGTCTAAGAATCACAACCACCACCATAACTGTGAGAGATGACTATGACTTCCATGATGACATATTCCATGTGTCAGTCTCATGGTGGGTCTGTCTGATACACTATTCTCTAACATGCATCTATGTGATTGATTTGATATTGGCATATCATGACTAATGAAATTCTGTCATTAATCAACTCACACTCTAATCTTATGTGTCATTGTTGTCAATCAACCTTCCACAACAACAACCAACCAAGGACATAATGATAATATGTATATGTACTCTTAACATCCAAAAGATCTCATTCTTCCAAGTCACATACTTGAAGACATACGTCATTGAGTAATATTATTCTCTAGACATTTATAATGTTATATCATTATCTCATAACTAAATTAAACAAAATAAATCAAAAGATTTGTTTTATTTAATAATAAAATTGTTTTACAAGTTATGCCATTACAATCATCACATGATTGGCTCTCTGGGCATACATACCGACAATATGAGTTGTAGTGCTCGAATTAATAATCCAATCATCTTTTAATGAAGAGGAAGAAACTGAAAGACATGAAGGGTCACCCGAGTGTTGGGCAATGTTTGCTTGAGTAGTAGTATCAACATAAGAGGCCTTCATTAGTTTGTCAAGGGCAATGTTATATCATTATCTCATAACTGAATTAAACAAAATAAATCAGAAGCTTTCCTTTTATTAATAATCAAATTGTTTTACAAGTTATGCCATTACTATCATCACATGATTGGCTCTCTGGGCATACATACCAACAATATGAGTTGTAGCACTCGAATCAATAATCCAATCATCTTTTAATGAAGAGGAATAAGATTAAAGACATGAAGGGTCACCTGAGTGTTGGGCAATGTTTTCTTGAGTAATAGTATCAACATAAGAGGCCTTGATTAGTTTTTCAAGGTCAAAAGAACTCAATGTCACCATATGATGATTAGTAACACGAGGAACAAAATAATAATCTCCATCAATATCCGTAGCTGACACTTTATTTGCCCATTTGGGTTTCTCATTCTTTCGCCAACATTTGTCTTTAGTGTGATTAGTGTGCTTGCAAAAATAACAAAATCTGGGTTGGGACAAGGAAGAACAAGATCCACTCTCACTATTGTTAAGACTTTTTTCACAGTCACGACTAGGATTACCTTGTCCAGCAACAACAAGGGTTGTAGGCTCCTCATAGTAGGATTAGAATATACAAAGCAAGATAGTCACATATAGACATCCTCTAGCGTCGCCAAGGGTCTAGGGGCAAAATTTTGCTAATGAATAGCTTCCTGATAGGAGGTAGGGATTTCAAAAATTGACAAAGTTTTATTTCTTCTTGCTTCTTTTGCATCTTGACAAGATCAGATGATAAGGGGTGATGAAGCTTGAGTTGACCCCAAATCCCTTTGAAGGTGTGGAAGTGTGAGGTGATGGTTGAGTTATGTTCAAGTTTAAGGGAATGCAAATGTTTGTATATATAAAATACTTAGGATGTATTTCCTTCGCTAGAATACACTCAGGCAAGGTGATCCCATGCCTCCTTGACTCTGTTGGTGAAGAGAACATTAGCAAAGATATGTGATTTACAACTATTTAAGATCCAGTAGAGAACTAGAGAGTCATTTTCAGACCACTTTTTAAAATTTGCCTTTAATTTCTCATATGCTTCTTCAGTATTTTTCTTCTTATCATATGTGTCTTCCTTTGGTGGAGGTAAATCTGTCAAATGTTCCAGTTTTCCTGAAGAGTGCGCATAGATCTAAGATCAGTGTGCCTACTTTTTACAAAAGTTACACACTTGGGGAGTGTTCCGGACATCCCAATAGAGGAAGAAGATGACCGCATAATATACCAATACAAGGTATAATGGAGCAGAAAAGGAAGAATATAAAAAGGGACAAACAGTCACATACATGGTGTGTCAGCAAGTAGACATGCAGTATCACTTGTAACAAAATAGAACTAAGAGTTTCAGACACGTTGTGTCAGAAGTAGACACGTCCTATCACTTGTGGCAAAATTCAACATCGACTGAGTTGTTGTAGAAGCTGGTGGTGACACATCGTATAGGTAAGGCACACGTTGTGTAAGACGGAAAAACATCTGATTTTTCCTAGAAAAAAATCCAAAATAGATGGTGAACCATATGGATCACCAAGGGAAATAGAGATATGTTGGAGAGATCCAATCATATGAAGTAATATGTTGATAAAACCCTATAGAAGGTGATCATAGATGACCACAAAAGGATGTCATATGACTTTCTGAACAATTTGTCTTTCGAACATAAGGCCGAAAAAAAGTTTGTAGGTAGTCTTCTTAGACCCTCTTGTTGGGAAGAGGATAGGGCTAGAAAAGTGAGTAGAGCTCCCCTTGTGTGATAAACAATGGTGGAGAAGAAATAAGATGATGAGTGGGGATGGGGAAGAGACTATGACAACGTCGACTTGGAAAGGTGGTGTGACACCCTTTGTCACACAAACACAAACCACGAGATTAAAACCAGTTACAACAAGAAACAACATCAGGAAACTTATTACATAAGGTTCCAAAAACTTGCCATCTGAAAGATATATATCATAAAGCATTGTTATTTACATCATGTCCATAAAAGACTCCCCATCACATGTGATATCTGTTCATTTACATAAACATGTACAATGGCCAACTATATACAACAAGGTGCATATACCAAAAACTTGTATCGATAACACCATCGAGGACCATACAAGACTACTCCCAAGACCTGAGTGTACATGGACGACTCTAACCACAAAAGACCACAAGAAACATTTCCAACCTTAGATGCTACTGTCCTTCTTGCTGCTGCTCAGCCTCCGCCACACGATCTCTACCTCCTCATGGGTGTCCACCTAAAAAGATGTGGGAAATCCACAGGGTGAGATTCCAAATCTCAGCAGGAGATATAACTCTCAGCCAACACTATTATTAACATAGCTAACTAAAGAATGTAGATGCAAAACTAATCCAGATGAACAGGTTCTATTAAATTATATGTATCTATTGAATAAAGCAAATTAAGCAATATTGGGCACTTATTACTGAATAGTATAGCAATCAATAATCTAAGAAGGAATATGAAGAACATGTATATTCTCTACCAAATAACATGTACAAAAGCAAGACAAGTATACAAACAATGTTATCGTATTTGATCTTAAGAAAGTGTACTACACAACTGATTATGTATTTTATTATGCCTGAGGATTTGAGTCGTACCATCTAAATCCAATCGACCACTACTAAGTCGAAAGTGGTGACATACAAGGTCCATGGAAGAGTCAAAATCCACGACCTCACCAAACCTCATGTTTAGTACGAGTACACAACAGAGACATCCCAGTCAACTACAACTTGTGATATATAGTCAATAGTGAAAGTCCTAGCCCACCTTCGTACAGGTCACGACGCTAGTGAAATTGAGCTACGACCAACATATACACTCTTGCCATGGTATGTCCCGCAACCAATCCTGTAAAACTACATAAGCAACATATCACTGAGCTACGACCCATAGCCGCACTCCTACCAGGATATGGCCCGCATTCAATCCTATGAATGCATATACTCAACAATATATGACTCCAAGGTTCCTCAAAGGGAAAGCTCGTTTCACCATATAGCAAGTGCTGACGCTGAGATCGATTTGTGGTACAGGGTAGAACTACATGTTCAGGTTCCACTTGATTAGTTAAGTATATTTAAATACCTTTTAACATCAACCAAGTTATAATGTACAAATCTAGAACAAATTCTACAAAAGCAGGGGCATAACACAACTTCAGAAGATATAAAACACATAGGGTGTGATCTTGTCACACTATCACCACAAGATGCATGTATTGTTGCCATTCACACCATCATCAACGAGCCCACATATCATTTGATACCAATCCCTCAACTCATCATTGGGAAAAGCCATCTCACACTATACAACAAGTCACTGCCAGGTCATAGGACCGATTCACATTATTCCTATATCACAAGAGTGCCTCAACATGCCTCATAAGGGCATATTCAACCTGTGTAATATCATAGTCACAATAGCATACACTAGCTATGATTATCAATCTCATAACACCTGCATGGTTAGATAAGAAAGAGAGAGATAACAACATAACATCATAATCCTTCATGATAGAGGAACAAGCAAGATCATTGTTCATTATTAGGGTTAGGTTTTCCTCTTAGTCGATTAGGGTTTACAAAGCTATGTTCAACCATCAACCCTAGAACCATCACCCTCCATCATCTTATAGTGTAAAAGTATTAGGAAACTTCATTAGAGTTGATTAGATATCATTCTAAACAACATCATATATGGCTTATGAATCATTCATATATGAATATCACTAAGTCTTAACGTGTGCTTCTCATTCACCTACCATCACCCTATGTTGACCACATGACCACATTTGTCGTGACCACCCATCATGGTCCATGTCATGACAATGACACTCATGTGTCTCGACCATCCTCCAACATGTTGTGACCTCCACCCTATAGGTCATGTCGTGCCCGCGATACCTAGGGTTAGGATTCCACAAAGCATCTCGACCAAAGGTGTTTCGACCTCTACCTATGTCATGACCCAAGGTCATCATAGTCGTGACCCTACTCTCTAGGGTGTGTCTCAACCCAAACAAGACTAGAACAAGACACCAACACTAGGGGTAACTAGGCCACTTAGCACCAAAAGACTTAACCTAACATCACTAGGTCAAACTCAACCTCAAAGGAGCATCTTGACCAAAAGCTATCAGGGTCACAACCACCAAGAAGGAAGTGTTGTGACCACACCAAGATCCACCATCTAGGTCTCAAAATAGAACTAAAACCAAGGGAAGAACCATGGTCACCATGAAGGAAAACTCAAGTAATTGATCACCAAACCCTAAAGCTTAGGTCAAGGAACCCCCAAGAAAGGACCTCTTCCAAAGAAGGGAAAAACCATGCTCAAGGTAACCAAGACTGAACCTAACATATATCCAACTTCTAGGTATATAAAAACTATGCATGTGAACAACTTAGATAAGAACCCCCATAACTCATCATCTACTAAATCAGGTGCACATGGATAGGATTTCGGATTTCTCCCAAACCCAGCAAGGTATCTCCACCAAACAAGCTCTAGAGATTACCACTACGAAAAAGCATGACGAGGAAGCAATATAGAGAGATAAGATAGAAACAAAAAGTATAAAGAAGTGCAATAATAGAGTAGGTTTAGTGTTATATAACCCGCCTTAAGATGATCACCACAAAGAGCTCCAAACTCTAATATCAAGAGCTCTAAGCACACGATCCAATGGTTGAAGAAGAATCACCAAAAGATCCACACTTGTCTACAAGAAAACCTCAAGAAGGAGAAGAAACCAAGGTCAAATCTAGCCCAAGGAAAGAAGCAAAGAAGCTCTTGGCCGAGCCAAAAGAGAAAGGGAGAAGGAGAGGGGAAATCCTCTTCACACATGGGTCTACCTTGTCAAAACATGGTCTTTGACCCTTGTGATGAGGAGTTTCTCTCTCAAAATGACCACCATCGAAGAACCACGGTATAGGGTCGAGAAAAGAGAGGAAGATGAAGGTAGGAGATCAAAAGAAACATCAACTTAGAAGAACAACACTTACCAAGGATGGAAGATGAGCTCAGATCACCACCACCACCACATGCAAGAGGCGATTGATCACCAAAGCTCCAAGGACGAGCCTCCTTGCTCCACCAAGTTCCAAGAATAACCAAAGAAGGAGAAATAAGATAGATGGCCAAAAGGGTTGCAAAAAAGGGAAGTTAAGGGGTTATATAGATGAAATATGAGAGAGAGAAAGAGGTGAGGTGTCAACATGCTAAGGGACCCAAGGGACACTTGTCCACTAAAAAGGCCAACATGCAACCAATTAAACATTACATGCAAGACATGGTGATACACTCTAGTTAGTGTCTTGACCACCATGGACTCCCACATGGTCACGGCCATAACCCTCCTTGGTTCTACCGTCCATGGTCGCTACACCACCTATCACCATCTCCTCTTGGTCGAGACAAAGCACCTCCACAAACCCTAGGTCGAGACAACCCATGCTAGGTCAACCACCTTGACCCAAGACCACCCTAAAATACCTATGTTGTTACCCTAAACACCTAGAGGAGGTGTCTCGATTGTGACACCCTCCAAAACTAACCTTGTTCGCGACCCAAGGTCACAACAACACAACCAACACACATGGTCAAGTCACTCAACACTCACATGAAACCTAATCACCACATAGGGTGATACTCCTCAACCAAGGCTCAAACAAGTAACCCTCCTCTTTATCTTCCCTCTATATTATGCCAAGAAAGATAGGGAACACTCTAGAGGTGGCGAATTGCACATCAACCCCGCTACATTGGGTAAATTGCAATTTGCACCAAAACTAGCATAGAAAGCACAAACATCATCCAAACAAGCTCAAACTTGAAACTTAAGCACACCACAAGACCTATTACATCTCAAAAGATTAGATAAAGGCCATAAGCACATAATAAAGCCAAAGCAAATAGGGTTATCCCAAAACTCAGGTCAGGGTCCTTACAGGAGGGGTCTTGAGCTGACTATCCATCTTGCTCTAATATCATGTTGACAACAACCATCTTTCTATATTTGAAAAAGGAGTACAAACCTGTAATATAAATAGGAGGAGAAACAACAAGGTTTCACATAGAAAAACTTAATGGGCCTATTATACTTAGGCACATATTACACAAGACTTAAGTGAAAAGGAAAAATAGTGTTAGGGAATAAAACAACTAAAGATAAATATATATCTCAGTAGTGTTCAATATGGTTATGACGTTCATAAAATTTACACTTGGGTCTATGTTTAAAGGGATATACCACAATAACTAATTATATAGACATATATTATTCAATATTCTCAAACTTATTACTACGTCTATATTTCCATCATGCATCAATAAATATTCTAGTGTACTTACTATCTAGACAAATTATTATCGTATTCATTTACATCATTGCTCACCAAAATAACAAGTATATATGTTTCAATTAGATATTTTTCTTGAAAAAATATTATTAATAGACTTGAAAATATAATGTGATATGGAAAATTCATTCCCATGAATGTTTGAAATTTTGTTTCTCACTGATATATGCTTTTAATAAATCCAATAATGACATCTTGTATAAAACAAAATTGAGACTGTATGATACTTAAATTTATGACATACATCTCTTTTATTTATTTTAAATAGATTAATAGTTAATTACATGCATATATTATTGTACATGAGTATTTGAGTTTTTTTTTCTTTGAGTCTACCTTAGCACATGCCTTACCCCTATTAGAAATTATGGTATCCTTCTTGTTCCCAAGCCACCTATATAGGTAATAGGTATTTTTTGGTTGACTTATGTGGGTTGGAATATGAGTTGAAACAGTTTAGTTTGATCTATTGCTTATCCAATATGTAACCCCGACAACTCTTCATATTTTGTATATAACCAAAGGTCATAACACTTAATACAAAAGTGTAAATTGTATTTGACCCCTTGATAACTTTTCATGTACAATATAAAATAGAAGTCTCGTATGTAATTATTATCATAAACTGCATCATGTCCTTTCATAGCATGTAGAAGGATTTATCTATAATTATGAAAACAATAATATATATTGCATTCCATCTCATTAATGGAACTTCTTATATTGTATGGATGATGTATAAATTCAGAAGTAGGAAGGGACTTTACTTCTACTTTGAAAAGAGAAAAAAATAGGGAAGGGTGGGTTAATATGAGTAAGGTAAGGGGAGGCAGGTTAAGGAAGAGACAAGAATTAAATTCTATGTGTGTTTTGGTAAAATATTTTGCAAACATGAAGGAACTATAATACTGTAACAAAAGATAATTTGTCTTACCATCTACAATTTTACTATTTTTAATTTCCGTAAAAAAGCTCTATCTAAGCAAATGTAAGAATTCAAAATCCTTCTACTCTCCTTAAATATTTATCTTATGCCTTTATGTCTCCTATTTTTCTTTTTATTACATTTTTTAATTTTTCTCTCTCACTTCCTTTCTTCATCTTACCAAAAAATATTAATAAATCACAGTCTCATGAAACAATATTTGATCAACCCACTTAACAATTAATAAACGACCTCAACATAATTTCTATTCTTTTTTCTTATATTTATACATATTTCTTCCTCTGGTTAAACATGTCTAGTAAACCTCATTCTATGAGCGACTCTCCCCTAACAGTGTGAAATGTAAAAAATATCTCTATCAAACTCCCTTATAAATAATTGTCATCCAAAATAGTATAATAGCCGCATATACTTCGATTGTCATAGAAGACCATGTGACACTCTGAGACATGATGGAAGAATAGAGGGGGGAGGAAAATGGTTTTCCATGTTCACCTAACTCCAAATGATGGACATATTTCCCTCCCTCATCATACTTTATCCTCTTTTTGCATATTTGTTTCCCTAACACCAAAATGGTAGTCGTATTTCCCTACATCCTCTATCACAACCCCTCTCTTCTTATTTATATAACCTACCTAAGAGAACCACATGCTAAGTGACTGTAATCTCATAAGTGGTATAGTGAGTCTTAATATTTATCATGAGTGTTGCGACTTTCAATTGATACAATATATAACAGGCATATTGTTTCTGGTGAGTTGTGAATTCACGCATAAACACATTCAAGAGAGGCACGGGTCATATATTTTAAGATTAGCCAACATGACCTACTGACATGGGAGTTTAAGAGACCACCATAGGGATAATGATGCTCTGGTCCACAATATATTCCCCTTGTATCTTAATAGTTCACTCCCTACACTAAGTGATAGGGTTAGATTTAGAGTCTTTGTGTCGAGTGCCACATCTTTTAATCAACATAAACATGACCATTATGAGTTGTCCCAATGTGATAAGGAACTAATCCATCGTAAATAACTAAAAACAAATGCAATAAAAACATGGTACACATAAATGGTTAAAATAAGCATTTATAAGTTCCAAGGCACGAGTAATGTTCAGAACTCTTCTTTAACCATTTTAACAAAATAACTTGATTTTTTTCATAAAAGATATACAAGCAACGTTTAGTATCATCTGATATCCTTCTACAAAACTCCCCACATCCATCCCCAAAACCTAGTACACACTCGCATCAGAGACACTGACTTCACCTAGTTGTTAAATTAATGGAATTGTCTATTGAGTTATAGAGATGAAGGATCAACTTCATAATCTAAAAACTTGTTTAGTGGAATATCAACCATTATCAAAGTAAGAAAATAATATCCTAGCTAATTTAGGCAAGTTATTTTAAGGTATCTAACTTACTAGAAAACGATTCAATTCAATAATTTACTTTGTAGTAATAGGATTGGAGTACAAAGCAAAAAAAAAGGGAATGAGTTATTGCAATGTATAAATAACAACTTTTTCATTTTTAGTTATTTCCCTAAAAATACTTCATATGTAAATAACCAAGTAAAGAACCAACCACTGTATGCTCATGTTAATGACTCCCCGTCCATGCATCAAGGTCTAACCAATAACCCTAAGACAACTAACTTATATTATGTATGGGATAAGGCTAGATATGAGCCTCTAGCATCTCCACTTCTCATTCCCATGCCTCGGTACAATGATGGGTCCTACTCATATCACTATTCATATCACATATCATATCATGTTTTGTATTCATTCCATATCTTCTATAAATAGGGTGTTTATCCCCTAATCCTTGTGACTTAATTGCACAGTGGGAATTGGAGACTCTCTCCCACCTATGTACCCGCTAAATCCTCCAATTATCAGTCCTAAAAATCTCATCCACTTTTACGTTTTATTTTCATGAATATAATCCCTTTACAACAAAGACATGTTTCCCCTTCCTATCATAGTACACCCAGGATGGTCCATGGTGTTTAGGGCATCTAGTTAAATTTAATTATTGCATATCTTTTTGATTATGTATTTTATTTATATGAAGGAGTTTATATCATTCAATGTTGTGATATAATTCATATAGATCATATTAGCATAACCCCTACAGTCCTATTGAACTATAATAGGGCATATGGAATAAAAAAGTTGGTGTGATATATATTAATGGAAACAATGTATATGCTATAATAAATATTAGTTCAGACCACTTCAAATAAATGTATTCCTTCCCACTTGTATTACCAATGTACATCTATAATGCATTTGCATGTATATATGTCAGTTGCTAGTAGTTTCCATTAATTTATAACAAGTTCAACATCTAGCATGTAATTAAGATAAATTCATACCATTTTTTGTGTCATGGTTAAATGCACTTAATGGTCTAAATTTTATGCTCTTGTTGCATATTAGACTTGAAATTATATAATGAGAGTAAATAATCATCTCTTTATATTTTTGACCAATTAGTATTCTAATGCAGATACTATGAAGTTTGGTTCATAGGAAATTGATGGTGCCTTCATCATCAACAAAGGGAATCATGAATCAAGAGTATGTCTTTTTACACATAGGAGTGATGTACACCCACGCGTTCACAATGTGCTAACATCTAGACGCACACTCCAACCCCTAACCTCATGCATGGCACACCGCATCATCAACGCAACATGTATAACCCCAGATGTTGCCCATATTCTCAACACCAACACACACATCATTCTCCATTCAAACATGTTGTGCCTTTCACCAACGTCTAAAGCATATTGATCGTCATCATGCATGACATGCCTAGAAAATGACACATTGCATCACCAATAACTACTATGCTAGATGTCTAATATGTCATGACATTACTTGTGCACAACATGCATATAAAAGATTCACTCTTTACATCGCCTATTTTAGGATAGTTTTAATTTAGATGCAATATAAACAATCATAACATCATATATTTCATCAGAGTGCACAAAATCTCTAAATTATTGTACATTGGAGCTAGTAATTCTTTTATCACTTATTCTACTTTTGTCTCCATCAAAGGGCATCTCCTGCATATTTCATGTTATATACTTTAGATCACATCAAAGCACCTATCTTGTTCATGCATTTCCCCCAAGGAAATATATACATGCATTGACCATAAGAGAATATCTGGGTCAAACACGAGGGCTATTACAAAACTAGTTATTTACAATGTATTAAAATATGTTAATGACTAGAATGAATTTTCAATGAATATATGTAGGAAAATTAACACATAGTCAAGCATCAAGTTGAAAATAAGGGTTTATAGGTATGAATAAGATTCAATTCCAGTTTCAAATTCAAAACTAGAATTCAAAATATTGATAGAATGTGTCAATATTTTGTGTGTGTGGAATCCATGTGTTGTATCCATGGATAAAGACAACACAAAATGTGTTTCTTAGTATATCGAGGGACCTCATATCCTTTCTCTATGCAGATTCGTGTAAGTGTTATTTAACTTGAATTGGTGGGCATTAGTCTGTCCTTTCTGACTTTTAAACAATGTGCTCCTATTCAAATAATAAAGATGTTGAAGGTTCCTTTCTCAAGAGAAAATCTAGAGTTTCAAAACAAATTCAAACCATCCAATCTATCATGCATTCAATTCATGTCGAAAATAACTTTTCAAAAAGATAAAGTAATTTTGTACCTAGAATTTAGAAGTAAGAAAAATTTAAAGATGCAAGTACTAAGTCTTGAGACCATTCACAAAGTATTTATTTTGTAGAGAGAGACTGGTTACTATTGGCTTGGAAGTGGTTTATTTGCCAATCTAGGAGTAAATTTCATCCCATTCTAGTCCTTTCTATGATTAACTAAGACATATGTGGTTGTACTCTTGCACAATCTCATAAATTTGTCTTATTATATATTATTTTTCGTTTGACAAAATGATTGGTCTAGGGTTCATGATACTTTTATATTTTTTTGAGAGCAAACAGATTCATTCATTACTCAAGCCATACGACATCTACATGTAGAGAGAAAATTCCAAAGGAACAAATAACAGTCAAGGACATAGATCTAAAACCACTACAGCTCATATTGGAACGAGAATAACACACTTCTGTATAGATCTCTCTTCTATGATGCTGACTTAAGCAGCTTTCCACGAGAGATGCCTTCAACTTGAGCAAGATACAACGACAAAAGGGATGGCCCAGACCAATATTCCAAAAGAAAGATGACTCTACCATCAATATCAGAAGTTCGAGCAACAAATAAACTAAGACAAAGATGAGACCTACCTGATATCTCTTCACTCTCACAACCAGAGAGACTAACACGCCCCTAAGGGACTAGACAAGCACCGAAGAACTATGAGTAACCGGCAGAGAACTGGCAAAAAACCAAGAAACAATGAAAGCAGGAAGCAAAAACTGAGAAGAAAAACACTGCAAATAGGACAGCCAGAAACGCCAGCCCCCAGCAGATCCAAGCCAAAAGTGTCGCCACATCTGCCTCCAAAACTCCACCAAGCAGTTGCTACGACGGAAGCAAAGCCACCACACGAAAGTATCCACCCGCCAACCCTGAAGCCCAGATCTATGATCGAGGGGACCAGACCCGTCGACCAGAAAGGGGCGAAAGACAAAGGCATTGGAGGAGAGAGCCAAACGGCCGAAACCCAGGGATCACGCGATCTGTGGAGAGGAAGGGCACCGACGGAAGCCCGGGGGGGAGGGTGGCTACGCACCGACAGCCGAGCTCCTCCCCCGAGCCGCAACTGAGCACTCGGGAGCCCTAGTTCTCCTCCGCGATCGCCAGGGAGACTGACTCTCTCACGGTACTTTTATATATCCATGCATAATTGCTCAAGTATGGCT